>CM033453.1:13692379-13714879 GCA_019425755.1 Amaranthus cruentus | reverse complement strand
GTTTAAATATCTTTGTTAACCTTTTCAATAAAATGAAAGTTTGAGATTATGATTATGATTATTTTAGGATTGAGGTTTATTATTAGAATAAATTAGTATACGAAAGTTTGAGGATTAATCATAGATTCATAGTAAGGTCTCTAAAAGATATTGATCAATAGAGCGAAAACTTGAGATTAATTAGACTGCTTTTAATTATGTTAATGATTCAATTTCATACAAATATGAGAGTAATTGATTTCCACGCAAGAATTAGGTCATTTCCGACATCCTAGATTTGTTTTATTATTGTTATCTTCCTTCCAAGTTGTTGTCTTTGCTTTATTTACTAGTTTCATTTGCATTATTTTGATTAGGAAAAATTACCCTGAATAATACGACCTTTCACTGATTTCCCAAGAATAATACGAACTTTCAATTAACCACGAATAATACGAAGTTTAACCTGTATTTTCCGCTGGTAGTATTTTTTACCCTTTACCGGTAAAATAAGGTTTTAACCAAATTTTAATTATTTTTCTAAGCAAAAGTAATGCATGAGTGAGAAAGCATAGGTTCATTCTTCCTTTACTGAGTAAAGCTCTCAAGCCTCAAAAACTCTTCCTCTCTCCCGCGTGCAAATTCCATTGACGTCCTGCTCCTAAAGCTTTGAAGGGTCAAATTGAAGAAGACGAGACACTCAGACTACATACACGCATATAATGGTTATTTTATTGTTCTCAATTGCATTATTTATCCTCTAATTTTGCTAACACCAAAAAATTAGGGTTATAAAAATCGAAAATTTGCATTTTTCATTTTCACTGTTATTCGATTAATACTTGTTTCTAACTCGAAATTGTATGTAATTTAGTGTTTTTTGCTTGTTTATAGGCTAATGTGAATGATTCAATTACTTTGAAGTTTTAGTATGGTAGGGTATTCAAAAAAGGAGTTGTGGGGTTTGAGTAATTGTGTGGGATATGTAAAACCATTTCCGTAGACCTAGATAAGATGTCTTTTTTTGAGTTAAGAGGTTGTAAAAGAGGATCTTAGGGTAAAATATGACTTTTCTCTTAAGTGAAGAAGGGGAATACATATTCAACATTAATTAAATGAAGAAGGGGAAGATTGGAGGAAGTAATTAAAATGAATGAGGTGAAGATTGGAAGATTGGAGGAAGTAATTAAAAAAAGTGAAAGATAAAGTAAGGAAGGAGGTGAGAATTCTGGAAAAAAAGAATGAAAAAGAGGTTGGAGATGAATGCTGATTTGCAACGGTCATAAATGAACTATTCTACCGGTTATAAACCGGTCAGGTATGCCAGCGAAAAATACAGGTTAAACTTCGTATTATTCGTGGTTAATTGAAAGTTCGTACTATTCTTGGAAAATCAATGAAAGGTCATATTATTCAAGGTAATTTTTCCTTTTGATTATTGGTCATAGTAGTATTAGATTCTCAAGCCAACTATTGTCTGTATCCTGTGGTCATAAACTAAACGACTATATTGACTCGCTTCCTCACATTCGACCTGTAACTACGCGTACACAATGCATTTGCGGTTAAATAAAATTTGCAGATCGAAATCCTCGACCTAAAAAGAAAAGAAGATAATTAGAACCCTAATTTGGTGCATAAAAGCACATAGATAAATTGGCGTAAAAAGTGGAGGGAAAGAGGAGCAATAATAATTGAGCAAGTGCACGTGAGGATGCTGCGAGAGCTAAACAACAGCAAGAAACAAATGTATTACGGCTATACAGCTTAGGTGTTGCCAGTTGGATTACAGTTGGATCTTGGCTCTTTCAACTTCCTAAATCCTAACAACAACCACTAAAGTAAGTTTGGATAATAACAGTATTTAACTACTAATTTAAGTTACAAACAAAATAAAGCTAAGTTTAAGATTGTAGTACCATGTAACAATATTTAATTTACGTCAGAGTTTAATGCAGTATTGCAGAGAATCTTTATTAGTACATGTTGGGAAAATTTAATCCGACCCGAAAATAAATCCGAGAGTCGATCCTACAAAATTTGAATCCGACTGATTCGAAAGCGCGACTTAACCAAAAACATGACCGATTCGATAATTACCTGATCGAGAATGACCCAACCGGCAACCGATCCGACCGATCCATTTGACAGGTCCAATATCAATTTTTAGAGTAATGTCAATGTTACAATTTATTTCAAATAAAATTTTAGTTTTCAAAGTATCTCAACATATTGAGTATATTACTTGAACCCTAAAACTCATCAATAGATCTCAAAAAACATGCATTTAGCGTCTTTTTATCCATCGTAATTATTTTTCTTTAAAAAAAAATGGTTAATCATCTTAATTGAATACATATATCTTGTTAAATCGGTCAAATGAGTTTTTAATTTTTCTACATTTCAGTATGAAACTAGATATAATTTATAAGAACATTTTACACATTTGAATGAGCTTTTCAGAAAAGAAATGTCGCTATTCTAAATTATAAAACGCATATCATATAAGTCGAAATAAGTACTTACTTATTTTTATATCTTTCCAACATGAAAATAGTGAAGATATTTTTTATGAGTAAATGAGAAGACATTTTACGTCATTTTTATCTAACGTTACAACTTTAATAAACACTATAACTTTTGTGAAGCGTGTATCTTACAAGTCTTTCAAAATAATTAGAATTAATTGTGAATTACAACCTTAATGTTTATGGGTTTTGCGAATTACACCCTTGATGTTTTTTTTTTTGCGAATTACAGCCATCATATTTAAAAATTGACAAGTGTTTAGGCCAGGTAACCGGTTCCGTACAGAAATTACCGTTGACCACCAATTTTAACCTTTGACTTTTATTTTTTAATATTTTACTTTTTTTTGAGTTTTCTTTTTTCTTTTTTCTTTTTTCTTTTTTCTTTTTTCCATTTAATTTTTCTTCCCCATTCTCTCTCCTTCTTCTTCCCCTATTACCTCCAAAGTCTTCTTCTTTTCCTTCTAAATCTTCTTCATCCCTAATCTTCTTCAAAGTCTCCATTAATTTTTTTAGGAAAATTTACCTAGAATAATCCAACTTATTCGTGATTTTCCTACAATAATCTCATCTATTGATTAACCATGAATAATCTCAACTTTAAAGGGTATTTGCTTAGAGTAAACTTAGGTAACCCGACCTGCTATAGTAGGTAATTCACTAAAAAATTAAACCGAAAATTAATTTAAAATTAGAGAAAAACTTTGAAATTTTACATAAAAAATTCTAAATAGTAAAAAAAAATCATAAATTTTTTTTGAACATTTTTTTAACGTTTTTTTGACATTGTATTTTAATTTATCTTTTTTAAAAAGAAAAATTAAAACTTGCTATACCAAGTCATCCGGTCACTGAGTTTACTCTAGAAAAATAACCCTCAAAGTTGTGATTATTCATGGTTAATTAATAGGTGGGATTGCGAATAGGTTGAATTATTCTTGGTAAATTTTTTTTTTTTTAATGAATTTTATTTTATTTCCTTATTTAGCTCCTTCTTCCTCTTCCACTCATTTGTTGTTCAACTGTTCAATTTTAATTTTTCTAGAAATAATTTTGTTAATCCCTTGAAAGTCACTTCAATCTTCTTCATCTTCACAACTAAAGCTGGTTTTTTTTAGGGATTGATTTTCTTGCGTTAAAAGTGGGTTTTTCGGGGATTTTAATTTCCCAGCTTTTTATTTTTGTGAAGATTAATTCTACCTCAGAAATAAATCTGGGTCTTGATTAATTCTACCTCAACTTTTTATTTGATCTTCACAAATAAACATGTCCGATTTCAATATTTTTATTTTTCACAAATAAACATGTCCGATATTCACAAAAATTTTGCTTAAAACAAGTTTTTGGGATCTGGGTTTGTGAGGATTTAATAAAAAATGGCCTCAAAATCAGGTGGTGATGGGCTTAATAATTCGAGGGAGTTTTTTTAGAAACACGAAAAACTCTGATATATTTGATATTATTGAGCACGCAATAATGGTGGCAGCATCAGATTGTCCAAAAGAGTTCCGAGTTGCAGTTTCTTTCTCCTTTTATTGAGCTTCCAAATTGAATGAGAATAAAAAAAATTTTAACTCAAAGTTTTGTTCTACTCTTACAATGGAGGAGAAGAGGATGAGTCAGAGTAAGAGATTAGTTAAGGGATGAAGAAGAAGGAGGAGAGAGGAAGAGGGAAATAAATGGAAAAAGATAAAAGAAAATTCAAAAAAAAGTAAAATCAGAAAATATGAAAAAGGTAAAATTGGTGCTAAACGGTAATTTCTGTATGGAACCGGTCACTTGGCTTAAACACCGGTCAATTTTAAAACATGGTGGCTGTAATTCGCAAAAAAAAACATTAAGGTTGTAATTCGCAAAACCCATAAACATTAAGACTGTACTTCACAATTAATTCAAATAATTATTAATTCCCCTATTTTCCTTACACTTAAATGAACTTGACATACCAACTATTTTTTGAAAATCGTACATCCGATTTCTCTAATGTGACACGTATCGCAAAAATCCAACTACACGTAGAGATTCAAAATTTAGAACACAAGTGTCGCAATTAGTGGCTTCTTATAAGAATTCAATCACATAAGACTTCAATATTGTGTCAATTGATATGTGGATTGATGTCCGAGCGATGAGAAATATCTTTTTATTTTAAAAAAAGTTTCACAAATAATAAAAAATGAAAAACTCATTTTTTAAATTGTATAAGTCATAACCCGTTGGGTCAGACCGACCAACCCGAAACCAGAAGTGACCAGACACGAAAATGACCCGACCCGAGAATGACCCGACCCAAAAATGACGCGACTAAAATTAATCTGAACCGTAACTTGTTCGATCGACCGTTTTCCAGGTCTATTTATAAGTAATAGAGGAAAAATTAAAATTTTTTAGAATTAAATTTCTAGAAAAAATTTCAACCATCAAATCCATTTATGATTCTTTATAAAATTTAAATAGTAAGATTTTTTGAATTATAAGGTAGTTTGACTAAAGTGAGGGCTACGTGAAATTCGACCACCGGACATTTTATGAAAAAGAGGATATTTTACTCAAACTAAGATAACATTCAATTCTCAACATATATAATAATATTTAGATTAGCTGAAATAAATGAAATGATGTAATAAATTTAATGGTAAAAACTACTAGCTTGGTAAACTAAAATAAATGAAATAGTGAATTAATGAGAGAGAAGTGAGACTAAACTCAATGATGGATGATACGATTAATACACAAAAATATTACGGCGCGTTTGGTAAATATGTTACGGCATGTTTGATTGGTGATAATGCAGTATTAGGAATGTAATTATGTAATGATCGATGATAATACACTATTAGAAATGTAATTATAATGTAATGACTACACTAACGAAGGAATCGATAGAGAATTCGTAATTAGAATTCTTTTGTTTGGTATGCATGACTAAAGAATGTTAATAGAAGATGACATTTCAATTCATAGATTGCACACCACAACGATATAAGATTTAGTGACATTAAAATCAGTGTCGTTTTTGACAGTTTGTAGGCATTAGGCAAAATAATAGATATGAGTCCTTCCTATAGATGATCGATTTTGGTTTTTAAATAATAATTTGAAAAAAAATAATAGAGACGAATCTCTTTATATATTATAATTAAGTGTAGACGTGTCATATAAATTAATTGAAATAAATTATTTCCTTCAAGATTTATTATATTGCTCCTCTCTCAAATATAAAATATCTACTATAAACTCATGGATTACACTAAAACTAGGATTATACCCGTGCTCTGCATGATTCATATAGTTTTGTTTATTTTTGACTATAAAAGTTCATAATATTTAGGACCTTTGACCAAAATTTAGCAAAGTCATCATGAAAAAATCTTTTACTACTACTCGGGTATGCTTGGTAGTTATCAATTAAGCATTAGCGAATTTGTACTAAATGAAATCATAATATATAATAAAACTTAAAATGCTAATGAAGTTATCATATTGATACACTTGAATAGATATTATGATTAAATATTCCCTCATAACTAGACGCAAAAATTAAATTTTAGAAAGAAATTCTAGAATTCGTGAACTCAAATGTACATTATTGATAATCATTGAATGTAGTAGTAGTTGAAAAATCTTCAATAGTGCCATATAATGTTATATACTTACATGTGTGTTTTGTTTTTGTGTAAAACATACTAAAAAGATATATTTGATGAGTCTTTTGTTGTGAATTTATAATAGTACATTGCATTAGGAAATATAAAGAGAGGGGTTAACAAATAATTATCTAACATTTATAAGTCTTACATTATTTATAGATTAGATGACACATTATTAATATTAATAATTCATATTAACATTAATGTGAACTTGTAACACCTCGTATTTTTATCGAGTTTTAAAATTATCAATATTAATAAATAAACTAAAAGAATAAATATTATTAAATTAGATTATTTACATAGATAAGTATAGGAAATAAAGTAAGTTAAAATATAGCAAACGCTAACGTGTTTATCGCGTACGATGTTATCACATAGTGTTTCTTTACCTTTTAAAAAAATAATAAAATAAAAAGAATAATTACATAATTAATAAAAAAATAAATTAGAGGGGAATTAGGGGGGTGGCCGGTTACGATGAGGGAGGCAAGGAGTTTTATAACTCCTCTTTTAATTGTGTATTATGGAACAATTAAGGGGATTCCTTCTTAAAGCCTTTTCAAGCTCAATCCCACTCATTCTATCATTTTATTGATTAAAAAAAATTCAGAAATTTTCCTCCCCTTTTCTCTCTTTGGGTGTCGGTTCATCACAAGAAAAAAAATAAAAAACCTTTGTTCAATCCAATCTTTTAATCAAAGGGTAAGTTAAGTTGGGTTGTTAATTATAGATTTTATATATAAGATTTCTATGATGAATTATATTTTATATATGATGATATATAGATTTTTGATATATAAAATCACATAGTACAATATCGTAATGATTTTTGGGGTTTAAATAAATATAGTTTTAAATAATTGTCTCTATCAAATTAGTAGAAGTTTGGATTTAGAACAAAAATCAAATTTATTCCTTATTTTTAGGGTTCAAATAGAAATTACAATTTTTTTTCTTAATGAATCCAGGTATGAAGATGATGATGAAGACTATGAAGATGATGATGAAGAATTAAACAAGGGCAGTATTGTAATTTCACAAGTTAACAGTCATTCCACGTTTTTTGGGTTATGTAGTTACGACAGTTAGTTTTGAAACAGTTGGTGCTTACCATGAAGAAGGAAAAATAAGATTAGATACCACTGGCATTTCTCTATACCTAGTGCTTACCATGTAGAATTTCCCTTAATTTAATTATCAGAATTTTTGAATTTTAATTTTTTCTTGAAGGATCTTGTGGATGGGAATATTTTAATTTGATGGCTTTTATGCTTTGATGATGGTTTGAGTTGATGATGAAGTTTTATGAATTAATATATGTGTGTGTAAATATCAAGTGGTTTGAGTGATAAAATTTTGTCTTATTTGTTTTAATTTAGTAGAAGTGAATTTGGTCTTGTTAGTTTTATTTTAGTCTTGAGATTAGAAGGATTTAATAATTTGAATAACACATATAAAAAAGTAATAAATAATAAAAAAATTTCAAACAGCAGCTGCTGCCTCGACATTGGCACCCTGATCCGAAAAGTTGGGCATGTTTCGTTGTTGTTTCATTTACCAGATGTGTTCAAAACTCGTTAAACGCTTAAAATAATTAAAAATAGTAAATGGATGTTAGAAATTATGCAATTTGGTACCCAAGGTAATTGATGCGTTTCGGACACAGTCGTGAAGTCGGATTTTTCATTTGAATTTTCTAAACTGTCCGAAATGGCCATTTAAGTTTCTGGTTAAATATTAAATTTTGGAACTATTGGAAATTGGATGAAGACATTTGAGTTTTGATAATGTTTTAGTAGTATGGAGTGGATTATATGTCTAAACACGTTCTAATACGTGATTGTTTTGTGTGTGTGGGGTATCTAGGACCTCGATTCATAAGAGGGTGATATTTCTGTCGTGTTTGAACTTCGCTTGTTTGCAAGCTTCAAGATACACGCTTAGACCATACTGTTTATGTGGTTGGGCAAGTAGTGTTGTTTTATTCTTAACTGTGGCATTGTAAATCACATAAGGATTAGACGCCTCAAATAATTTGAATGAAGATGAAATTGGAAATTGAGAATTTATGTGTTTGTTACCCAAAGGGGTTAACATTTTGGATTGGATTATATAATTATGGTTTCTATGGCAGTTTTGGATCATTGCGTTCGCAATGGGGGTATGCATACTTGTACCTCTGACGACTCGCACAGGACGGGTAACGTCTTAAGTCGGTGGCTGCCTTGGGATTAGCTCTCCCAAGTGTATTCCTCCAAAAAGAATTGGATTTTTACTTGGACGACCCGAACGGGACGGGCAATGTTACAAGTTGGGATTATTTAGTAATGAACGTAATAGAGCCTATGTATGCTAGGATGAACACATTGCTTCTATTCAACTTGCTATTTGTTCTTTGGAACTTGCTATTTGTTGTCATATGACGACTAGCAGGTTGATTGCAGGTGGGGACTGGAGTGAGTATTCATCCTAGGACCCGTTATCAACAAGACTACGTTTTCTTATGTGATAAAATTATGAGTAGAAATAATTTCAAATTGTGTAACAGAATTTTAGTTCAGTTTCGTTTTCTTTTCGTTATTTTTGCTTTACTCTATTTAAAGGCCAATAGGCTCTCGAGATGTATGTTGGAACTTTCGTAGATTTGCTACCATTGTATGTTTTGTTTCCGTTTATTTATATTCTTTTATCGATGGAACGATGACGATCCTAGAGAAGAAGTTCCTCTAGTGTCTGTCGTGTGAACCGGAGTCATATTTTCATATGATTATCCAGGTCTCTTAAGCCGTGCCGTTATAGAACTTGAGGAATTTATTTCACCATTAGTTATTTTATTACAATTACAATTACAATCAGTTCAAATAGAACTATTTATTAATAATTCACATTGCATTATAGAAAATGAAGGAATTGACCAAAAAATGCATTGTAAATTGACAAAATAATGGATTCATGAAGTGACATATTGACAAATGACAAAACAATTGCAATTGATTCATGAAGTGATGACATTTGACATAATTGATTTATTAAGTGACACTTGGCACACATGTTTTTGAATTAGTAAATGTACTAGTGTAATACCCGTGCAATGCACGAGATTTTTTAAATTTTCGTATATATATAATAATTTCATTATTTTGATTACTTTTTCTTAGCATAATTATTAATTATTTAGATATAAAAAAGGTAGTATTTCATAATTATATTAATAAATTACGTACATACATGATCAAATTAGATAATTCGAAATTAGTCCCACATGAATTATATGTTATTATAATGAAGAGTCAAAGTCTTATATATTTGAATGATCAAAATAAGTAATGAATATGAGGGAGAGGTAAGGATGTTTTATTCTAATAATTTAATCAAAGCTAACAATTAGCAATGAAAACTTTAGAGTAAATAAATACTCCCTCCAATTCTTTTCAATTGTCTCATTTCGTTATTTGGCGAATTCATAGCAATTGTCTCAATTTCTTATTTGCCAATGATTTTTTTACTTAAATACCCCTGTTCACACAAGAAATGACCAAAATACCCCACTTTTACTACTTACGATACCCCAATTATACCTTTATAATTAATTTAATCAATTAAAATACTCCAACTATCACATTTTTGGTGGACCCCATCCCACTCTTAATATCTGTGCCCAACAAAATGGGACAATTGAAAAAAATTGAAGTGAGTATGATTTAAAGTGACACGTGACAAATAATTAAAATTCCTCAATTTTCATTCTACATCTGTCACGTGTCAAACATGCATGTTTCTGAATTAGTATATTTAATTATGATGATGATGATGATTAAGCTCCCTATGTATATTGGGCTTTCGGGGACAGCACTCCCGCCTACCCAGCAGGAACGACTCTAATTCAAACAAATATCGATTTATGTTAATTTTTAGTCTAATATTTATTGATTTTTATTTTAAGTTTAACTATAAATTGATTAAGTGATACTTTATTTGGGCTTTAGTGACATATGTAATTGTTATTATAGTCTATAGTGGCATTCATGAGAAATGCCACTAAATGATATGTTGCAAAAAGCTTTAGCATGATTTATTATTATGCCGCCAAATGATCCAATAAATGTCAATAAATATGCTATACATATCGCTAGAATTTAAAGTAGTGACATTTAAATTAAATATCACCTAATAATTAATATATTGCACTAAAAGTATATTTTGTTGAGTGGCACTAAATTGATGGTAATGAAAAATGAGATTTCTTCATTAACTATTAGCCACCCAAAAGAGTTTCATATTATTGTATCTAAAAATTTTGCTAATAAGATTTCTGTATTATTTCCAAAATAATATTTAATATAGCAAGATTATTTTCTTAATTTGTTAACAGCTGTATAAAAATATTCTTCTTAAATTTATAAACCAATGTAAATTATTGATTTTATTTATCAGCCATGAGATAATTACAATATCATCATTTTTGTGGGAAAGCATATAATATAAACGTTTTGTAACTTGTCTTTGGAAACATATATTTAGAATATTGTGAAATCTGTGTAAAATATATAATTATAACAAATCTATTTAGCTATACAATATACTAATGAAGAAACGATAAGGACACATGTCGACTTTACAATAAAAATTTCCCGCTCTTTTTATGTTCTTATTGGACAAATATTTTTAGCATATCATGTTACATCTTTTTTATTAGGTTTTTTTAATTGATTAGATACAAAAGATTTTAAAGTACACCTTATTTATTAATTTTTTACCATATACAATCAATTTAGTTATGTAGTACTCCCTCCGTTTTCATATGTTCTTCTCACTTTCCCCATTTGAAAATTTTCAAAAGTTCTTCCCATTTAGAATCTTTCTATTTTGGTAACCAATAAAATAGAAGGAAATTATTACACTTACACTCTAATCTATAGAAATTAATTTACATTTTAATTCCCAATGTATTTACTTTACATGCACCCAATGAAATTTGATGACATTATTACACTTACACTTTAATCAATAAAATCTTTATTTTTTATATTATGTTACTCAACTCTCATAGTATCTATTGTATAATTATAATTTATCTTGATTTCTTCCCATATTCCAAATGGGAAGAAGAAAAGGAAACGGAGGGAGTATCAAATAAGATATTTTATATATACAGCTTATTTTATATATTGCGGCTAATGTGTAAGAAAAAATATAGTCAAGTGGAATCTTGTTTGAATCGTCTAATCGCATACTTTCATAATATTAATTTTTTATAATTTTTAGACGTGTATAATTCAATATATTAATGATCAAAATAACGCTTTGAAATACGTAAAAAGTCAAATGTAGTAAGTATAATGGAACGGAGCAAGTAGTACATAAATAAATAAATTAAGTTTTATGTTCATTATTATAGTAAAATGTGTTCTTTAGGTTGAAAACTTATTTTAAGGTTTTACAAAAACAGTGAATACAAATTATTGTTTATATTATTTTTGAATGTTGAAATTTTTATTATTTTTATGTAATTACTTATAATCTATATTGTTTATTACATAATATTATAATTATGTTTTTAATACTTTTACAATTTTTTAAACAATTCAATTTATAATTTTAATATGCTTAGGAGTCATAAAAAAACTTAATTACAAATAAATAAAACAACTCAATATAAATAAAAAATAAAATATGTACTAAATAATAAAATAATGAAATCACTAACGTCTATAACAATGCATAACAATGATATGTCTTGTTTATTAATACAAAATATGGCGACAACACGACGACCATAATTCCCTCGCTATTTTCAAATTCAAATTTCAAAAACATGGCGACGAGCTGGCTAAGACAAGCACCCCGCCAGAAATAAAGATTTATTCTTATGAGATACATAACTATAAATCATAACAATAAATTTGATTCGTATTTTAAAAATATAAAAGAGAGTGTGATCAAGGGAAAGTACGAGATACATAACAATAAAATATAACAATAAATCTTTATTTCAAATTCAAATTTCAAGTTAATACTTTCAAAATCCGATCTTGGTCCGACTCGATCCGAGAAAAATAATTTGATTCGAGTCCGAGGAAATAAGTCATCCGACTCTGACTTTACGATCCGAGTCCGAGTTAGAGACGGACCGGAGTTGGACCTTATTAAAGATCCAACACTCCGACCCAACTTTGACCCTGAAGGAAATCCGACTTTGAATTTGACTTTTACACCAATATTTTGTTTCCTTTAAAACTCTAGACATGACTAATTAAAGCTCTCTCTCATACTAATTTTAATTTTCGATTTTGAAAAATTACTTGGTATTTTTATTTAGATTAATTAATCAGACTACGATAAATCAAATCAAGAGAATTAAATAAATTACGCCAAATCAAAACATGGGAATTTTTTTAAAATTGTAGTAGTAGAACTATTTCTCTGGTTAAACTTTAATTTAAAGTACGTATTTTTTTATTAAATTATATTTGAAAAATATATTTCATTAGTACCATATTGCAACGACACTATTTGATAATAATCCGATTTCGTTGGAGGTCCGAGAGTCCGAGGCCAAACTTGGAGTATGCATGATCCGACTCCAAGTGGAGGTGGACTGAAAAAAAATTCCGTCTATTATCCGGAAGAAAATTGTAGTATGTATAATCCGAGTCGAATCTGACCTATTGTCATCCCTAGTTATTTATGTATGTTAAGTTTTTTACCATCTTATTTATTATTTAAAAATAAAATTTAACCTTAGATTATAATTATAGTGATACGTAAAATAACATTTTCAAAAAAAAAAAAAAGAATAACATTTTCAAGTGGCTTTTTATACGCTAAATTCATTTCAATACCAGTTTTATAAGATTAGCCTTCAAGAATTTTTATTTCACAAACCTCCCAAGTTAAAGACGAAGCGTGAGCCGACCCATTTCACGCGCGTGTAACAACATTTTAATTTGTCTGAGTATTTATCAATTTTGATCTTAAATGTATCAATTTTCAAAATTGATATCTTTAAGGTCAAAATTGATACCTCTTAAGATCAAATTGAAAAATGTCCAGAAAATGAAAAAAAATTCCCAGGTTGTTACACGCACAAATTGGGAAAGTCTAAATTGACAGTCTCATTATGAGGTCGTCTCGTCCAAGACTAGGTGTTTTTATTTTAAATAATTAAATATACTTTATTTAACTGCGTGCATTTCTCTTTTAGAAAACAGAATACCCCCATTCAGACTCTGCTTTATACGAAATACTAGAAGCATTCTTTACCTTTATAAAACTCGCATAGAAGCATAATCACATGTATAGATACTGAAAAGGTGAAGAGATGTATACGTGCACTACATATGATACTAGTACTAGTGTGGGAATAGGGATAGATACTGAAACAGGTATCCAGCTGGAGGAGAACTAAGAGGGTCCACGTCAGCTGGTAGTTGTTGATTTGCAATGATGTGGGTGGGTATTGGATATGGGCCCACCTCATCTTGCCCATAAACCTCGTGATTTTTGAAAATTTGAAAAAAATAACTTTTTGTAAACTTAAGGCAAAAAAGAAACTCGTTCTAAACTTTATCTCAAAATAAGCGTCTTTGGCTCCAAAGCTAGGCTTGGTATAAAGACGCTGTTATAAACAGCGAATTATGACAAATGGCAACAGTGAAGTTACTCAATTTCAGGTCAAACGTCAACTCGCTGTTACTAACAGCGTTTTTTTCAATTCATGTGTGTTGTATTCTCGCTGATACTAACAGCGTTCCAATAAAATCCTGTTTTCCATATTCTCGCTGTTAGTAACAACGAGTTGACCTTTGACCTAACCTTTGACCTATTAACTTTCTTAATTCTTTAAAGTAGCCGTTGTAAAAAGGTAAAATAGCCGTTATAAAGTAGAAAATAGCCGTTGTTATTATGTTCTATAAATAACTCCATCATTTTCCTACTTCATTTCATTAAAACTCCATCATTCTTGTTCAAGCTAATCGGTTTTGAAGGTAATATATATAATTATTATGTTAGTATTATTTTCAATTTATATGTATGAGTAATGTTTTTGAACAACTAACTATGTTACTTTATTGTGTGTTATGTAGATGTCACAAGAGCATTCCATTGAAGAGCTTTGTGATTGTGGTTATGAAGTTGAGATTAATAAAGATTGGAGCAACATCGACCCTAGCCGTGAATATGTTGCTTGTCCATTCTACTTGGATGAAGGAATCGGTTGCACGTACTTTAGGTGGATTGCTCCAAAGGGTACTTTAGGTGGCATGTGAAGTGTACATATTTCCCCCTATTAGCCACGCATTTGCACTCTCGCGTCTTTTAACAAAATAATCATTAACGCGGTAAAAGGTAAACTCCACAAGTGTAGTTATAGGCAAGAAACGTACACCCTTCATCACGTTGTTGAACACTTCGGCCAAAGTTGTTAAAATCGTGATTCTACTTAGAACCGTTTAGAGAGGTAGAATCGAATCGGTAGAATCGAATCGTATAGAATCGTACGATTCTACAAATAAACTTAAAAATATTTAAAATATCTTGTTTCTTATCATTATTATCCAATTTAAAAGTTTAAATCAATGAATTAAAGTTTCTTTGACTTTATGTTTAAGAATATAACAAAAACATCTCAATAATTAGTTTAAATCTTCATACCGATTAAGAAATTTGATTTTTAAAAGTTTTGATGATGGAAATTTTGAAATTTATGTGTATATGCGAAAGAGATTAGTAAAATATTGTACATAAGAAAAATTAAAATAATTCATACTATATTAGTAGAATCGGATCGTTAAATCGTAGAATCGTAGAATCGTATTATGATTCTACCTTTAAAAATTTTATTCCAACTAGAATCGTAAGATTCTACAACTTTAAGATTCTACCTGCGATTCAAATCGCTCGCTTGTTTTTAGATCGTAAAATCGTAGAATCGTAGATTAGAATCGCGATTTTAACAACCATGACTTCGGCAAAGTTTGTATTAGTTACACCATACCTATGACCTCCATCATGACATAGTGACCACTTACACATATCACCAACCTGATCAATCCAAAAAAGAGCTTCTCGTTTCGCAACACCAATGGCTTTCAATCCCTCAATAACCTTATTTGGTTGTCTTTGCTCTGCAGTTCTACCAAACATCTTCTTCAACTTCACATTACCCATTTGACGGTTAAAGTTACTTAACAAATGTCGTAAGCAAAACCTGTGATGGGCATTAGGAGGTTGCCATTCTGGCTCTTCCATGGTCGCTAATATGCCCGCATGTCTATCAGAAATAATACATAAACCTGGACTATGCATCACATGCTTGCGAATACATGCAATAAACCAAGACTATGCAGCTATCATTCCTTCTCTACCAAAGCAAAAGCAAGCGAAAAGATACCCTTGTTCCCATCTTGGGAAATCGCAGTCAATAGTGTATGGCGATACTTACCATACAAGTGTGTTCCATCAGTGGCGATAAGGGGTTTGCAATGCTTGAATCCGTCAATACTAGTTTTAAAGGCCCAGAACACACGTTGGAAAGTTCCAATACTAGGGCGAACGTACACACCTGCATCATTATCTTTCTTATAGAACCACTCAACTACGGTACCAGGGTTAGACACTTGCATTGCTTTCAAAAAACATGGAAGAAGAGGATAGGTGTCTTCCCATGTCCCATAAATGGAAAGAAGGACTTGTTGTTTAGCACACCATGCCCGCTTATAGGTCACTTCAACACCAAATTGGTCTTTCACCATTTGAAGCACAACAGAGACCTTAATTGATGGGTCTTGAGCAACACAATTTCTAATAACATTGTTAATCACGGATGAAGTCAAATGAATGTGTCCAGCTAACACATTGTCAATACTTAATACACAACCCCCATGTTTCCCTTTGTATGTCACAATTTCCCATTTAGATGAATAGGAGCTCTTCCTAGCCCTTAACCTCCAAGTACACCCACTCTTACACTTCAAGTTAAGCACAGTTTGATTAGAAGTCTCAGTTCGGTACTCAACGTTCCTACGAATATGATATAATCTAATAACGTCCAACAAAGAATCCTTATTATCAAACGTCATACCCTTTTGAAACTCTCCTTCATCGGTGTAGGTTGTATCACATGCCCAAGATCTCTAAGAGTTATCCTCAACGTGTTCATCTAGAGGGGGAACTTGTGCATAAGGTGTAGGAGCAACGATTGTTGGAATGTTGCCTAAGGTCATGTCATTAGCTAGAGCCTCCTCATCAACACCCACATCGTCCTCAGCGGGAGCTTCAACAATTTCATTACTCTCACTTATAACATCATCCCAAGGGTCATTTGTCTCTTCTACATTAATTATATCATCACTTGAAGATTGAAGTTGAAGTTGATTACGTTCATTAGAAGGAGAAGAGGACGATGTCAATATGGGATTTTGGGTTTCTAGAGTAGGGAAAGGCGTAGGAGAAGGGGCAGAAGAAGTTACATTCACGAATACATTTGGTTCTACAACGTTAACTTCTTGATTCCCTAGGGGTACCTCTTCTACGTATAACTCCAAAGAAGGAACAGGGGTTGACCTTGAAAACTCCCACATACAATCTATAGTCTCATCATCCTTAATCAGAAAAGCTAACCATTGTCCATTCATAGCGTATTTAAAACTTATATTAATAGTACTTCTTGTAGTGTCAATCCCAATCTTAGAACTTATAAAGCATTTAAATTCAGACAAATCCATGTATGAGTTGCATCCAAACATTTTACGTCTTCCCCCAACATACTTAACATTGCTACTACTTGATCGAATCGAACCATTCCAACAACATACTACATTCACACGAAATAAAGCCATTTCTACAAGAATAAGAAAGCAACTACATTTTAAAACAAAGAACATTCATTCATTTGACATAGGGTTTTCAAGAAACATTCACTATAATAAATTCATGAATAAACAACCACATTGTTATTATGATTGCAAATAAGAACTACATTTGACATATTTTAACAATTTAAGTATAAATGACACTACATTTTACAATCACCAAAAATACATTCAAAAACCACAAAATAACTAACAAATTTAGAGTAATAAGTACCTTAACAAGCTTTAGATCACAAAGGAGTAATAATTTGCAAGTTTAGTAACCTGTATTTATGAAAATGTGAGTTTGAAGTTAATACCCTAAAATTCGAAAAAAAAATAAATAAAAAACAAAAAAAAATGTACTTGAAGTGAATAGAAAGATGGAAGACCTAATTAGTATAAGGAACTAAGAATTTGATGAGGTTCTTTGCAAGATTGAAGTTGCTTTTAATGGTGGAAAGAAGAGGAGAATGTCGTGATACTTAAGGCAAGGCTTGAATAAAAGGGTGAAATGAGGAAGAAGGGTTACTGTGATATTTAGGGTCGTAATACTTCGCTGTTAGTAACAGCGAGTTTACTCTCAATGAAAATACAACACACTCATTACTTCGCTGTTAGTAACAGCGAGTTTACTCTCCCCTGAAAAATACAACACAATCATATTTCGCTGTTAGTAACAGCGTTTATATACCAAAGCTAGGTCTGGATACCAGCACGCTTATTTTGGGATAAAGTTTTGCACGAGTCTCATATTTTGACATAAGTTTGCAAATTGTCTTGTTTTTTTCAAATACTCGTGATTTTCTACCCAAATTTTGGATCATGCATTTATTGCTTCCCTTCTACACTTTTAGGGATCTTGCCCATTTTAACATTTTTATATTCCTTATGGTCTTCACATGTTTCCCACTAACTTTATAAAAATATTTTTTAATTAGTTGTAGTCCTCATATTTTTTCCACTAACTTTCTTTAAATACTTTTTTAATATTTGTGGTCATAATGTTTCTCCATCAAATTTATTATTTAATAAAATAATATCTCCACTATTTAAAAGATTCCACTTTTCTTAATTTCCGTGAACATTCCCTATGGGAACATTAATAGGGAACGGAGGGAGTATTTAGTTTAATTTCGCGTGGTAGCACAAACGTTTTTGATTTTCCACAAAGTAACCAAAACTTTTAAAAAATACACGCGGTGACTTACCAAGTTATTCCACCGTGACCTTTTAGCACATAAAACATTAGCAAAAGTTAATTTTGAAGCTTTTAAGGTTGTTCACATAATTATGCGACTCACCATTTTAAATGACATCAATTTCAACCTTTTTTCATGAAACATAAACTCTAACTCTACCGTCTTTGAATTAGGGGGAAAAATATGATTTAGTTAAAAGATGGTAGCCTTAGGAATTTATGTTTTGGGGAAAAATGTTGAAATTGATGGCATTTGAAATGGTGAGTCGCACAATTAGTCATATAACAACCTTAAAAGCTTCGAAATTAATATTTGCTAACGTTTTATGTGCAAAAAGGTCATCGTGGAACAATTTGGTAAACCTTATGGTTACCGCGTGGATTTTTTAAAAGTTTTGATTACCACGTAAAAAACTCAAAACCTCGGAGTTACCACGTGAAATTTCACATGTATTTATGTTTCTAAAATTATCAAATTTGCAAATACTTCAAAAAACTTTGCAAATACTTTTAATATACTTCATATTCTTTGTACCCAAATCCTTGTAAATTGTGGTCCTTCGTTCTCGGTTGGAACATTGTAAATTATTTTTGAAAATTTTTAAATTTAGTACTGTTTTTATGTATCATCCCTAATTTTTTATAATAATAAAAGTTAAATATTTAAAGTTTAAATATTAATAAATTTTAGCAAAACATTGAATAGGGTCTTAAAGACTTTTAAGTACTATTAAAACATTCCAAACTAATACTAGAATATCTTAATCAAACAAATTATTGACTCTTTATCTATCACTCACACCCATCATGCATTAGACAAGTCAAAAGACTTATCATTAGCTATGAAAATAAAAATGCTAAATATAGAAACAACATTTACTCTAAAATGTCAAATCATTTATACTTTGATAAAAATGTGTGATTCCCTTTTTTTTTGGAATCAATTATTTTAACTTACCGAATCGTGTTCATGCTCGTTTTGGTTCGCCATTAATGTTCGATTACTACTTTTAGCTTGTTTTAGTTCAGAGAGTTTTTAAGAGATTTTTAGAGAGATGTTACAGTTTCTGAGTTCGAAAATTATTCAGGGGCAATTATGTAAATTCAATATATAAGGGGTGGCGATAAAATGAAAAAGGTGGTGAACAATATTAATACCCTCTTTCTCTCTCTCTCTCTCTCTCTCTCTCTATAATATATATATATATATATATATATATATATATATATATATATATATATATATATATATATATATATATATATATATATATATATATATATATATATATATATATATATATTGGCCAATTGATTTGTATTATATACCAAAAATCGATACAGAGGGAGACGCTCAGACCGGAAATTAACTCCAGCCCGAGCCACCAAAAATACAAATGCTCACGACAAATAAGGAGCACCAGCCCAAAAACCCCAAAAAGACCAACATCCAGCTAACAAGTTATAAGCATGTCTCTCATTCTACTATTCACTTTCCCAGCTTCTCTAAAGACTATACAGTCAATAACCTCCTTCAGACTAAAGGTGTGGTTATCAAATTTTTTTTTGTTTCGTTGCATCCAAATGCTATAAATCATCTCCGTCCATAGGCCTACAATAAGCTTCGCATGATCGGTTTTCTTTTTGTTGATCTTGTCCATCTTGAGAATTTCATCTTGGATGTTTGTCTCATCTAGACTATATGTGAGGGAGCTAAAAAGTCTGGTCCGAACTTCCCTGGCATTCTGACATTCAAAAAGAAGATGTTGCACCGATTCACTGGTTCCAGAGCATAAGACACAAATCTCATCCGTGATATCCATCTATTTTCGGATTCTATCTTTTGTTGCCAGTCTATTTTGGATTGCAAGCCATGTGATGAATCGGGCGCTTGGAATGGCGATGTTCTTGATCATGATGTTTCCCCATGGAACCCTGGGATTATCTGCTATAAGGAGATTGTAGACCTCTCCAATAGCGAAATTGCTGCCCTTTGTGATGCTATCCCAACCCCCAAGACTGTCAACTAGCTCCCTTTGCTTGATGATCGTTTTGAAACTCCAGGACGCATGGATGGAGACCCTCACATCTGGAATCTCGTTGTGCTTCATATAGTAGCTGTGGACCCATTTAACCCATAAGTTATCTTTTTTGCGAGCTAGATTCCATAAGTGCTTGAGGAGTGCCGCTTTGTTCCACTTTTACATATCTCTCAGGTTAAGGCCTCCTTTTGCAAAAGGCAAGATCATTTGGTTCCATGCAACTGCAGCTTTCTTGGATAACCCATCTTTGCCGGTCCAAATGAACGATCTGCACACATTTTCCACCATCTTGATCAGCTTTTTCGGGAGGCAGAAGATTTGGGCCTAGAAGTTTTGCATACCCCCTATAACACTGCGAACCAACTGGATTCTCCCCGCATAAGAGACAAGACGCGAGGACCAATACCCGATTCTACCAATGATTTTATCCATCAACGGCCGACAGTCCCTGGAGTTGAGCTTCTTTGAGTGGAGGGGGACCCCTAGGTATCGGAAAGGGAAAGAGCCCTCCTCCATTTGGAGGAACTGGAGGAGACGGTCTTTGCTTTGATTATCAACCCCGGAAATATAAGCATTACTCTTGCTTGTATTAGCTTCTAGCCCAGAAGCCTTGGAGAATCTGCTAAACTTACTCATCAAGCTACGCACTGATGCCTTATCTGCACGACAGAACATTAGGAGGTCATCTGCAAAGAGAAGGTGAGTGATGTTATCTTTCCTGCATCTGGGGTGAAAATGGAAGCTTGCACAGTCTTTCTGATTGTACATAAGTCTCGACATATATTCCATAGCAATAGCGAAGAGGTAGGGGGAGATAGGATCTCCCTGGCGAACCCCTTTCTTTGCCTCGAAAGGCTTCAGTGGCGTACCATTAACTAGCAGAGAGAACGAAACAGTCGTGACACAATTCTTAATCCAGCCCACAAATCTAGGCGGGAACCCTATCTCATCCATAACAGAAAATAAGAAAGCCCAGTTGATCGAGTCATAAGCTTTCCTAAGGTCCATCTTGATCATACACCTCGGACTATTGTTTTTGCGAGAGTACCCTTTGATGAGCTCCGCAGCAAGCAAGATGTTATCTGCCATCTGTCTCCCTGGAATGAACCCTGACTGAGCATGACTGATAACCATTCCATTACCTTCTGAAGTCTACCCGCTAGAATTCTAGATATGATTTTGTATATGACAGTGCAACAGGCAATAGGTCTGAAGTCTCCAACTTTACTTGCATTTGTCACCTTTGGGATAAGCGTAACTGATGTACAATTGATCGGTGGGAACAAAGTGTTTTTTATGAAGAACTCTTTGATGGCACTAATAAGGTCTTCCTTGATGATGTCCTAAGTTTTCTTGAAAAAGTACGCATTGAAGCCATCTATCCCTGGGGCTTTGTTGTCATTCATCCCGAAAAGAGCCTCTTTTATCTCCTCCTCACTCACATCTTGAATCAGCATCTGACTATTGGAGTTGTCTATATGGGGGCCATTTCTCATAGTGACTCTATCGATCCCCTCCAAGCCTTTAGCTTCGGTGCCTTGGAGGTTTTGGTAGAACTGTGAGATTTCATCATGAATTTCATGGGAAGTATTAAGCCACTTGCCCTCTTTATCCTGGAGCTCAAAAATGCTATTAGTTGCCTTTCTTTCTTTGATTGTAGCGTGGAAGAAAGCGGAGCTCTCGTCACCATGATTCAACAAATTGATTCTAGATTTCTAAAGAAGCGCTTTATCTTTAATTTTCCTCCATTTTCTGACCTGAGTGGTCGCTTCTTTCTCCTGTTGATGAAAGACACTACTAGTGGGGTTGGATTGCAAACTGGTTTAAACCTTGTCCAGGATCTCCTCCCATTTTCTAATTTTGCCATCAATCCCGGTGAACTCTTTTTTGTGTAGTTTTTTTAGGCCAATTTTCACATTCTTCAACTGATACCAAAGTTTCTAGAGCCCAGAGCCTTTAACTTTGATCTTCCACGCTTCCTGCACAACTTTACGAAAATCGTTATGATCACAAATATAATTAAAGAATCTGAAAGGCTTGCTCTGATTTGGAGTGGGCCTTGCGAGATTCAGTATGAGAGGCGTGTGATCAGATGTTTGGGGGTTGGCATAGTGGACACTAGCTTGACTGAAGTTACTTAGCCATTGGAGGTTTCCAATCGCATGATCAATTTTAGTAAGAGTGCACTTGTCCCCATCTTCTTTGTTAGACCACGAGTATTTATGGCCATGCTCTCCTAAAGGG
>CM033453.1:13319879-13687379 GCA_019425755.1 Amaranthus cruentus | reverse complement strand
CATACATATATATATGCATATATCTATATTATATATATATATATATACTATATATAATATATATTGTATTATATATATTATATTATATATATATAATATATATATATATTATAGTATATTATATATATATGTTTATATATATATATATATATATATATATATATATATATATACAATATATATATATATAAGATGTAGGAAACAATAATGGAGCAGCAAATATATATATAACATAATGTATATAGAAGCAAGCATATAATATATAGGTATATACATATATATATATATGCATAACAAGTTGCATAATATGTATAATATAGGTATATATATTATATGTATATATATTGGTTGCTATACATGACATGTTAAAATATTTAAATAATATATATATATAATATTATATTATATGTATATATATAGATATATATATATATATATATATATATATATATATATATATTATATATATATATATATATATATATATATATATATATAATATATATATATCAAAATCTTTTCTCTTCGTGAAAACCACAGTCACTGCTCCATCTTTCTCCTTTTGAAAACTAAGGGTGAAAAAATTGGAACTCTCTTTTGTTCTGTCTCTCCTGTTCAAAATCTTTTCTCTTCGTGAAAACCACAGTCACTGCTCCATCTTTCTCTTCGATCTTCTTCTCCATTATATGTTATGATTAAAGGTTACTATGTTTTTTGAAAATGATACTATGTTATGATTAAAGGTTACTATGTTCATTTTAAAAGTTACTATGTTCTGTATAAGATTAAGAGAAGACAGTAACTATACATAATCATAGTAACCTTTATTCATAACATAGTATCTTTTTCTAAGAATATAGTATCTTAAAAAAATGATATATTGAACCGGTTTAGTATTAAAGAAACTGGTTCATATTGCACGAAAAAAGCAATATTGAACCATGTGCAAAAAAAATTAAAAAAAAAAAAAAATAAACATAATTATGTTTTGAATAATTGAAAGATTTTTTTAAGTTTTTAAAAGAGTCAAAAAAATTACAAAGTTGGTCTAATTTTAAAGATCGTGGAAAAAAACTATTGGTATAATTTTTATTTAAAATAAATATTTTTTGGTGAAATTATTTCTATTTAGTAAATAAAACTATTTTTTAAGCAAATAGAAAGTAGGCAAGTAGTTTGTAATTGCTTGTTAGTGAAATTATGAAGTGAGAACTGAGAAACAAATTCATGTACTTTATACCAGACTCCCAGTTAATAGATTATGTCACTTATCCCAGTCGATTGGTGTTCAACGAATAATATGTCACTTTTCGACCTCTTTTAGCTAAAACATAGTCAAATGAGATCTTATATTTATTTTTTTCCACAACTATGAATTGAAAATTTTTCCCAAAGAGTTTAACACGTGTCAGTCTTGTTTCTTTCTTTTTTGGTAGAAGAAGAAAATTCAATTAAAAAACTCAAAAACATGTACAAGAGATAGCCCAGACAGTCACAACTGACTTCTAATTCCCGAATCAAATATTGCTAATTAGGCACACCTTTCCGGAAGGGTTCCCTACTCGCATTCTTCATGTTCATAAAAATCAGAGTGAAAGTCTCAAAAGAATTAAGGAGCCCATGGGAGCATCCAAAAAAAAATCCAAAACTATACATCATATACGGTCCTATACGTCCAACTAGTATCTTTATCATTCTCTCTGACATAGATAGTAGTGGACCGGGCTTTGACTTCGTACTTGATAGTCTTCAAGACAATGTCAGTGGATTTAACTTTTGCTTGTGATATTGCTTCATTTCGGGTTTGCCATATCTGGTATACTAGCTAGGCAACTCAATGCAATGTAAAAGACCTTTTTCTTTGTTGAGGAGATTCTCCATTTTTTGCAGCTATGTTGCTCAGCGAAGGTATTCGAATATTCGACCCAAAGCCATGCCAAAACTGCATCTAAACATGTTTTACTAATTTGCACGCATAAAACAAATGGTCAATGGATTCCCTTCAGCTCCACAAATTGGACAAGATTCATTTGGGGTTACACCCAATTTGAACAGGCGGTCTTAAGTCTTGACTTTGTTGAGGAAAGCAAGCCAAATAATGAATTTCGTCTTGGAGAACGCATGTCTTGACCAAACCAGCCTCGCCTAGTTCACCTTTCTTGAGGGTTGTAATTTCTAATATACTTTGTTAATGGAGTACTTTTATAGAATAGATAGATAGATAGAATGATATAAATGAAATATATGGATAAATTACATACTACTTATTGTAGCTAAATGAATGATATGGATAAACTAATACGTACTTATTATGCACACTATACTTTTTAAGTTCTAACTTTGTGGTAAACTTTTTTTTAGCATTAAATGTACAACTATATATACTTTTTGTGGTATACTCATTGTACATAATACTTTCTAATTTCACAAATAAAAAACTATAACTTGTCATTAGTTATATAAATATCTAGCTTATATTTAATCATGTTTCTCTTTTTTTTTTCTCGCAAATTTCATTGATACCATTTTTGTTATTTCAAATAATAGCACGGTTTTCTATTCTCATTAATCAAATTCATACCCATTTGTATTCTTTGTAATATCCAAACCCTTTATTTATTTTTACAGGAAATTATAAATCACCTCAAACCTTCAATTTGTCTGCTGTATTCTGAATTTTAAATCTCATCATTTCTTCTTCTTCTTCCTCGTCTTCCCTTCTTTCTCTTTCCTCTTCATCTGCCTTATCCTCCCTAAAAATTCCATTTTTCGAATTTTGAGCTTCAATAATAATAATAACGCCAAATTATGTAATTCGTTTTAAAATCCCAATTTGTCTTATCTTTCTTTCTTCCAAGAAATTCAACTTCATTTCTTTTCCGAAACCTCTTTCAAGAAAGTACAACAAAATTTACTATAAAAGCCCAATTTCCACACACAAAATCAATATCTTTGATCAAATTTCTTTGTGGGTAGTTTTAATTTACCATTTTCGATCTGGGTTATGGAAAATTTCATAACAGCTACGCCAAAAACTGTAGATGGGGTAGTGGAAGAGATTATGAAGATGCATAAAACTCTTCCACCAAGACCAGACATTGAAGAAGTTGAAGCAGCAAGAGCTTTGATAAATAATATAGAAAGAGAAGATCTTTTGAAATTAGAAGCCATTGCTAAACAAACTAAAGGTCAAGGAATACCAGAAGAGCTTTTCTTTGTATACCAAGAGATGGAAAAAGCTTTAGTTCACTTTCAAAGTAAAGAACAAAAGAGGGAAGCATTGAAATTACTTGATCTTGAGAGTACCCACAATGTGTTCGACGAATTGATTCAGAGAGCTTCTGAATGTGTTTGTCCTAGTTCTGATTCGGGTTATTCTTCTAAGGTGGCAAAGAAGAAAGACTTGAGTATTGGGCAAGCTGGGTCTGGTTTCAAATCAAAGGATTTGGATGTTGCTCCTTCTTCCGTTGGTTCTAAAAGTTCGTATAGTATTGACACAAAGGAGAATGCCAAGAGTCAGTTATTTACAAGGGATGATAGTTATGTGAAGAAGGTTAAAGCTAGTGGTTCAACTTTTCAAGTTGACGGATTAAGAAGCTCTGCTGGCACTCAATTTTTTGATTCTACAATCAAAATACCTAATTTTACATCCAATATTTCAGGTAAAAATGATTTTGGCTTTTTGGTCATTGATTATGGTATAATTTTTACTAAAGGGTACTTTACAGAAGGGAAGGGTTAGTTGAGAATCGAGCCCATATCCTTACCTGATTAAAGCTATACTTTTTCCACTTTTTTCTATTAAGATAAAAGCCGATTCTCATCTTTGTTATTGATGGTTTCACAATGATATATTGACTAGGGATTGGAAAGTGTTTTTGTTGAATTTCATGGGTGCTTTTGTTTTAAAGTGTATTTTGATTTCAATGAAACTGATGATTGTGGCTATTTGGGAATTCGGGGATGTTTGACTTTTTAAAGATTGTCTTGAATTGAACTTTGAAATTGTTTTGTTTTGTTGTGTGTAGCTCAAGATGGTGAGAAATTGAGTTTAATTAAGCTAGCTAGCTTAATTGAAGTGTCTGCTAAAAAGGGTAGTAAAGAGCTTATCCTCCAAAACAAGTTGTTGGATCAAGTTGAGTGGTTGCCTGATTCCATTGGAAAGTTATCTGGTTTAATCACTCTTGATTTATCAGAAAACAGGATTGTGGCTTTACCTGTTACCATTGGAGGTCTTTCTTCGCTATCGAAATTGGATTTACATTCCAACAGACTTGCTGAGCTCCCTGATGCAATTGGGGATCTCTTGAATCTTGTTTATCTTGATCTCAGAGGAAATTTCTTGGCTAAACTCCCTCCTAGTATTGGTAGGTTGGTTCGTCTTGAGGAGCTCGATTTGAGCTCGAATAGGTTATCTTCACTACCGGATACTATAGGGTCCTTAATTAGCCTTAAGAAACTCAATGTGGAGACTAATGATCTCGATGAACTGCCTCACACGATTGGCGTATGCTCTTCGCTTGAAGAGCTTCGAGTGGACTATAACCGGCTTAAAGCCCTCCCTGAAGCTGTGGGAAAGATTGAGACTTTAGAGATTCTTACTGTTCGTTACAACAATATTAGACAATTGCCTACCACAATGTCGTCTTTATCTAAGTTAAAGGAGCTCGATGTGAGTTTTAATGAGCTTGAGTCCGTCCCTGAGAGCTTGTGTTTTGCCACTTCACTTGTCAAGCTGAATATCAGTAACAACTTTGCTGATCTGCGCTCTCTTCCAAGGTCAATAGGGAACCTTGAGATGCTTGAAGAGTTGGACATTAGTAACAACCAAATCCGCGTTTTTCCAGACTCATTCAGATTTTTGTCCAATTTAAGAGCGCTACACACTGATCAAAATCCCCTCGAAGTGCCCCCGAGACAGATTGCTGAAAAGGGCGCACAGGTGTGTGCAAATCATTCTTCCCCCTAGTTTATCTTGTTCTAGAAATGTGATTAATAACAAGTTTCAGCTAATCAGTACTAAACAATTTGTTATTTTTTCAGGCAGTTGTCCAATTCATGGTTGATTTTGTTGCAAACAAGGATGTCAAAGTACTACCAACCAAGCAGAAGAAGTCTTGGGCACAGATATGCTTCTTTTCGCGGTCCAACAAAAGAAAGCGCAGTGGCGTAGATTATGTCAAGACATCATGATTCATTTAGTCCGGAAACAAATACACTCATCTGTTTGCTCGGTAATTTCATCGCTCCATACCATTACAATGAATTTTCATAGTTTCCCATACCACTTCCTGAATCATACTTCCTCCGTTCCATAATCCTCGCTACATTCTCCATTTTGGGAAATTTCATATTACTTGCTACATTTCCCTTTCTAGTAAAAACCCAATCATTTAAAGTTATACCTACTCCTATTTTTATCTACTCTATATCTAATTACTTCTATTTTCTTTTTCATTTTTCAACAAATAATATTAAAAAATTCCAAAAAGGCAACTTTTCACCTACTGCTCATCATTGCACAGTAACTTCTTAATTTTTGTGCCCATGCAATGGTAGCAAGTAAATCAGAACGGAGGAAGTACATTGTTTTAGTATGCAATCATGGTAAATTATGATAGAAAACCTCTAATATTGAACCACTCGTGCAGTTAATGTTAATCTGTGTGCAATAACTAATCTCAACCCAAAACCTTAATACTGTTAGATTATATAACATTTCCTGGGGCCTCAACCATCAGCTTAAGCTTTTGGTTGAGTTGGTTCCTTGACATGGTATCAGAGGCCAGGGTGACAAGAGGTCACATGTTCGAATCTCAACCACCCCTCATTTAAAGTGGAAAATTTAGCGCCATGTATGAGGAGGGCATGTGCTGCATCCACACTTCTAACCCAAAGGGCTCTCGTGTGAGGGGGCGTGTTAGATTATATAACATATTCTGGGGCCTCAACCATCTCGGGTTGAGATTATTTGCCGCGCAAAAGAATAATAATAGTTGCCTAGTTGGTGTTTTTGTTCGGCCGTTACTAAGTACGAACAATATGACATCGATTTTGTAGGCTGTAATCGGATAATGCAATACGTTTTGGAGATGGAGCAACAGACGGAGAGATCGAGATTGATCATTGATCATCGATCATTGATGCAAAGAAGCAAAGGTCATGTGAAAATGGTTGTGATGGAAATGGACAGGGAAGTTGAGGTGTTGGTGGAGTCACATGACAATACAAGTATGAGAATGAATTGATTCACAGTTCACAGCCTTGAGAATTGATGGGCAAGCTGTTGTAAACGTGCCACTGTCTCACTTTTGTACATTTTTCTTTACATGTATTTTATATACTCCACTTCTATATCTTCATTATTTTATTATATATTTATATTATTTCTGGATATCTCCCTAGACCTATCTGAGTATCTATGATATTGTAAATTTTCTACTCTTTTTTTTTAAAAAAAAATATTGTTTGTACTTCTGATCAAATCTCTTAGGTTTATAATTATTAAAATGAATGTGTATCTCTCCTTTTTCTTTTGGGGGGGGTGTTGCATTGCTGACTTTTTTTTGAGGTTGACTTAGGTGATTGAGTATTACAGTTATTTATTTATAATATTGATTGATTTATTTATTTATTTATTTATTATATTTAGTGGTAGTAGTAGTTGTTGCTATTACATTTTACATTTAGCTGCTTGAGTTTTTATATTCATTCGGTTAAATGTCAAATTAGATGATGTCATATTTGGTTCCCAATGGGATTGAGCCAAAACTAGAGTTTTATTTTGGGAACCATGAAACGAGATAATTTTTTTTCTGTTTTCTTTTGCTTTAATGAATTTATCTCATTACTAAATAATGTGTTAAGAAATTATTTCATGTTCAAAATAAAAAAATGTGACCAATTGATTGAGATAAACTAAAATAGAAAATAAAAAAAAAATTATTGTCATGGAATAAGACTCGAAAATCTTAATTTATTGTAAATTTAAAAAGTGTAATGCATAAAGCATACAATTTATTTTATTTATTACTCAAAAAAGGTATAGAAAATTCTTACGACAAGAGAAGGAAAGGGGGTTTGATTTTTCAATAGAAAGCAAGAATTAAAATCTCCCTCCATATTTTATTCATTTTCTTTGAATAATCTTATTTTTGAATTACTTTCTATCATTTTTATCTTTGAATAAGACTAGAATTTTGGTTTCTATTGATTTTAGTGTCAGATTAGACTAAATCGAACCGAACGCATCTCTATTAACTATATTCTAATTTTTTGTCATGATCCATAATCTTTCTTTAATTTTCTTTTACACTATTAAAATATATTTTCATCTCATCTATACATTTCTCACATCTCCCATAATTACCTGTAGCCAAAGGTGTGTTGGGTTGTTATAGGGTAGGCAAAAATAAAGAAAGTTGCTAATTAGAATTGAACCTAGGTTTCCCCGAAAATGAATTACAACTCAATTCCATTGGTAAGTTATTCGAAGATTGTTAAATGAATTACTCAGTTTTTACAAGTATATCACAAAATCACAACGTTAATTCAAATGGGAATTTCTTATGGAAAGACTTTAGTCTAGGTTTAAATTTATATCGTATAAGTGGCTTGATCTAAACACACAGATAAAATAAATGAGCTTAAACGAGAATAATCAACAAAACAATTTCAATCCAATATAACTATTGGGTTGATAAGCTCAATTGGATATTTTATTAATGAATTTAAATTATATCTTCAAATTGAGTTATTTTTTACGAGCTCTAGGTAGAAGGCATATGAATACAAGAATACAAATTACAATATTCCTTCTCAATCAAGTAATAACATTGTTTTCAACCAATTAAGCTAGTTTTTCTCTTTAGGACTTTTAACTAAACAAATATTAAATAAATTGGGATCTAAAAACTAGTTTTCAGTGAAAAGGACTTTACCCTAATCAAAAAAAACCTTAATCATTGTTGACTTTTTTGTATCCTATACGTTTACTTTTTATATATTGAATATTAGATCATATAATATAATATAATATAATATAATATTTTATTAATATATGTTGAGTAAAAGTCAAATTAGATGATGACTTGAATGTGAATAAATGGATAATGATTTGTCATAGGATTGATCCAATACCAAAGACAAGAGTCTAAAATGAAAAACAAGAAAGTGATAGTTTGTTTCTTGGTAATGTGTTTGACCTTCATCCATATGTATATTAGTAGTTGAAAATTGAAATAGTATTAATCCTTAATTCCCATTGATTTCTCTACCCCATGTTTTCTACAAGTTTACAACTTGTGCTTTCCATGTTTATTAGTTGGATTTCACTTTTTGTTGGCCTATATGTTTTGTTTTGTTGTCCTACTAAAGCCAAGTACAATCTCCTTCATAATGGAAATGGAAAGTTTTAATTATTACTCTAACATGCAAATTTAAAAATTTAATTTTAAAAGTAAAAAAAAAAAGTCATTCGTACTTAATTTTCAATACGAAACTCATAGTTGACATATGTTGAAAGTTTTCTATTATCTGTTGCAGAATTTGATTCTTACTACCTATAGAAAAAATCAAATCTCTCTACCATTCTTGCACATAGCCTGTAGGAGTTCTTGGAACGTATGTATTATATTAAAATTAATAGTAAAATAAATAGGACTGTTGTCCTGTTAATTTGAAATGATGACCAAAAAGGTGTTTGAGCTCAATTGAAAAAGAAGAGGAAGTATTAAATAAACTGTATAAAGCGCATCCATCGGTGAAACCGTCTCATACAACAATTTATGATAAATTATAACCATGAAGTTTATGTCATTTATAAATTATAACCGCAAAGTTTAATATTTAAAAGTTATATCCAATGTAAATCAAAAAAATGTAAGTGTTGTAACTATCTGATCACTAGATTCTGATGAAGATGACATACTGGAGTTTAAAATGATCTTTGATCTCTCCAAATTACGTTTGATCCAACTAACTTTTAACTTATCTTCTTCCCATTAACTTCTCCCCTCCAATTTTTCTCCAACCTTCTTATCTCTATTATTTTCTTATTATTATTATCTTCTAATGACATTCTGATCTCTATTTTTTTCCAATTTAATCTTTAAGCTTCAAGTAACATAAACTAACCTCTTATCCATCTCTCTTTTCATTTTCTCTTTAATCTTATCTCTCCATTTATTTTTCTTGCTCAAAAAGAAATCCTCATTAAAACCCCAAGCCCCAAATATCATTTTCTAAAAACGTACAAAAACCATTATGGCAAAAAGATGTAATGGGTCGGACTCGGCTCGGATTATACATACTCTGACTTTGCTCCGGATAATAGTCGGACTTTTGTTTTCAGTCCACCTCCACTCGGAGTCGGATTATGCATACTCCAAGTTTGCCCCGACTCGGACTCTCGAATCTCCAACGGAGTCGGATGCAGAGTCGGATTATTATCAAACAGTATCGTGATATTGTAGTAATGATTTTAAAGCATATACAATTACAAAATATAATTTTCAAATACAATTTAACAAAAAAATATGTACTTTGATTTGAATTCAATTTTAACAAGAGAAATAATCCTACTACTAAAATTTAACAAAATTTTCTCGTATTTTAATTTGGCGTATTTAATTTCTCTTTATTTAATTTGTCTTATCTTGATTCATTAATCTAAATAAAAATACCAAGTAGTTTTTCAAAATCGAAAATTACAGTTAGTATGAGAGAGCTTGAATTAGTCACATTTAGAGTTTTAAAGGACACAAAATATTAGTGTAAAAGTCATATTCAAAGTCGGATGTCCTTCAGGGTTGGAGTCTCGGATTTTTAATAAGGTCCAACTCCGGTCCGTCTCTAACTCGGACTCGAAGTCAGAGTCAGATGACTTTTTGCACGAACTCAAATCGGATTATTTTCCTCGGATCGAGTCGGACTATGATTGAATTGCCATCCCTACTCATGGACGCAGCAAAGAATTTCAAGTCCTGTTTATTTTTTTTAAGTTTTTTAAATTAAGACCCTAATTTCATAATTAAAAGAGAGATTTAATTGAACTAAAATAAAATCTCAAGACCATTATAACTTTACGTATTATGATTAAATAAAAACTCAATGCAATGTCTAACTTTGTTAAAAATGATTTGAAAATAAAAACTTAATTTAAGCGTTTAAAAATTAAATTTTCATCTTTAAGGTTAAGAAGGAAGTCAACCAAATGAATTAATGGCTAATGATAGGATTTAGGAAAGTGCAAAAATTTGAAGGATCCATAGTTTAGATTAAACTAGGTATTTGCACTTAGAATAGATTTATAATATATTTTTGGAAAATTTGCTTAAAATAATTCTAACTATCAATTATTTTTTAATAATCCCAACTATTCTCATAATTTGTTGAAAACATACCCACCTCCCTTTTAACCGGCTGCAACAGGTATCTTTTTCACTTTTTTTTTTCTTTTTTGATTAATACATGAAGGGGAAAGGTTAATTTTGAACAATTAAGTAAAAAAAAAGAAAAAAAGTGGAAAAGTTACTTGTTCCAGCCGGTAACAACGGGGTGGGTATGCTTTTAACAAATTATGAGAATAGTCGGGATTGTTAAAAAATAATTGATAGTTGAAATTATTTTTGGCCAACACGAGATAGTTGAGATTATTTTGAGCAAATTTTCCTATACCTTTAACCAATGTTGCTAAATTACAAAAAGGGGTTTAAAGTTATGAACGCGATTAAATAATAACTAAAATTTTAAACTTTACTTTACTATAGAGTCAGAGCAAATAATTTTGCGCCCTTGTTTATTTTTCAAATTTTTTTAAAAATTAAGGCACTACATAGTTAAAAATAGAGATTTTCTCAAATTAAAGTAATAATTCAACACAATTTCAATTTTAAAAGTGTTAGAATTAAATAAAAACTCAACACAATTTCTAATTTTATTTATATTAATTTTATAAAGATTTCTTAAATTAAGTTAGGCACTCGCACAATATTCTTTTTGGTACAATATATAGTGTTAGAATTAAATAAAAACTCAACACAATTTCTAATTTTATTTATATTAATTTTATAAAGATTTCTTAAATTAAGTTAGGCACTCGCACAATATTCTTTTTGGTACAAAATATTCAAAGAAAATTTTGAGCTTTAATATCTCTAAGTACGCATCATAAAAAATATATAATTAAAAAGTATACATTAAGACGAATCCAACGAGATCTCACATGGATATATTTTATCATCGATATACTTCTTCCGTTCCATTCTACTTGCTACATTTTACTTTTTATGCATTCCAATGCGTTATTTTTTTTTATTACAATGTTTAATTATACAAATCTAAAAATTATAAAAAGTTAATATTATGAAAGTATGCGATTAGACGATTCAAACAAGATTTCACTTAACTATATTTTTACTTACACATAATCGAAATGTAGTGAGTATTTCAGAACGAAGGAAGTATGTCTTAAAAATCTTAATCAAATTTCTCTATCCAAAATAAAATATTCTAATGGGAAGAACATTAGGAAACAGAGGGAGTACTTAAGAAATTTCTGAAGGCTAAAAAACCAAGGAGTATTTTACTATTTTGCACCAAGAACGATTTCTAAAATGGAAGGAAAATTTAATTAAGAAACAAATTGCATAAGGCTCATAAAAATGGACAAATTGATATCAAATAATCAATATTGTAGTTCCTGCAAAAAATGTTAACATAATAAGCTTGTTTGGTTGACGTTAAGCTGTTAACTAATTTACTAATTTGAACTTCCATAAAAATTGCGCATTTCCACATCAAAATAGGTTGAATTCATGAAGTTTTGTTGAATTCTCCATTGTAGCTAAGATCTCCACTAGTTGGTCTGATAAGTCCAAGACAACAAATAAAATCAAAAATCAGTAGTAAGCATCATACAACAATCAAACAAGTCGGCAACAGTATTTTGTCTCAAACTGTATGGCAATCCTCGATCATGAAGGGACAGAGCAATAATGCCCTAAATTATACTGCAAATTGGACAAAAAGGAAGCTACCAACACTTTTTTATATAATAAGACAGCAAATAAGGCTTGATGTTCAACTATCATTACGAACCATTTTAAACGAATCGCGAATATAAAAGGCGAACTAATAAACTTAGTTAGGCTATGGTATCATTAAGGATACTATGGAAAACTAAGCTTGTACCACTATCACATGATTTCACTACTCTCCTAGCGAATGACAAATAAAAAAAGCGAATTATGATCGATTTTGGGTTATTTCTGGGCCATTTTCAATGAGTCGTGAATTCAAAAGGCGAATTAATTCAGGGTGGACAAGCATATATTTGTAGGTCTCCAGCTACGTATTGAGCACTGCTGCTTGTGTAATAACAATGTAGCCAGACATGTAAAGCTTACAACAAAAGATCTGACTAACACCTATTATCAGAACCTATCTCTATTCAGAACAAAAATTGTTTCTTTGTGGCAGGAAATAACTAAAATCGCGTCTTAAAGACACGAGATTGTGGCTCAAAAGCAATGCAAATCTATGTCAAATCGAGGAGGGCATCTAAGCTTAAGAATTGAGCCAAGAGAATAGTACTTACAGTCCACTTAAGACTTTGATGCAATCATAGAAGAACCATTGCAAGGTCACTACCGGTCCAACTAGTATTATCCTTATCGACAGACTTCTCGTGAATAAATTTACAATTCCAATCTTCTTCACTGCCTGTAAATTATGAAAAAAACGGAATTAACTAACGGAAACTAGAGCAAAACTTATGTTCCTGTCAAACCCAGAAGTCGAAATATGTAAATCTCACCGATTTGATGGTGTCTGCCTTTTTGTTGTACAAAGAAGTTACAATGTTATCAGCTGGATTTGAAACAATACTACCCACTGCTCCAGCTGTATATCCTGCTAAACATGTTACACTTAGCTGCCTTGCTATGGAGCACTCTTCTTTTTTTGACTTGAGAACATTAGAATATAGGAAGTCCACCGTATGCTCAAATGTTGAAAACATCACCATCGAGACTGCACCAAAAAAATCGATGTATTGAATGATCCTTGCACTATGTCAAAGTCGACTTCAATTTGAAATCTAAAGCCATATTTACACAATTCGAATGATCCTTAATCCTTACAATATAATGATTAGTATATCAATGTTATAGAAATGCAGGGTTTACATGGAAGGTTTCGACCCCAAAGCGGAATAAGCCCTCTGTAAAAACTGCAAATTGAAATGAAAAAGCAGTAGGAATCAATAGAAGATATTAATACAAACAATTTATCTACATAAGACATGTCGATCACAAAAATATCGTACCCATGGAGTCCTTCAGCTGCATATAGTTTTGGGAATCCATCTAGCAACCCTTTACCAAAAATAGGTTGTGCTTGCACCCGAACTTTGATGGCTTCGAAGGGACACAAAACGACATTAGCAACCACCTCTGCAGAAGCACTACTAGCAAAGAAAACAACATTCCTGTTGCTGTCTGGCAGCATATTCGAATAGAGATTCTTGAAGTACTCGTATAGACCGAACCTACAACCACCTTGCATACCATAACCAAAGAATTTGGTAGCCCACCCTCTCCAAAGCACAGAAGGCCCTTGTTCTCTAAGTAATGTTGATAGGCATGATGCAATGCTATAATACTTGACAGGATTTACCTATGAACATTAAATTCCCAACAATGTCATATGAAAGTTCATTGACTTAAAAATGAAATAGTGTGAGCATGTGGATAGTATTTCTTCTAACTAATAAACCACTGAAGGCAAGGGTTGAGAAAGGAATAAATCCACATAGATGGTAAGAATCAAAACACTATCACAAGAGTTAAAGCGAGAATCATCAACCACTAGGCTAACACATGATTCCCAATAAACCACATTCTAACCACTTAATTGATAAATATAGTTCAAATTTAGGGTAAATAAGAATTTGGGTTATCTTTGTTGATGAGCATAATGAAATACTCCTTCCAACTCGAAGTAGATATCCCATTTTGTTGGGATTTTGTGACTCGAACCGAGTCTAAGATCGGGTTTTAAGATAAATCAAGAGATGGGTCAAAGTGCGCGGGGTGCGGAGTACTACGCGGGGCGCGGAGTAGCTACTGGATTGGAAGACGCCCAAGTCGCGGGCTGTACATTTGGTGGTGTGTCGCGAGTTTCTGAAGGAAAAGATACTGTTTTGGAAAACATGTAGTATGCAGACCGCGAACTAGTACGCGAGCCGCGACTTGTGCAGTTTTTTGCGGGTTTTCAGTTTTCAGACGTTCTTTTGACGGTTACTTTGGTTTTTGGGCCAGTTTCTTTGTAATTGTTAACCTAATTTCTTATTTTTTTTGGCAAATAAAATTTATTTCACTCACCAGAAAAACCAATACATCAAGGCAAAGAAACTCTTCCCATCTTATTTGCATCAGTGTGGAAACGAGGCCCACCTTCTATGAAGGGTTTCCTCACCCCACTCTTCATGTGCATACGAGATAGGAGAGGCCTAATTTTTTTATTAAGTGATATACTATATAAACCCCTCTTGTAAGTAAAATTTGGGTATGACGCATACAACACAAAGTAAGGAAAACTAAGAGAAAAAGCTTGGAGAGCCATTGTTGTGGCTTCTCGTTCATCTTGTAATCTCCCGGTTTATAGTGAAAAGTTTATTCTTGGTGCCGGTGGATTTAGTTATCACGTTGATAGTGAACCACGTTAATTTTTCGGTGAGATTTTCTTTATTGTTTGTTTGAATCTTTATTGCTTTTCGTTATTGTTTTCGATCTTTGCTTCCCCTGTCGTACAACACATTTGTTTTTTTAGCTCCACTTATTGGTCACTTAATTTGTATCAAATTAGATATTATTAATATTATCTTTCTATAATCTTTAATCATAAACAATTCGAGATATTTCAAATATGCATTGGCAAACGTAGAAAATGAAATAGAACATCAAATTTGAGTGGGAGGTAAGTAATGAACAAAACCCTAGTTATTATTTATGGTTATTGTTAGTGCAAGCGCCAAATTACTTATGTGTGACTCAATGACTTAAGAGGCACGTCATGTTGTGAGCAACTATGAGGGTGCGAAGGAGTTGAGTGCATTGAGTGCATTGAATGTAGAGCGTATGGGATGCATTGGAAAAAGCAAGGAGACTTTAATCAAGGCAACAAGAGGCTCTACAAAGGGTGTTGAACCATGTCATGAACAAGGCAAGGCATGGCAAAAAGGTTGCTTGAACAAGGCAACGAAGGAACACAACCAGAAGGTGGCAGAAGAGCCTGCTTGTTCAAGCAAATCAAAAATAAGCAGGCAATAGCTTTGCAACAAGGCCGCTCGAACGAGCAAGCCTTAGGCTCGAATGAGTGGCATGCTAAGAGTCTCCAACAACAGTATTTTGTATGTTTGAGGCATTGAAGGGGGCTTAATTTATGAGTTTATTGCCATGCTTTATTGTAGAGCTAATGTATTAGTTCTAAGGGCTCACTTGGATTGAGTGTAAATATTTAAAGGGGTAAAAAAAAGTCAAACTATTGAAATAAAGGTAAGTGAGGTGCAAATGCAGTAATTAAAATACTTGTGAAAGAGGTAGAATGAGATCAAACTAAAAATGATGAATAAAAAGGAGGATGATTTCCCTGATTTGGAGGAATGTATTCCCCCACCCTCACCTAAGGTAAATTTATACCCCAATATGAGAAAACTAATTGCTATTTTATCCATTTTTCATTACTTTCTAACCAATTCTTCCCTTCCTCTAACAATCAAATTCTTAAATCCTCTATCAATTGACTTTGTTTTCCTCCTTTGACCGTTATTTATATACATATTTAGTCCAACCGAGCCCTAGAATGTAGTATAGCGTCTATATTAAGGGCATATACATATCTAGAATCGACACACAACACATCTAGAGAAGGCTAATTCATAGTGAGGGGGCTTGGGTAAACACTAAGAGAGCTTTCTTCTATGTATTAGTATAGCTAGTGATCTTCATTGTGAGATATATGGCTTGAGAGATAACTCTCAAGTATAAGAAATTATTCATTGATGTATTTACCTCTAAAACTTGTGTTTGTTGTTCGTCATCTCTATTGTTCATGTTCTATTATTCAATATCTTCTACATTGTTTCTTACCAAGGTCCAAGCACCCCTCTTTCAATTATTATAAAAGCAAGCAAGGTGCAATACTTCCCTTTGGTCATCAACTTAATTTTCTGATTAAAGACATATTTCTTAATGTAATTTCTCAACACTAATTAAAGAGGGCAAAAACCACCCAATAATTCGTAACAATTTCATAGAAATAGTGAAGAATCTATAGACTATATAGAAGTTTTAACAAATTCAAACAAGATTAAACTTAAAGAATCTATAGACTAGAGAATGTATTAGTACACCAACCAAACAAAATAGAACAAAAAGAGAATTCAAAAACAAAGAATGAACCTGCATATTGACTTTGAGAACATCAAGAGGGGTGACAACAACATGGGTAGTTCCAGCACTGAGAATTCCACCAACTGTGCATAATCCAAAATACCCACCTCCTTTTTCTTCTCTTCTTCTTATTTCCTTCATTCTTTCTGTCGTTTTAGTTCTGTATCGCCATTACTGCTCTGCGGGTGTTAGCTTTGGATCCACATTCAAGAAACGGTCAAGTTTCAACTCCAGAATCCAGATGCTATCAATTGGGGTTGATTTGGATTTTGGATTTTGAATTTTGGATCCAGTCGGGTTGAGGATCGGACTTGCAAAAGTATAGACTTGTGACTGTGGCCCATACCCGACTTCATTTGAAAATTTGAAACAAATAATAGTTTTAATATAAAAAAATAAAAAAATAAGACCCAAATCAAACTATATCAAAAAATAAGTGTCAAATTCCCAAAGCATAGGTTTGGAGCTGTTCGCAGTTATTAAGTGCGAACAGGTGGGCTGACTTTTTGAGCTGTTCGCAGTTAGTAACTGCGAACAGGTATACGTGTTTTTAAGTCAGATTCTTTCTTCCCAGACCCCATTTCCCCAATTCCATAAACCCTAACTTTAAAAAAACGGCATTTCTCTCCCTCAAACCCCTCTTAAACTACCTTGCTTCCATCAATTGTTGCTTTCATAATCTAATTTAGCACTTCAAATCTAGTCTGGGATAGTCTAGCTTGCTCAAAGGTATTTTTTTTTTTAATTTTTTTCAATTTTTTTCGTTTTTAGGTTAATAATAAACTTTGTTTTAAATACTCCAATGTAGGTAAATTCTTCAATCAACACTCTTTTGAAGCTTCCACATTTGATCAAGGTAATGTCTAATTGTTCTATTATCTCTATTTTGTTGGTTGATTAGTTGCTGGTGATGATGAGCATTGATATGTATTCTTTAGAAATATTTGAACTTAATTGATATTTATTGAAAATACACAATTGAAAATACACAATTGAAAATACTTTTTTGAATTATATGAACTTATTCGTTACTTAAGTATTTGAATTTTATTAGAATTGATGATCTAGAAATATATAATTAGAATTTAGGATGTTGTTTTGGGATTGATGATGATCTTGATTATGTTTGTATTGATGTAGAAATGGCGTCCTTTCGTGTGACTATTGTGTGTTTTTGGAATGGTTCTATTCGAGAAAGTAGTGGGAATGTTGATTATGTTGGTGGTAGACGTAAGTTGTTTGCGTGCAAATCAAACATGGAATTGATTGACTTTAAACGCCTTATAAGTTCTAGGATTGGGTTGGATCCAACAAAATTTACCGTTGATATAAGTTTCAAGTATTTCATGAGTGGACAATATACAGTCCTTCCGATTGAGGATGAGTACGCTTTAGATGCTATGTGGGAGCATTCAAAGATTTCCTATTCTTTAGAAATCTACGCGGAAGTAGTTCCTTTAGGTAATGTGGTTGCTTCTAATCCTAATCCTACACCTATGCCTATATCCACTCAAGATCCGTTTAATCCTTCCCCTTGTACTCCTTCTCAACCCCCTCCCAATCAAGTTTCAAATGATGAAGTAGTAAACTTAGGAGATATGGATGATGGTTTTGAGAGTAATGAGCTTGATGATGATCCATCGAGGGACGTGCCGTGTCCACTGCTGGACACCAGCTATCGAGCTGGCGTGACTTAGTTCACCGCATCCTGGGAGAGCGCCCTCCAGCGGACGTGATTCGGGGGAGCGGTCTGCGGAGTACGTGGCTGGTGCAGACCTTCTCACAGCTCCCCGCAGGTGCTGACGAGGGCACCATATCGAGGTACGCGAAAGCGTACGCTTTATATATAACTTATATTTATAGCTGTGGGCCTGGGAGCACATTTTGATCGGCCAGCCTTACAGATCGGTTGATCGAGGTGAGTTTGCTCCTCCGCAGCAACAACCGCCAGAGACTCCCTATGGTTCGCGATGGAATTTTGCGCGCCGAACGCGCAAACATACTGGTACCGGCCTAGGATTCTACCGAGATCAGTTAGATCTTCTGCAACCGAATCAGGTAAACATTTAACAAATCAATATCGTTATTTCAAAGCTATGATCTTTACCGCATTAATAACGTACATATGTTATAGTTTGTATGGGATCCGTACCCGGCCGAGGCTTACGCAGCTGTCCCTGATCCCTCGAGGATTCAGTCGGGTGCGTGGAGGGCTTCTGTGCCACTCATATGCTTCGACATTGTCGAAGTACATCTACCGGAGCGCGTTCTGCGCCAATATGGGTTGGTACAGAACATCCCTCCACCTTGTGATACCGAGCCCGAGCTGCACCTCATCTCCCGGAAGAACCAGGCCACGACTAACTGGTCGGAGATCAACGGGCGCCACATCGCCCGTTGGGATCGTAGACTGGAGTTTATAGCCCAAGGTGCGCCAATTCATTCTGTCGGGACACCGACCACACCGGATTACATGCAGTGGTTCCTCTCCATCACACGCCGATGGATGACACCACGTGGCGACACTGAGGCAGCACAATATACTCCTGCTGCGCCCATGATGACTCGATTTGTAAGTCTTCATTTACATTTAATTTATTTAGTTTTCGATTTCATATTGTAATACTAGATTAACTAAGCTCTTAATTTACATTTCCAGGCACAAGGTGTGGCGGCCGTTATCCGGACTACTCATGAGGAGCCGGTCCGAGAGATTGCGCAGGATGTGCTCCTTGGCACGCAGTTCCAGCACTTCATACCGGAAGTTGCTGCCGGGTCATCATCGACTGAGCGTGAAGCTCATCTGGAGGAGATGGACTTGTCATACACAGCTATCGATGCGGGGCCATCTCAACCAACTCAACCATCTCAATCATCCCAATATCAGACCCCTCCCCGACCAACTCAAGCAACCGGCTCTTACTACCGTAGGAGGCCTAGGAGACCAACTCAGTTGGATAGGGTAGATGAGTGATCGGGATTTTGTTGTATGTATTTGACTACGAATGTTTTAAACATATGTATATATTTAGTTGTATGTTTTAGACATATGTATATATTTAGTTGTATGTTTTATTTAGCTTATAATGATCTCCAAGTTTGTTAATGATGCAATTACACATACATAGTTTGTTAATTAACTACTACAATTACAATCTAGGGTTCCTTCTTAAACTTATTCAAAATCCTCTTGGTTTCTTCACTTCTACGAGCCTTATCAATCGCTTCCCTTTTCAAGTTATTTATCTCCTTACTAAGCTCTTCATTCTCCTTATGAAGCCTAACAATGATTGCTCTTTGCCATTCGGTGCCCTCCGGAGCAACCCACCTAAAGTAGGTGCATCCTAAGGTCATGTCATCTTTGAATAGTGGACAAGCAACATATTGACGCCCGGGATACGTATCGCTCCAATCACGACCAAATTCGACTTCATAACCACAATGACAATGCTCATCCATGGGCAATGAATCTTTCATTTACACAAACATATAGTTAAACACATCAATATAAATCAATAATAGCATTAATAAAATGAAAGAAAACTTAATAACTATATAAATAAGAATATTAACAAATAAACTTACCTAAGCAAAGGGATAATAGCTTTTTAGAATATGTGATGAATTAAGTTTTAGGGTGTATTTATAGAGGAATGGAAATGACCGTTAATTGGACCATACAACGGCTAGTTTGAAAGGTCAAAAAAGGCAAACGGGCTGTTCGCAGTTACTAACTGCGAACAGCCCAAGCATTTTTTTGAAATCTTCTCTTCTGTTCGCACTTATGAACTGCGAACAACTCCAAACCTTTGTCCAAACCTAGCAGACGCTTAGTTTTTGGAATAGTTTGTTTTGGCTCTTGATACATGATTTTTTTTGTTTTATAATCTTATTCATTTCAAAATTTCACTTCATTTCGGCGTAGAGTCTCGTCAAACACAAATTCTTGAAATAAACAGTCTCTATTAGGGATGGTCTCTATCGGAAATGTCTCTAAATGGGCTTATCTAATTTTTTCTAAAAATTTTTAATGGTAATCTCTTTCTAAAGAGTACACATTTAAAAAAAACTTATTTTTACAATCGGTTTTATTTTCAGGACTATCATCCTTCTTCATCGATAGCTTTTCTCCTTCTCCATCAAGCCATTCATGACAAGTCTTCGTCTTCTTCAATTAATTGTCACTATTAAATCATAAAGAAATTTTAAATTATGATTTAAATGAGATTGAAATTAGATTTACTTTAAGATTGAGAATAAACTTAAGTTTCTAAGCTTTTGCAATGGCGTTTATTCCACCCGTTATTTCCTCCATTTAAAGTTGTATAGCAAGCATTTGAACTAGTTGAAATATGTGTTTAATACATACTTCATGAAGTGCGTGTATATCAATGTAAAGTAGAAATTTTTAGTATGTAATGTTGGTGTTTTATGATGTATGAAGTAGGCACTTTTAGTATGTGTAGTAGGTATTTTTTATAAATGAAGTAGATGTTTTGGATATGTGAAGTAGGTGTTTGAAATAGGTGTTTTAACTACTAATAGTAGGTGTTATATAGTATTAAAGTAAGAAATTTTTAAGATTTAAAAGTATATGTTTTCAGATAAAAAAGAAGATACTTTAAGTTTAATAAGTAGTTTTTTTTAGATACAAGGTTGTGTATTTTGTCATATGAATCATAAAAAAACTAATTTCTATTAGCAAAACACCTACTATGACTCATTAAAATACTCGTTTCTTTGTTATAAAAACATTTACTACAAACTATCATATTACCTATTTGTACATGTAAAATACATAATATGAACAATTATATTAATATCGACTTCTCCTAGTAAAAATAACTATTATGACTTATTATAATACCTATTCCCATGACAAAAACACCTACTATTTTTATGATGTATAAAGTAGGGTTTTCAATTTGTGTAGTAGGTTTTTGTAATGTGTCCAGTAGGGGTTTTTATTGTGTAAAGTAGATGTTTTTGCTATATGAAGTAGTTTATGATTTTTAAAGTAAATATTTGATTATACAAGTCACACATTAAAGAGGGTGTTCTCTTTACATCTTTTATTGATTCATACTTGTTTATTCATTTTTTTTTTTGGTAATAATGTTAAGAATTTATTGCTTGAAATTTTAATAAAAGCTTTCATAAGTTCCAATAGTATTTACATTTGTTTGATAGCAACCTCATATTTCTTGATAGGCTTGAAGAGAAAAGGTGTTCTTTCAAGGCTAATAGATTGTCCTTTAAGGTCATAAGACAGTGTGCATAATGCCCATGAAGGAAAAAAAAGACGTAAGAGCAACTTGTATATGCTACAAGTTGCTGATGGTTGATGATGAAGTATTACGAGTCACCATGAGGATAAATATTGAAGAAAGGGGTGCAAGTTGTACTGAAGGGGAGATCGTCGATTCAAGAACATCTAAATCACATAATGATGATGCATTCGAGCCCTTAGCAGGGCAAGTTCTCGCTTGAATAATTAAAAACATAGATTAGAAAGCAAGGGAGATGACATGTTAAGTAAGAGACGCAATAAAGTGCAAAGAAAAGGGTGGAACATGGTTTGCTCGTCCAAGCCTTGACTGCTCGATGGAGCATATTAGAAAGGAGCTGGCATAAGGTTTTTTGTGAGAATACTTGATCGAGAAAGTAGGTGGCTTGATCGGGCAAATTTGTCAAATGCTTGAAATCAGTGCTAGCCTGCGTGAATCCTTTTGGGGATTTCTAGATAAGATTACTTTATCCTTTAAGCCTATAAAGAAGGTTTCTAAGATTAGAAGAAGTGTGTTAATGAGTCAAGAACCATTCTTGGGTTCTTAAATTTTATGAGAGAAAGTTTTCTTGTTTTCTGAGATAAACTCCATATAAGTTTTCTTGTTTGTTGATAAGTGTAATTATTTGCACTCATCATTTACATTTTTTGTGCTCCTTTTTGATGTTTAGAGGCGGTTTAGGGTCGTTTTATGTGGTTTCACTCCATTTCGGTATTCAATGTCCAATTTGTAGCCAAATGGGTGAATTATAATACTTTTGATTCATTTTTGTGGGTTTTTGGTGCTAACCATATTTACAAGGCTCAAAGAACGTATCAAGCTATCAATTTTGTTAAGCCATGAAGAGTAAAAGAGCAAAGGAGTAGAAAAGTGTTGTTAATGCAAAAGTTTTGAGGTGAAATTTGATACATGTCTACTCTTTTGGTCATAACTTTTGATAGAAATATTGCATTAATGCAAAGTTTGCGGCATTGAAAACTAGACTTCAACAGCTTTCCAACGGTATATTATAAGTCCGATTCCGACAACCGAGCAAGAAATAACGACTGTTTGAAATTTGCTAAAACTGTCAGCCCAAAACGCCGACTCGGTTTCCTGGGCGTGGAAGTGGCCGCCGAGTCCGCTGCTGCTTATGATTTTTCCGCATATTCTTTTCTAATTACTTTAATTTTGATTTATTTTCTTTTATCTTTATTTTAATTAACCTCTTAGGGTATATCAGTGGGTAATTAGAGACATATTAGGTTAAGTCTCCTTGGGAGGAGCACAAGGAGGGAAACTAAAACCCTCTTCTCCTTCTTCTTTCTTCATCTTTCTTCATTGAACACCATTTTTATTTCTTGTAAGCTTTTAATTTCTTGTCTTTAATTTACTTTCTTTTTAGTAGTTTAATCTTTCTTTATTAATTTTGTGTTAGTTTAATCTTTCTTTGTCAAACTTTGATTATTTTCTTAGAAATTGTCATTCATTAAAAGTAGTATTGTTCTTCATATTTTTTTGGCTCTTGGATCTTTAATTGTTTGTCTTATAGTTTAATTATTGTTTTTCCTTGCAAACTTCATTATTATCATCTTTTATCATGCTTAGTTTCATTGTAGGGTTTTTATTTATTGTTTTTACCATGATTAGTGAGTAGATCCATTTTCTAGGGTTAGAGTTTGAACCTATTAGTTGAGTATGATTTGATTCTTGAATGTGTCTATGAAACAAAGGATTAAAGTGGTTAAATTGTGCTAATTAACCCTAAATTAAATATGCTTTGTCGGACTAGTCAATAGAACTAGCGTGTGAGATTGGGATCGACTTTGCTTTAAGGTAAATTTTAGTTAAATTCTTATTAATTCGTGCAATAAAACTAGCGTGTGAGAATCAAATTAATAGGGTCTAAATCTAATAGTTAATCAACAGAGCGAGAGTTTGATATTAACAAGATCATGTTTAACCAAGAATTTAATCTGATTTTTCATAGACACTAATGAGAATTAAATCATATAAGACTTTAGGGGATTCCCGAAACCCTAGATGCTTTCATCATATAGCTTAATCTCATATTTCTTATTGCATTTTTAGCTTGTTAGAAAACAACCAATCAATCTTTTTTTCTCCCTAAGCAATGTAATCAATCGAAATTACCAAGTTTCTTGTTCTAGCTTCCTTGTGTTCGACCCGCGACTACACGTACACCGTGCGCTTGCGGTTAAAATAAAATTTGCACATCATTTGTATTAAGAAAACACACAAAATAAGGTAATATTAGTATCATTGTACCCTTGCTTAGTTTGTGTGTTTTCTTGTTGGCTTTGTTATTCTCTTATTTCCCATCTCTTCTCTAGTTCTCTTCCATTTGAGTGTCCATATTCATAACAAACAATATAAGAGTATACATCTTTGTATACTTCAGGATGACTCTGACATACAATTTGGACAATTCACCTTTATTGAATCGTTTAATCACAAAAGTCATCACGTATCACCTTAATTATCACACAAAGATTCTTTGAACATAGCTCAAAACCATCTTCATTGCATAATTTTTTATTTAGGCACTAGAGGGGATTTCATTTGCCTTTAATTTATACTCCCTTCGTTCCCTATTGATGTTCCCATAGGGAATGTTTACGGGAATTAAGAAAAATAGAATCTTTTATATAGTGGAGATATTATTTTATTGAACAATAAATTTGATGGAGGAAAAGTGGGGACCACAAATATTAAAAAAGTATTTAAAGAAAGTTAGTGGAAAAAATATGGGGACCACTACTAATTAAAAAATGTTTTTATATGAAGTTAGTGGGAAACATGTGGGGACCATAAGGAATATAAAAATGTTAAAATTGAGTTACTGGAAGATATGTGGGCCCATAATCATTATTAAAATATTAAAATGAGGATGGGTGAGGTTATTTTTGTCCAAAATTTGTGATATAAATGGAAAGATTCCTTATGGGAACAACAATTGAAACACCCCAAAATGAAAAGTGGGAATTTCTTTAAGGAACGGAGGGAGCAGGTGATCACTAACCTGACAGGTTCATCTAAAGGGCCTCATTACACATCATCGAGGATGTGCTATAAGGTTAGACCCAATAAACATATAGACCTACCCCAGTACTAATATAATATAAGAACATTATAAGAAAATATGATACGAATTACACAATCATTAAAGAGTATATATGCTTCATTAATTAGATATAATTAGTACATTTGTTTCAAGCATCTAGTAGAAATTAAAGTAACTTAAATTTATCTTTGAATTGGGTATTTCAATACTTAAAAAACTCTTAAAAATATAATTCAATGTACCAAATCTAAAGCTATCAAATTATTTACCCTTGTTAAATAAAGGGCATTTGATGAGTAGCATTTGGAACCCAATAAGGAGAAGAAAAGAAGTCATCAAAGCTATCAAATTCATCAAAACCACCCACATCATAATCATTCCCAAGCATCATATCTGAGCTACTACTAGTGCTGAAACTTGTTGATCCAACTATCATATCAACATTATTGTTTATTGGTGTACTATTAATAATATTTGGTTCAGAATTGCATGTAGGAGGATCATTATAAATATGTTGGCCAACATTATTATTTTCTAGTTGCTTACTATAATTAGTAGCATGGTAGTTTATATTAGAACTAGCTAGAATTGGAGGATCATTTTTAGGAATATGAGTTATGAATGAATGACGATTTGGATGCCTTGCAGAGGTTTCAACAATGGTGGAGTTAAGAATTCGAATGTCATGGATGCTGTAACGACGTTTTTCAAGAGGAGTACAACATTTCAGGCGCCTGAAGTATTTTTGGCCATGGCTAGCTACTTGGGATGGTGTCTTTGTTTGGACATAGTATCTTGAGATGTTCCTCCATTCTCCTTTTCCAAACCTGTTTAATCCTATCAAAAATAACCTGTGTTTCTCAAAAAAAAAAAGAGTTTTTAACAAGATAAAATCATTAGATGAAAATGAGTTGAGAGAACGTTGTGTTACTTTTAACTCTACTTTTTCTCATGAAGATTCTTTACATGTTAATTTAAAAGATCTTTATTCAGATTTGAAATTGTTGCAATCTAGTTTGCCAAATAATGTAATGTTAGCAACTGAAATTTTTGAGTTTGACAAATCAATAGATTGTTATCCAAATGCTTTGATTGCTCATAGAATATTTCTAACAATTTCGATGATTGTGGCATCAGACGAGAGAAGTTTTTCAAAATTAAAGTTCATCAAACCTATTTGAGGTCATCAAAGTCACAAGATCACGATTGAATAATCTTGCAAATTTATCAATCGAAAAAGAACTTTTGGAGAAGATCGATGTTGATACTCTTATTAATGATTTGGCAACTCGAAAAGCCACCGGAACTCATTTTTTATAATTTTTTTAGTTTTTGTTTTTTGCATCTACAGAAATTGGAGATGTAACTTGTCAAAATATTTAATGCTTTAATGAATACTTTTTTTACATCTATCATTGTTCTTCAAGGGCCTCATTACACTATTTCGCCTAGGGCCACCACAATGTCAGAGACGACTCTGTCCTCACGCTTTTGGGTGAGTATCAGAGCTAGCTTGATGGCTAGTGGCCAACTTTGTTTTTGAGGAAGCATTATCGATTGCTCCATGGTTACGTGTAGGTGTTGTTTGATTATTCGGCCGAGGTTCAAGGGAGTAAATATGGATAAGATCGGATTATATTATATCATATCAAAGAGATCAAATTAGACAAAATCAGACAAGATCAATCCAAAGCTTAATATTATAAAAATTCAATCCATATCACATATTTTGCAATATTTTTCATTTTAGCCTGTCTTACGAAAATTGTTTTATTTTTATTTTTGATCATGACATATATTATTTCTATATTTTCATCCATATTATCTATACATTTCTGCCAAGACAAAGAAAGTATTTACCACCGAAGAGGTGATTCTAATTTCTTCGTTTTAAGCTTTTTGAATATGATTAGAACAAATATTTGTCATCTCCCTATAGGAGATTTATTCTACCCATTCATTGGGTTGATTCTATCCATATATTGGGTTTTGACCTCTCTCATTGTGAGTATAGGGTTATTAATTTTGGTCTCTAGTTGATTTATTGGTAGAGATTAATGCGATAATACAACAAATACCAAAATTGCAATTATCATCAACTACATCTAATTCAATTCTATCTCAAGAGTACAACAGATTGAAAGACCCTTTCGTAGAAGGTTGTATCAAATACCTATGTGTAATAGTATATTCGAAATTGTCAGATCTCATACACAACGATCGTAGTTTTGTTAATTTTGAACTATATTTGGTTAAAGTTTTTATATACTTGCTAGTTTTCATCTCTGATGTAGATGTTATATAACTTTTTATTAATGAATCAGGTCTTATTAGTAAAAAAGTAAAGCATTTACCACCCTAGTGGTTGACTACTTGACTTAATGATGCAATCCTAACCATATGGACAAAGTTTTGACTCTTTATTGGAGGTATATGGTCCTTGTGTTTTTCCTAACCATACCCCCACCAATTACTTCTAAAGAAGAGAAATAAAAAAGAAATGTATCATTTTTTATAGCATTAATAATCAATTATTCTTAATTTTTATTTTATCGTAATTCTATGAGTTAAAGTACTTAATTTTAGTTTTGTTATTGATTCGTCTTATTACAAAATTATTAGGAAGTTTCACGTGATAACCATAAGCTATTGAGTTTTTCACGTGGTAACCAAAGTTTTTTTTTTTTAAATCATGCGGGAATTCTTAAGTTTACCTAATTAAACCTCTGCAACCTTTTTAACTAAAAACTGTCTACTTAAATGGCTTAAACAAAATTGTTACATGTTTAAAAATTTTAACCCATTTAATAAACAGATTAATTAAGACTACCCATTTACGTAATTGAGCCAAAAGTCGCTACTCAAATCCACTTATTTCACCTAGATTCAGATTAGATTAACAAATCAAATCAACTTTTAACAGACCTACTTTTAACTCAGTTTCTTTTCCGACTCAATTGATTCAAACCAAAAATCTAAAAAGTAGCACTAAAAAATAACTAAAAATAAATTAAAAAAAATATACCTATGCTCTTCTTCAGTCCATGGTGCACCCTTACGTTTGTTTTGTTCAACACCACCAAAATCAACCCCAACACTACTTCCCCCACCAACATAGTTATTATTAGGGCTATAAACTCCACCCTTCTCAATCATGGCAACGTCTTCAATAAGCTTTTCATAATGAGTCTTAATCTGCTTAACACTTTTCCATGGCATAACACCCATAATTTGTTCATACAAATTTGGTGAACTTAGATCTAATTTAGCTAATGCCGTTTCAAACAACTTATTCTCATACTGACTCCATTCATCTTCATTATTCATTATATATTCACTTTCATTCATTTGGACTGCCCCCCAAGAACTAGTACAAGAACTCAAATTCATTTTTTTTTTCTTAATTTTGATGTAATTTTATTGTATATTTGAGGTTATTTATTTATTTATTTTTACCTTATTATGGTGTGTATTTATAATACTATTTCTTCTATATTGGAGTTGCTTGTTTCATGATTTGCATTGCACCATCAACGTGAATAAGATTATTAATTAATACATATTCGTCATTTAGCTAATGAAGAAGTTAATATCAAGAAGATTTTATTATTATAAATATATATTTACTGTTTTTTTGGTTTGATATCCTATTGGGTTGTCTTAGAATTATAACGTTATGTCTCATACATAGTTTGTTACAATTTACATGGTAGATATTGTATTGATATAAATGTGGTGGTTTTGACCATTTCCATTTTTGAAATTTTACTAAACATGATTTTTGCTTGTGTAAATAAATAAATACTATAATACATTGTAAATTATAATTAACGCATATATTACATAATATAATAGTATTAGTTGGATAGGTTGAATTTAGTAATTGTTTAGTACTATACAATAGTTTTACATGTTCTTGGGCATATCCTTTTAATTTAATATAGAATTTATATTCTCTATTCATTTTAATTAATTATTTCAATTATTTATTTTATTTTTTAAATTTATTCTCAAATTTAATTTCGATTTTATACTAAATTTCACTTATTTGAAAACTCGTGCAAAATGAGAAGTACGGATACACTATAATTATGTTTCTCCCGTACATCTAAACTTGTATTAACAGTCATGCCCGTACATACACTTAAGATTTGCTCTGACAAATACACTAGATCTTTTAAGGCTTTAAGGCCAGGAATATTGTAAATTTTGATTGTCGTCATAAATACACACATAACTGAGTCGTTTTCGAATAAATTAAGTTGATAATTTTTCGTTAAATAGATGATTTTCTTATTTTCGTACATTATATTGAGGAAAATGAGATTAGTTGAACATCAAATTAAGTTCAAAATGGTACTTACTCTCCAATTAAGACAATATTAGATTCTTGCAAATATATCTCACTAATATAATAGATCAAGGGTACTTCCATTATATTAAAATAATTACTCCATTTATTTACATTTATTTGCAATCAAATTAAGTAGAATATTAAGAAAAAAAAATCCATAAGAACATAGGGAATAACTACGGATAACTCTGTTAGAAACTTTAGTTTTTGTTAAATACGTATTTTTAAATTTTTTTTACGAGTTTTAATTTTTTTTTGTAAATATGCATGAAACATTTTGCAAGTATTTCTGAAACTCTTCTTATTTGAATTAACATTATAAGGTTATAGAAAAAAAATTAGTGCATAGCCTACCTTAGCCGTGTCCTTCCGCCTACATATCTTATTAGATATACATACATTTAATAATTTGTTTTTTGTAATATTCAAGAAACTTCCTTTTATAAGAAACCTATTTTAGGAAACTATCACAAAAAAACAATTTATAAAACTATCTAGAATCAGACAACTCAAAACAGTTAATCGAGTGGATTTTGTATCGAATCATTTTCATTGCATAAAATTCAAGTTGTGTAAGATTATTTTTTTAGTCGGATTGTGTCTAGTTCAGATCGAGTTCAGTTTGAGTTTTCTTGGCAAAGAGATAACTCTACAAGATTTAGCATCTTGTTGTTGCGAGGTTTATCATCAAATCATAGCCAATGTAACACTGCGTATCACCTTAAGTAATATGCACAAATCAACAAATGCAAAAGCTGTCTGAAGAGTGTCTTCGGGCACGAACCCCGAAGCTCAAGTCAATATCAATTCCTGAGGAAGTACCTAAGTAGGCTAATTACAAGTTCACTTTGATTCTTAGCTCGAAGGAACTAAATGCTAAGGTTAATTTCAAACAGTAATAAATGAAGAACAATAAATGTTCTAAGGAATTAAATGGCGATATAATATATATTTAATGCGTATTATTGTTACCTAGCTATTGTAGAGACTTGAAGTATTTATAGTAGTATATACCTTCTAGTTTACCGTTAAATTTCCATGATTTGTTGTCACCCGATTCCCTCTTTCCTTGCCTACTCGTGGTTTATGTATCTCGCGAGTGGGTGACGGTCACCAGACACGATATCAAGAGGTATTAATTGTAGTTTGACTAAACGTGTATCCTAACTTATTATCATGCAAGTTGTTCTTTGTGACTCTATAAGAGTATACTTAGCTAGACCATTCCTCTTCGATCTAGCAATAATTAATTGAAACACGAATTATTCATCGGATTCAAGCATTCAGCCCAAACCGAATTGGCTGGTCCATACACACATACATGATACACCCATCAAATCTACAATAATATGTTTATTAATAGTTTGGATTAATACAAGACTTACATAAACTCATATATAGACTTTATTATTTATGAACATTCGTTGTTGGAATTCGTTTTGTTTAATATATATATATATATATATATATATATATATTTTACAGGAGTACAATATAATATGAGTATGATTATGAAAAAAAATTAAAAGGGAATTTTTACAGGAGTACAAGTATAATATGAGTATGATTATGAATTATGTTGAGCTATAGGTTCTGCTTCATGTTGCTTGGCATGTCTCTTAAGCTTAAGGAAGTACTTTTGGGCATGGCTTGCAACTTGTGAAGGTGTTTTATTTAAAACACAATTCCTTGATATACTTTTCCAATCTCCTTTTCCGTACCTCTCTAAACCTCTTAAGAAACGCCTATATATACAATTTGTCAATAAAAGTAAGTTTGTTAATTGCAAGTCATACGACATTTAAAAAAAAAATCTTGAATAACCAAATACTAATTAATTTGGAATAAGTAAAAATCTATGTTAATTTGATTTATATGATATATAGTTTAAAGTGCAATCCTATGTTAATTGCAATAAGTGGTAGCACTTTTTTAAGAAAATTCCACATGGTAGCAATCAATTTATGCACTATCTAATTGCCGTAGCATTTTCCGTTAAGTTCTTGTTAAATTTCTAATTTATCATTTTGTAAGTTTTTGCCACATGGTAGCATCCAGTTTTTGTTTAATTCACCATTTTGACGTTTAATTCACCATTTTATTGTTTAATTGACGTTTAATTCATTAACGTTCATAAATGTTTAATAATTTTATGGAAAAATTATAAATGTTAAATAATTTTACGGAAAATTAATTTCAACATTTAATTCACAATTTTAATGTTTAATTCATCGGTCGAAACAAGTACTCTTTCGAATAAGTACTTGTTTCAATCGAATTTTCGAAAAGGTTATCTCATAAGGATAGTAGCAAAGTCCGTTTTTTCAAAAAAATAAAATCGTTATGATGGGTGCAAATGACGTCAAATATCTTTTTCGGCTTACGCATCGGAAAATAGGCGAATAAGTACTTGTTTCGACCGGATTATCGAAAGAGTTACCCCATAAGGAAAGTTGCAACGTCCGTTTTTTGAAAAAAAATCGTTATGATAGGTAAAAATGACGCCAAATATATTTTTCGGTTTACGTATCAAAAAATAGGCGAATAAGTACTTGTTTCGACCGGATTAAATATTTTCTTATAATTTTTTAATAAAATTATTAATCATTTATGAGCATTAATGAATTAAACGGTGAATTAAACATTAAAATGTTGAATTAAGCAAAAACTGGATGCTACTATGTAGAAAAAACTTAAAAATTGATGAATTTAACGGAATTTAACAAGAACTTAACGGAAAATGCTACGGCAATTAGATAGTGCATAAACTGGATGCTACCATGTGGAATTTTCTTAAAAACGTGCTACCACTGGAATTTCATTAAAACTAGACGCTACCATGTGGAATTTCCCTTTATTAATAAACTAAAAAATTTGTATTAAAATATCATTACTCTTTATCTTTTATAATTTTACATTCATCATTTTTTACAAGTTAAAAACATTTTTTTTTTCAAAAGGGATAATTATATGGAAATAACTCCATTTGTTAAATATAGTTTTGTTATCATTTAATTTCATTTCATTCTACATTATTTTAAAACTTTCATAGTTTAACTACTTTTTATGTAGTATATAAATAATTTCAAATAGTATATCGACTATTTGACATCATCCCAATTCAAAATTATGGCTTGACTCTTGTTTGATAACGTCTATATTGGTTTTATTATCCGGTCACTTTAAAACAAAATTAAGATTGATTTTCCATGTGAGTTTGCTGACTGACTATAATAATTAACGGTATGCCAAGCATGTTGCATGGCAAAACATGTTAACATGAGAAAATTATGGAGAGAATAGGCCTAAATAAAAATTAAAGTCAAAGGTGGAGGATGAATAAATCATGCTTGTTTTATTTTTGGGAAATTTTACATGATAGCATCCAGTTTTAATGAAATGTCAATGATAGCACTTTTTAAAGAAAATTCCATATGATAGCATCCAGTTTATGCACTATCTAATTGCCGTAGCATTTTCCGTTAAATTCATGTTAAATTCTGTTTAATTCATCATTTTGTAAGTTTTTTTCCACATGGCCTTGGTAGCATCCATTTTTTGTTTAATTCACCATTTTAACGATTAATTCACCATTTTGATATTTGATTCACCGTTTAATTCATTAACGCCTATAAATATAGTTTAGCCTATTCCAAATAAATAGAAGTAATAGTAAGTATAAGTACTCACTCATGATCATCATCAGTCCAAGGAATGCCTTTCTTTCTTTTTACCTTAGTAGAAGGCCCCACAATTTGAGATTGAGAAGTTGAGGAAGCACCATCATATACTTCTAGTACTTTATCAAACTCACCCATCTCAATCATCTCTACATCTTTCACAAGTGCATCAAAATGCATCTGAATTTGGTCAATCGTCTTTCCAGGCAATCTTAAGGCAAGTTGTTGCACCAAATTAGGGCAATTAAGACCTAATTCTGCAATACCATTTTCAAATGCCTTGTTCTCTGCAAAGGTCCACTCCATTATTATCACATACTATGTATATTGTTTGATATGTATTAATTTACTCATTTTGATGATCTATTAATAAGGGCATTTCAAGTTATATCAAACAAGATGATGTACCCAATCCACAAAGATTTGATTCCTAGCATGGAATAGAATTATGACAATCTAAATACATATCAAATCTGTTGAGATAAAACTTAAAAACTTAAAAATTATATCTTGAATTAAACTTTAGAATCAAATTAAGGAAAAATTACCTAGAATAATCCAAACTATTCATGATTTTCTTATAATAATCCCACCTATTGATTAACCATGAATAATCCCAACTTTTAGGAGTATTTTCCTAGAGTAAATTTGAGTAACCCGATGACCTGCTATAGTAGGTAATTCACCAAAAAAAATAAATTAAATATTAATTTAAAATTAGAAAATATTTTTGAAAATTTACATAAAAATGTATAAATAATAAAAAAAATCATAAATTTTTTTGAATATTTTTTTAACATTTTTTCAACACTTTATTTTAATTTTTGTTTTTTTTAAAAAATAAAATTTGCTATAGAAAGTAATCCGGTCACCAAGTTTACTCTAGGAAAATGCCCCTCAAAGTTGGGATTTTTCATGGTTAATCAATATGTGGGATTATTGTAGGAAAATCATAAATAGTTTAGATTATTGTAGGTAATTTTTCCTTAAATTAATAAGTCACCCATTTTATAAACTTTAACTACAGCATCAAATTATCAAAATGCATCTGAATTTGGTGTATTGTCTTTCCTGACAATCTTAAGGCAAGTTATTGCACCAAACAATTAAGACCTAATTCTGTAGTAGCATTTCTAAATGCCTTGTTATCTACAATGGTCCTCTCCATTATAGTCACTTTCTATGTATTTTGAATGATTTTGTATAAACTTGATTACTCAGTTTGATCTTCTATTAATAAGGGCATTTCAAGTTATATCAAAGAAGATGTAGTAAATGAAATGGTCTTACCCAATCCACAAAGGTTTGGTTCCATGGATTATTATATATTATTATGACAATATATAGAGATATCGTGTATACCGACATAAAACTTGAAAAATAACAATATATAGAGATATCTAATGAGAAATGTTTTGAAAATGAGAATGATAAGAAATAATCTACACCATTGCTTTAATAAGATAAAAAAACTAAGGTCATGATCGAGACGAAAATATTTAATCGTAAAAGTCACTATGTTACACAAAAAAGTAACTATGAACTAAGTTTGAATAATGCTCTTAATTTATAACATAGTATTCTTTTTAATATATATAGTGACTAAAGAAAAATCCTTCTTATCTTTTTTATTTTAAATCCTTCTTATTTGATCCTATACATATATATGTATAAAGTAACACCTTTTAACTTCAAAAAAAAAGTAACACCTTTTTGTGCATTATTTCAGGAACGTTTTCTAAAAGTAACACTTTTTTGCCGAAAAATATCATCCTTTTTTTCAAAAACTAATTTTTGCTTAAATGTAGCATCTTTTAAGTAAAAAAGTAACACATTTTTGTCCGACAAATTGGTTTCAAAGTTCTCATATAAGGATGGTTCTCACTTGAACTTCTTCTATATATATATATATATATATATATATATATATATAAACGGTATGCATACTATCTTTTAGGGTGTACATATTTTGTAAAGGAGAACATTCATATTAGGCATGATCAGGTGAAAATCATTATAGTGGTGAAAACTCAAAATCAGAATGAGAAATACATATTCTTGTAAACGGTATGCATACTATCTTTTAGGGTGTACATATTTTGTAAAGGAGAACATTCATATTATTTACAAATCTGTCATCCGAATAAAAACACCTTTTAAGCATGTATTACGTGTTTTAGCAAATGTTAGGGAGGAGTTCAGGTGCAAACCTGTCTTATATGCGCAACTTTGCATTTGGATAGTTAGATCTGAATTATTGATCATGATTGATGCGGAAAATTTTCCAGTTTCAAACCTGTCGGATATGGACATATAATATACCTTTGGAAAGCTCTTGAAGTCTACTTTCCAATGCCTCAAACCTTGCTTTAATGTGATCTCTCTATCAAAAGTTATGGGGAAACGAGTGGGCATGTATAAAATTTCACCTCAAAACTTTTGTCTTTTAAGCGCTTTTCTACTCTTTTCTCCTGTGCCAATCTTCATTATAAAACATCTTCAAGCGAGCAATGATCTCTTGATATATTCTAGGGGTCTTTAGCCATTTATCCAACGCTTCACCCTCTTATCACCCTGGGACCTAATAAAAACTCCAATTTCGCCTCATATATTACATAAAACACAAAATTAAGCTTATGAGACAAAATTACATAAAATCGCTAATATCCTACCTAAACTCCACTAAAACTACATATAAGGAACATAAAAATGACACAAATAAGTGCAAATAATTGCACTTATCAACGCATAAGTACATTAATTGAAATTTAATAAATCAGACAATAAGATCAATAAAACAAACAAAACTATCTCACAAAAAAAGTTCAATCGAACAAGTTTCATAAGGAAAATAGTTCATACCTGTGCATCATAAGTATGTAAACAAACACAATAGATTTTCTTCCGACTCTGCAATATCCATCTTTTTCTAATTGTTGTTAATATAATTATTGATAACCCCTATACCTGTAATCTACAAAGCAAGTAAACAAATCGGCAAAAAAATCTATTGATAGAATAAAAATCAGATTAACAAAAACAACCACAGACCATCGAAGAAAAACACTATCTTTTTTCGCCAAATTACAATGGCATAGAAGCACGTGAAATATTTATTCAAGTATATAGAGGAGTATTGAATTTAGGTGTTCATTCAAGTATGATAGCAAATCCCCTAAATTTAGAAAGAAAAAAAAATCAAAGACAATCGACAATGTACTCAATTTATGTGTTCATTAAAGTGTAATAGTAAATCCCCAAAAATTAGAAAAGGAAATTAGGGTGAAATCCCCAAAAATTCAAACAAACAAAAATGGATTAATGAAAACCATAGACAATCACTCAGAAATACCTTGAAAAACCCAAAAAAAAGACTTTACCTTGATTATGCAATAAACAAAGCAAGCAATACGAGGAATCCCCAAAACTTTGCTTGAAAAAATTGAAGGATTTTAGAGAAATTAAGGGAAAGAAGGATTAGAAAGGGAAAATATGATTGAACTGAAGATATGGATGGCGTGAGGTAGAAGGACAAAGTGAAGCATTGTTGAGGTGAGGACTGAGGATAGAGATGGTGTGAGGTAGAGTAATGAAGTCAGAATTCCAAAAGCAAAGAAATGTTGAAAGGGAAGACGAATGAACAGGACAAAGTGTATACGTGGTTCAATCTGATTTCCTCCACATACACGTGGCATGAGCTCAAAAGATACTATTCATTAGATGAAAAAATGAATAGTAGAAATTTATCCTTGTTTTATATATACTAGTTGTGTGGCCGCGTGCTACGCACGGGGTCCCCCAAGTTATACTATCGAATTTCAAAAATATTATTTTATATACATATATTTAAAATAATGAGAATGAATTCCTGAAATGGTGAGACTATGTATACTCATGTCCGACTGACGGATAACGAAGATCTTGATAAAAACTCAATTGATTTTGAACGCCAAGAACATCTTGATAAAGACTTACAGATTCTTTAAAAAGCATGTTATACATGGGGTAAGCAATTATTAGTTTCAACAAATGCAATCAGTGGAACATATTTACTTCCTAAATGCAACACTTTTTTCTAAATTTCTTGATCACAAGCTTCATTTGGTAGACATATCTTAGGACTGAGTTGATAGTTTATGCCTTTATGGCCTAAATGTAATCGTTCTCTCTGCATATCTGTTGTCATATGCCGAGTTACTGAATTAACAATTTCATTCAAGGTAAAACCAACCCATAAAGTAGCGCATATATTTATGAGAAAGAGCAAAATTAACATCCATTGAAGCAGCACACTAAGAAAATTCAATGACAAATCAATCAAACATTGACAAATAAGAAATACTATTTTCAACAAGAAGCAATCTATGATTTCTAGCTGTTATAATTTTGCATCTCTTCCAGCACAAATAGTTATAAATTTGTCAAATACTGAGGACAATAAAGGTGTAAATCTTAAGCAATCCCGACACCAATTGTAAGGACAATCAGAATAAGAACCTCATAAAGAAAATTTGATATGTCTACCAAAATAACAACCCCAACATCTTGTTCACCAGTGCAAAGGTTGCATTGCATCCCTTCTTCTACACCAACATTTGATAAATGAAAATGAATTGCTAATCTGAATCCTCAAAGTCTTCACCATCATCAGAGTAGTCATCAAATAGTTGCACATCCAACTCGTAACGAAGGATTCCACCAATCTTGTGATTTGTTGGTCAAACCCTAATTCCAAAAACCAATGATAAAAACCATTTTTTTGGGATTTCAGATGAATAAATTTAATAGTTGAAAGCCAATGAGTCAAACCAAATCAAAAAAAAATTCAGAATTTTCGATGAATAGAAGTATTAACTTTGACAAATATTAGAAAAGACAAAACTAAATTCATGTAAATTACATAAAAACAAATTAAAAGCGTTAAAACAAGCTAAAGAAAGCAGCAAAATCAAGCCAAACATCGAGCACTAAGACCAAAATCAAGATAACAAACCAAGTATGCAATGAAAACCAACTTGAACGGAACGAATAAAGCATAAGGCAGAGTATAACCAATTAAAAATTTGTTTGATTTTGATTCAATTAACTAAGAATCCCAAAATTTCTAATTTCAAGAAAGAAAACACCTTAGGACGTTTTGATGAAGAAGGTAAAGATGAATCAAGAGGCTTTTTTGAGCCCGTAACAGCACCTGCTGCAGCAGCCGACATAGCAGCTACTGTTGCTCCTATCTTTGCACCTCCTGCAGCTTTCATTGCACAGGCTACTTTCGCAAAAGCAGCAATTTCTCCCACCAGCATTACCCTTAAAGCAACTGTTGGTTTTACCTCCATACTCTTGTGTTTCAAAGTGTGCACTCAACAAGCTAATCTACATTAAAGTAATACTCCTTCCAAATCACTTTAGATGTCCCATTTGGGTTTTCACGGTTATTAAGGGTGGTGTGGGGTCCATTAAAAAGGTGGTAGTTGGGTATTTTAATTGATTAAATTAATTGTAAAGGTCGGAATTGGGTATTGGGAGTAGTAAAAGTGGGGGTATTTAGGTAAAAAAAATTATAGACAAAAAAGAAAATGGGACAATTGATATGAATTTGCCAAATAAGGAAATGAGACAACTAAAAAGATTCGGAGGGAGTATAACAATATCAAAGCCAGAACATGATAAACAATCAAGTACCTCAGAAGGAATGAAAAGTTTGAAGACATAGTAATGAATTCATTTGAATCACTCGGGATGAAGTCATTGACTTAAGATGATACATATTAAAATCTTCTTCTAGGGATCCAACAAGAGCCCCCAATAACAAGTTCTTTGGTACCCGTATATAAGTCATTAGATGCTTAGTCTTATTTTCTTTTTTCATCTAAAACAAATTTATTAATACTTTAATTGATCATCACCATTTCATACAAAGACACTTTCGCATACCCAGGAAAATAGTTTGTGTCGATCACCCAATACATGTTTCCCAACCTTGTATCTCTAATCACATCAAAATTAAATAGATTCAATTTCAGAACTTCCCTTAATCCTCTATCAATGTCAGTTATAAATTCTCGTGGTGGCATCTCACAATCATCTAAATGCATCATCTTATAATACTTCTCCTCAAATCAATCAGTACCATAAAAAAGAGTACTACAACAACCTTTAAACACTTAAAATCAAAGCGATCAGATTACCACGAGAAACAACGATTAAGAAGTTAAATATGAGAGTTAATCCCCTCCATCGAAAGATTTTGATGATTGTTGCGATCAGTACATTTAGAAGAGTACTACAAAACCAGTAACACAACAATTAAGATTAAAAAATTAACAAACGCAAAAAGCCCAAAATGAAATCAACCATAAACAAAGCCAGTAACACAACAATTAAGATTGAAAAATTAATTCCCCTCCCTTTTGCGTGTAGAGAATTCGCCAGCTTACCCCGTTATTGAAAAAGAGAAAATTACCCAACTCCCCTCAAAGTCATACTTACCACCAATAAAAGCAATTATAAAAACTTCGATATTCTAATTTCTCCAAAGGATGCACAATCATCACATATGAAAATAACACGAATCATGCATTCTTAGCAAATCCAATAAAATGGTGAAACAATCAAAATAACATACATAAAAGCAAAAGTTAATACCTGGAAGATGCCTTCGAGGTGAGTCAGGCCAGTGTACAAGATCAGCAATCTGAACTGAGAATTGAGTGTCCATGATGAGAAAATAAGAGAGATTTCTAAAATTTGAATTTTTATTCACCTTGGTTAAAAAGAAAATAATAAGTCCTATTTATACAAAAAATAATAGAAAGAAACCCTAACCCTTTTCTAAAAATAATCTAACAAGAAACTATTATTAGTAAAAACCCAAAAATAACTATTATTTTCTACACTCCCCCTCAAGTTGAGTGGTCGGATCTTGAACACCTAACTTGCGAAGTGTCTCTTCAAAGAATTCTGTTCTGACAGCCTTCGTAAGAATATCTGCGATCTGGTCCTTGGATGTAACGGATGGAAGACTAATAACTTCATTTTCAAGTTTCTCTTTTATGAAGTGACGATCTACTTCTACATGCTTTGTACGATCATGTTGGACTGGGTTCTCGGAAATACTAAGCGCAGCTTCATTATCACAATAAAGCTTACATGGTGTAGTTTGATGAAAACCAAGTTCCTCTAACAACTTTCGGAGCCATAAAACTTCAGTTAAGCCTTTGGCAATACCCCTGAATTCTGCTTCAGCACTAGATAAAGCTACAACTTTTTGCTTCTTACTTTTCCAGGTCACCAGATTACCTCCAACAAAAGTAAAATATCCTGAGGTTGACTTCCTTCCATCTCTATCTCCTGCCCAATCGACATCAGTATAGGCTAATAAATCAAGATTACCATTCTTTTTAAATAAAATACCTCGACCACACATTCCTTTGATATATCTAATTATCCTCATGACAACTTCAAGATGATCAGTTTGAGGAAGATGCATAAATCTACTAACAATTCTTACTGCATAAGCTATGTCTGGTCTAGCATGAGAGAGATAAATAAGTTTACCAACTAGTCTCTGGTATTGCTCTTTATTAGTCAACTTAGCTCCCTGAACAATTCGTAAACCATGATTAGCCATTATTGGAGTTTCCGCTGGCTTACAATCAATCATCCCAATACTAGCAAGTAGATCAAGAATATATTTCTTTTGATTAATGAATATTCCGAGCTTTGATCTAAGTACCTCAACTCTAAGGAAGTATTTAAGATTTCCAAGATCTTTCATTTCAAACTCTTTAAATAGTTTTCCCTTCAACTCTGCTATCTCTTCCAAATCATCTCCTGTTATTATCATATCATCAACATATATTATTAGACATGTAATCTTCTTCTCACGTGTCTTCAAGAATAAAGTGTGGTCTGCATTACTTTGCCTATACCCAAATTTCTTCATAGCAAGAGTGAATCTCCCAAACCACGCCCTTGGAGATTGTTGTAAACCATATAAGGCCTTCTTAAGTTTGCATCCTTCTCCCTTCTTAAATTTGTGAGTGAAGCCAGGAGGAGCCTCCATATAGATTTCTTCCCGAATTTTTCCATGAAGGAAAGCATTTTTAACATCAAACCGATGGAGAGGCCAATCTAAATTAGCAGCAACTGAAAATAAAACTCGAATTGTATCACTTTTAGCAACAGGAGAAAAAGTTTCAGAGTAATCGATCCCATACGTTTGTGTATATCCCTTTGCTACAAGCCAGGCCTTATATCTTTCAATGGTAGCATCTGCATGACGTTTAATAGTAAAGACCCACTTGCATCCAACTGATTTTTACCATTTGGAATAATGCACTTTTCCCACGTATTATTCTTCCGTAAGACATTAATCTCCTCCTCCATTGCGACTTTCCGTTCTTTACTTTTTAAAGCTTCGTTTACATTGCGAGGAATATTGTCAAAACAAACTGCAGTATGAAATGAAATTGCCTTCTTTGATAATTTACTCTCTACAATATTACTAATAGGATACTTAGACCTTTGAGATTCAAATTCTGGATCATATCTCCTTAACGGAATTCCTCTTGTACTCCTAGAAGGTAATACATACCTATTAGCTGGAATTGTATTAGAAGTTTGATTAAAACTTTCCTCGTTTCCACTAACCATTTCAAGAGAAGGACTACCAACATTCTCACAAGGCGTAGGTGGAGATAAAGTCGGTGGATCATTATATACTGACTGAGTAGGATTTGAACCTTCTTGTGTAGTAACAGGAAGTTGAAGATTAATCGGAAGACTAAGAAGTGATGTGTCTTGATTATTCATAATAGAAGACGTATTCTCTTGTGCCTCTTGTGTTACTTCTGAATATGTTAACCAACTAAGATCTTCACATGTACTCTCCCCCTGAGATGTTAGTTGGGCATAATAAAAAAAATCTTCAAAAAATCACAGTCCATTGTAGTATACATCTTATCATGGACTGGATCGAAACATCTATACCCCTTTTGATGAACACTATATCCAACAAACACACATTTAACTGCTCTAGGTTGCAATTTGTTCCTATCTCCTTTCTTAAGATGAACATAAACAACACAACCAAACACCCCTGGAGGAAGATTATGGGTAGGCAGTATAGTTGTAAGGGAATTCAAGGTCTCAAGAGGTGTCTTAAAATCTAACTTTCTTGTAGGGAGGCGATTTGATAAATAATTTGATGTCGCAATGGCTTCAAGCCAAAAATACGCAGGAACATGAGACTCGAGCATCAAGGCTCTCGCCATCTCAAGAAGCGTGCGATTTTTCCTCTCAACAACTCCATTTTGTTGTGGAGTGTCGAACAAGAAGTTTGATGAATTAGACCATTAGAAGTTATAAACTCTTTCATATCAAGTTTTATATATTCGCCTCCGTTATCAGACCGTAGAATATGAATTTGTTTGTTAAACTACGTCTGAATCATTTTATAAAACCTCACAAAAGCACTAAACACCTCAGATTTCCGTTTCAAAAAATATACCCAACTCATACGTGTGCAGGCATCAATGAATAACACAAAGTAAGAATATTCATGTAAAGTAGCATTCGACACTGGGCCCCAAACATCAGAATGTATCAACAAAAATGGTTTATCAGAATGAGACGAACTAGCTGTATATGTATGTCTATGACTTTTAGCAAGTACACATGATTCACAATCTAGGGAGAAATTCCTAAAACTAATAGAAGGAAAAAGACGTTTCAAGTATCCTAAAGAGGGGTGACCCAAACGTTTATGCCACATGCGTATTTTTCGCGCATCCGATGTGTATGTAAGCATAGCATTACCATTTTTAGCAACTTCATCAACATAGTATAATCCACCTATCTCAGTACCATGCCCAATAATCCTCCCCGTTGGAATCTTCTGTACATAACATCCACCAGAAAACATGAGCACACAACAATTCAGTTCTTTTGTAAGTTGACTAATAGAGAGTAATTTATGTTATAATCTTGGAATGAAAAGACAAGTTTCAATTTCCAAGTTTGACGTTACTTTAGTAGACCCTGCTTTTTCTACTTTAACACACTCCCCATTAGCCGTTTGAATATGAGTTCATCGCGTAGATTTAATATTTTTAATATCATTAAGGTCATTCGTCATCTATCTGTCGCACCACTATCAAAAATCCATTTTTTATCACAAATTGAGGACACATTTAAAATACTATTAGCATACCCACTTTGTTGAGATTCCTTTTGGGCTAGTAAAGAACAACTAGAGACTTCTTGAGAATTAGTATGGGCCAAAATTAATGGAGCAGCCGGCCCACTCATGTGATTGGAATTATGCAGCACCCGGCCTAAGTTTCTTTCCTGTTCTATTTCTTTTATTTCCTTTGACCCACTCACCAATTTAGAATTCAGAAGCAACTTGCCCATTTTCCTACTATGTGGTTTTAATTTCTTAATTTCCTTTGGGCTTTGTAAAGTAGCAGTTGGCCCACTATTGGGTTTTACTTTCTTGATTTTCTTAGGGTTTTTTAAGACTCTGTCTATAAAGGAAGGAGACCTAGGGTTTCTAATTTTTCCTTCCTCAGTTTCAAACATAAGAGCTGATATCCCCTTTAGTAACCCAGCAGCAACCGAAATTCCTCCTTCTTTATTATTTAATTTGCCTTTATTATTTACTTTGCTTGCTTTGGATTATTAATGCCCTTCTTCACCTCTACTAAAGCAGTCGAAATTCCTCCTTTAATGGAGTTTGTGGCTGTACTATACAAAGAATATTTTTTGGTTGTGGTTTTAAAATTGGACAAACTTCCTTTGAGATGGAACAACCATTTCCTACCTCAGGAAGATGATTAAAAATTTTCCCATATCTTTTTTTATCATCATTTTCGGATCTAATGAGAGGAGGAAAAACACCTTTTGTTTGATTCTGATTTTCGGATCTATATTCATTTTGAACAACTTCATGTGAGGAGGAATAAACATCATTTCTTTCCTCTTGAAGACATTCAAACTTATTATAGCATTTTATTATATTTATATTTTCCAGTTGCTTATTTTTATTTGATCTTGAATTAGAAGCATTTTGAACATGAAAGGAGCTAAAAGAAATGTTACCTCCTTTAGTTTCAGATGCTATAATCGTGACATCTTCTTTACATTCCATCAAATGTGCCTTGGCTTTGAAATCTTCTTTTCTTGTTGTTTCTGAGTTAGTGTCCTTGATTCGTTTATTATTTTCCAACCACCATTTGGGATAACCAATAATTTTGAAGCATCCCTCCTTTGTGTGTTTGGATCCACCATAGTGAGAGCACTTTAAGTGGCTAATGTCGTGCTTGGTGTAGATGTACCACTCATGATATTTCTTCGAATAATCTCCCTTCTAATTTGTGCATATGCCGCTTCTACAGATGGTAAAGGATCTTGATTAAGAATATCTCGTTTTTCTTTGTCAAGATTCTCATTAATACCAGCCAAAAATTGATATAAACGATTTTGTTGCACTAATACATTATATGTAGTGATATCTTTATCACACGTCATTGCATTCGGGATTCTTCTATCTATTTCTTTCCAGATCGATATCATTTTTCCATAAAAAACTTCAATGGAATCTTTACCTTGTTTGATACTTGTAGCTTTGACTGTTAAATCAAAGATCTGAAGACCATCTCTTCCACTGCTATACAAGGCCTCTATGCCTTTCCATAAGTCTTTAGATATTGTATAATCCAGAAATTGATTTACAATATCCGAATGAATATTTTCTATAATCCAAGAAAATACCAAAGAATCTTTTTGTATCCACTTGGTATAGTCTGGATCTGTCACGGAAGGAGGATCGACCGTGATATGATTGAGTCTTCCTCTTCCATTAATGGCCAAATACATCATTTTTGACCATTTCATATAATTTTGGTTGTTAAGTTTTTCGATAAGTATCACATTTTGGCTTGAAGACTCATTGGAATTTTGCTTTGGTTTGTTTAATTGTTGTAAGATTTGTAACAATTGATCCATTGGATTCAATTGTTGGTTTTCTTGATTTTCTCCAAAACTATTTTCTGTACTCATTATTAAGTAACAAAACTATGATTAGGGTGTTTAAATTTTCTAGATCAAATTTGAACCATAAGGCTCTGATACCATGAGAAAATAAGAGAGATTTCTAAAATTTGAATTTTTATTCACCTTGGTTAAAAAGAAAATAATGAGTCCTATTTATACAAAAAATAATAGAAAAAAACCCTAACCCTTTTCTAAAAATAACCTAACAAGAAACTATAATCAGTAAAAACCTAAAAATAACTATTATTTTCTACACATGAACCAACTTATCCGAGGGCATTCTATTGATCAGGTGCACACAATCACCCCAAAATTTCATGGGTAGATTGGCTTGAATGAACAAGGTTCTTGCAGTTTCAAGAATGTGTCTGTGCTTCCTTTCTACCACCCCATTTTGTTGGGGTGTGTCAGTGCAGCTGGATTCATGTTTAATGCCATATTATATATAGTATTGTAATGCCTCGCCTTTAGTGAGTTCTTGGGCATTATCAGTCCTAATATATTTGACATTCCTTCCTAGCTGTTTTTCAATGAAAGTTACAAATTGTTTGAAGATATTTATAAACTCTGATTTGTGTTTGATGAGATATATCCATGTCATTTTGCTATAATCATCCACAATAGTTACAAACATATTACATTGTAATCTAGTAAGGTATTTGAAGGGTCCCCATATGTCAATATGTTGGAGATCCAAGGGTTCTAAGGACTTACAAAATGATTTAGGATATACATTTATATTATGTTTTGCCTGAGGACATATAGAACATATGATCCTTTTATTAACAGCCTTACCATCTATATCAGGAAACAACATTTGTAGTCTGTACATGGGTAAATGCCCTAATCTTAGATGCCAAAGCTTGGTTCTATTATCTTGTGATGCAGCAAGCATTATCTGATTATCTTCTGCAGGAAGATCAGTGATCTTCTTTGTTGTGTCTTGTAGAACATACAGTCCTGACCTTGGTCTACCAAGAAGCCAGGGCTTCTTCATCAACATTTCCTGAATGAAGCATCCTATATCGTTGAATGATATTGAGCATTTAAGATCAATGATTAATTTGTTCACAGCAATCAAGTTGAACCTGAATTGTGGCACATAAAGAACATTTTTAAGTGTAATACCATTTCTAAGGTTGACTGTTCCTGTGTATTTAACTACAATGCTCCTACCATCAGGTATTGTTATAGGTTGTCCTTGATTATCAACTTTCTTGTAGTTAGCAAAATTCTCAAGCATATAACACATGTGATTAGAGGCCCCATGTTAACTACATTTTATTCATACTTTATCCCCGTTGTTTAATTGAATTATGTTGAGATTTGATGCAGCGATGCTTGTTTTATGTAAGATTTTACGCTTGGTGTGGTATTTTGTTGTTTTGTTGAATTTCAGGTTAAACTTATTAAATCAAGCACTTTTGATGCTGCTCATTCAGCTCCAAAAAACTTAAGGAAGCAAGGCCTCGATAAGCCAAGTCAAGAAGATAAGCCGAAACGAGGGTCAAAATAGGCCATTTCAAAGCCACTCGACCTAATCTGGGTCGAGCCAAGGTGGCTCGAGCATCCTGAGACCCATAGTTGAGATCAGAAGCTTATTTAAGCCATAAGCGCCGACGTCGAGCAATATGGGGTCGGCAGTGAATTTTAACTTCCGAGTTCCGATCAATTCGGCGCCAAGACCAAGGCAAGACATCGCCGACGGTCGAGCGATATGGTCGGTCGAAGCGACAAATTCAATCCTTCCGTCCACATTCTGATGTTCCCGGCCAAGTACGATGCTCGCTCGACGTGTCGAGTAGCTGCTCTGTCGAGCAATTGGCAAGTTATTGCGATTCTTATAAGAAGCATTTTGGTCCAATTAGATTTGTTTCCTTATTTTTCGCTGAAAGGACTTTGGTAGCCACCCTACCCTATCTCTAGGGTGGCACCTCCCTCCTACACATTTGGATTTCTTCAACTATTGGTGTATTGAATTGGAGCTTCATTTCATTTTCAATCTTAGTTTCATTCCTTATTGTAACACTTTTCCATTTGGATTTCTTCAACTATTGGTGTATTGAATTGGAGCTTTTGGAAGGAATTACTTTGAATCATCCATTCACTTTGTTCACCAAAGAGTAATTTCTATCTTTATTTACATTAAATTCAATTCATGTTATTTAGTTATTGTTGCTTTTGCTTTCATATATATTTGCTTGATTGTTCTTCAATTGATTACATTCATCTTGTTAAGATATAATAATTAATTCATTCATCCATGATTCTTGGCTTAATTGCAATCTATAATTTCAATATGAATATGTGTGAGTAGTTTGTTTTGGCTTAGGCTAGGCATAATCACCATGTATATAGTTTGAATTGCTATCTTGACCTTTGGCATTGGTTGTGTTGTTTATGGTTTAGCATAGGTTTTGCTATCTTGTTTAGTGTCGTTGAATTGAGGGCGAGAGTCGATTTTTAACGATAATCTATGCTTAAAAGTTGAATCATCTCCATGAGAATAGGTAGATGTTTTGATTGGAAATAATGAATGTGTGCTCCATGTCTTAATCTATGCTTAGCTCCATGAGAATAGGTGGTTAAGTATGTTTTAGGAAGCTATTGTTGCTCGAGAGAGAACATTAGTATTTAAGATACGTTCTTCCTCATAACAACCCATAACCATGTCCTTAGATTGAAGTTAGACTACCATGGTGAGAAAGCCTAGCCTATGCCTATTTAGCTAATTGATTACTTTATAATTGCCTTAGTTTATTGTGTTCTTAATTGCTTTTCGCTTTTCATTCCGTTCTTTTTAAATTGTTTGCTTTAATTTAGTTCTACCTCCAAACACCATTTTATACGTTTCTTTTGAGCTCACTAATTGATTGAGAAACCATTGACATAACCTCCACTCCCTGTGGATTCGACCCGTACTTGCCGTCGTACTAAGCTACGCCGTGCACTTGCGGTATTACATTTTGAAGGACGTAAAGTCCCGATCAAGTTTTTGGCGCCGTTGCCGGGGAGTGACGACTTTGTTAATTGTTTTTTCTTGATTAGTTAGTTCATTGTTCTTTATCACTTTGAGTTGTTTTCATTTTTCTCTTCACTTTGCACTTGACCCCAATTTTTGAGTGTGTAGTGTATGCAAACTAGATCTCAAGGACAAGAAAACCTTGTGCCTTTAAATCCAGATATTGGGAGAAGGAGAAGAAGGAGAAGGAAACAACGAAAAATGGCGGAGGAACACCCAAAATCCCTTCGGGAGTATGCCATGCCCGATGGAAGTCTAGGGTCGAGTATTGTTCGACCAACCATCACAGCCGCAAATTATGAGATCAAGCCAGCTTTCTTTCAATTCATCGCTCAGAATCAATTTGCCGGTACTGAGATGGAGAATCCAAACGACCACCTAGATGAGTTCGTGAATAAATGTGGCACTGTGAAATATCAAGGAATTTCCGATGAGCAAATGAAGCTTATTTGTTTTCCTTACTCACTCCGTGGTGAAGCAAGAGATTGGTTAAGATCTGAAGGGCCGAACAAGTATCGCACTTGGGAGGCATTATCCAAAGCTTTCCTTGCTCGATTCTTTTCACCAGCCAAGACTGCTAAACTACGCAATGACATCACTTCTTTCCGTCAAGAAGATGGTGAAGCATTGTATGAGGCTTGGGAAAGATACAAAGGGTTACAAAGGAAGTGCCCGCACCATGGAATCCCAGATTGGCTCTTAGTTCAGAATTTCTATAATGGTCTTAGGGACGAGATTCAGATTTCAGTTGATGCTGCAGCTGGAGGAACATTGATGGCTAAAACACCCGAAGTAGCCAAGCAGATAATCGAGGAAATGTCCTCAAATTTCCATTGGAGAGATAAAAGGAATACCAAGAAAGGTGGCAAGTATGAAGTGGACACACTAATCGCCATTCAAAATTCTGTCCATGCTTTGACAAGGAGAATGGACCAGTTAAGTGTTGGGAACACTTTAAAAGCTTGTGAAGTTTGTGGAATCCAAGGTCATTCCCCATCAGAATGTGCAGCAGCAGAATCGTCATCAAGTCAGCAGGTTAATGCAGTGTACAATCAGGGGAAGCCACCATTCAATCCATACTCCAACACCTACAATGAAGGTTGGAAACATCATCCTAACTTTTCATACAAAAATCCCAATGCAGCATTAAACCCGCCATCATATCACCAACCTCCACCATCATACCAACAACCCCCAGGATTTCAAAGACCTCCACCACCAAACCCACCGCAAAAATCAAATTTGGAGTCTATGATGGAAAACTTCATAGCTACTCACTCCAAGATCAATGCCGATACCTCTAGTGCCATCCAGCAGATTCAAGCACACAATAAAATCATTGATAACCAGATGGCACAGATGGCGCAACAGTTGAGCAACCTTTCCAGACCAAGTGGACAGCTGCCAAGCAACACCGAGAAAAATCCTTCCGGGCATGTAAATGCAGTTACACTAAGAAGCGGCACCACCTATGATCCTCCACCCATGGTTGTTGATAATGAAAAAGAAGAGGTGGTCGTAGAGGAAGAAGTACCAAAGGAGGAGGAAAAGGAGGAACAACCAGCACATACCCCAGAGAAAAGGAAAGAACCTACCACTGATGTATATGTACCTCCTGTTCCTTTTCCACAAAGATTAGCGCGTCGCAAACTTGAGGAGAAATACGGGAAGTTTTTAGAAGTCCTGAGTAAGCTCGAGATAAACATTCCCTTCATAGATGCTATCAAGGAAATGCCTTCTTATGCAAAATTTCTTAAGGAGGTATTATCCAACAAAAGGAAGCTGCCAGAGACAGGTGTAGAAACACTTAGAGGAGAATGCAGCGCTATCTTGGAATGCAAGGTGCCGAAAAAGGAAGCTGACCCCGGAAGTTTCACCATTCCTGTCAAATTTGGTGAAGTTTTGGTCAATAAAGCACTTGCTGATTTAGGAGCTAGTGTGAGTATCATGCCGCTGTCTTTATGCAAGAGGATCAATGCAGACATCAAGCCAACAAGGATGTCTTTGCAGCTAGCCGATAGATCAGTAAGGTTTCCAGTTGGAGTTGTTGAAGATTTGCCAGTTCAAATAGGGAAGTTCTACGTCCCTTGTGATTTTGTGATCATGGACATTGTTGAAGATCATGTCATACCCATCATCCTTGGAAGAGATTTCTTGAAAACTGCACGGGCTGTTTTTGATGTGTTCAATGGGAAGCTCACGTTGAATATCTTGGGAGAAAATGTTGAATTTCATCTACCATCAATGATGAAAGGGCCCGCTGATGAATCATTGTGCAGAGCAGAAGTAGCAAGAGTTGAGATTATGCACCTACAGTATGATGACCCCCTGAGGTCAGTCTTAGAAGGAATTGAGGATGGAAAATGCTCGGAAGCCGCAAGTTTGAGAAAGCTGTTAGATGAACCAGATTTTTATGTAGAACCAGTGAAGGAAACAGTCTTGCAGGCTTCTGTGAAGGTTAGAGAGGAGAGATCCACGCCTCCTCAGGTAGATCTTAAACCCCTTCCTTCTTCATTAAAGTATGCCTATTTAGGAGAAAATGAAACTTATCCAGTAATTGTTAATGCTGAATTAAATAATACCCAACTTGACCGATTGATTGCATTGATTAAAAATTTTAAAAGTGTCATAGGGTACTCAATTGATGATATTACTGGTATAAGTCCATCTTTTTGCATGCATAGAATTTTTCTTGATGATGATCATGCCACATCTATAGAACCTCAAAGGAGATTGAATCCTAACATGAAAGATGTTGTGAGAAAAGAGGTTCAGAAATTACTTGATGCAGGTATAATATACCCTATCTCTGATAGTAGGTGGGTTAGCCCTGTGCAAGTAGTGCCTAAAAAGGGTGGCATGACCGTTATCAAGAATGATAAAGGTGAGTCAGTATCTACTAGAACTGTTACGGGTTGGAGAATGTGCATAGATTACAGAAAATTGAATAAAGCAACCCATAAAGATCATTTCCCCTTACCTTTCATAGATCAGATGTTGGAACGTTTGGCAAACCATTCATATTTTTGCTATTTGGATGGATATTCTGGATTTTTCCAGATTCCTATCCATCCAGAAGATCAGGAAAAGACCACCTTCACTTGTCCCTATGGGACCTTTGCATATCGAAGGATGCCCTTCGGTCTCTGCAATGCCCCCGCCACGTTCCAACGATGCATGATGGCCATTTTTTCTGATTTTATTGAAGATTTCATGGAAGTATTTATGGATGATTTTTCTGTGTACGGAACATCTTTCGAAGCATGCTTAAGCAACCTCGAAAGAGTGCTCCGCAGGTGTAAGGAGACCAACCTCACCCTAAACTGGGAAAAATATCATTTCATGGTACAACAGGGTGTAGTGTTAGGTCATGTTATATCCAATAGGGGCATTGAGGTCGACAAAGCAAAAGTAGAGGTCATAGAGCGTTTACCTCCTCCTTCTGATGTTAAGGGAGTAAGGAGTTTCCTTGGTCACGCTGGTTTTTACCGGAGGTTTATCAAGGATTTCTCCAAGATCGCTAGACCTTTAACCGAGCTTCTCGCCAAAGATGCCCCGTTCTTGTTTACTAATGATTACCTTAAAGCTTTTAACAGGTTGAAACAAGCTCTCATATCTGCTCCTATTATCCAACCACCGGATTGGAGTCTCCCCTTTGAAATTATGAGTGATGCAAGTAATTATGCAGTAGGGGCTGTTTTGGGTCAGAGGAAAGATGGCAAGTTGCATGCCATCTATTATGCAAGCAAAACACTGGATCCAGCTCAGATGAATTATGCAACAACAGAGAAGGAGCTTTTGGCAGTTGTGTTTTCTATAGAGAAATTTAGGCCTTACCTGTTAGGTTCAAAGGTGATTGTCCACACCGATCATGCGGCTTTGAGGCACTTGATGGCGAAGAAAGATGCTAAGCCTCGCCTGATTCGGTGGATTCTTCTGCTACAAGAGTTCGACTTGGAAGTGAAGGATAAGAAGGGTGCGAAGAATGTTGTTGCCGACCACTTATCCCGGCTAATTCATGATGATGGAGCAAGTCTGGAAGCTCCAATTGATGATTCATTCCCAGATGAGTATCTTTTAGTTGTAAATATGGCAAGTGTTCCATGGTATGCTGATCTGGCTAATTATTTAGCAAGTGGAATCATTCCCGATGGATACTCATCTCAGCAGAAAAAGAAGTTTTTCTATGATGTCAAGAGGCATTTTTGGGAAGACCCGTTCCTGTATAGACTGTGTGTTGATGGTGTAATTAGAAGATGTGTTCCGCAAGAAGAGGTACCCTCTATTATCTCACATTGCCACGATTTGCCCTGCGGAGGTCATGCTAGCACCTCCAAGACTGCTGCAAAAATTCTTCATTGTGGTTTTTATTGGCCTTCTCTGTTCAAAGATACGCACGCTTATGTAAAATCTTGCGATAGGTGTCAAAGAACAGGAAATATTTCGAGAAGAAATGAAATGCCCCTCAACAATATTCTAGAGGTTGAAGTTTTTGATGTGTGGGGGGTGGATTTCATGGGACCATTCCCATCCTCCTATGGGAATAGGTATATCCTGCTGGCAGTTGATTATGTGTCGAAATGGGTAGAAGCAATTGCATCTCCCACCAATGATGCGTGCGTAGCCACCAAGTTCTTCAAGAAACACATTTTTCCGCGTTTCGGTACACCAAGGGTATTAATCAGTGATGGAGGGCAACATTTCTTGGAAAAGAGATTTGAGGGAGTCTTAAGGAAATATGGGGTCTATCATAAAGCCTGCCTAAGCTATCATCCCAAACTAGTGGCCAGCAAATCGAACCGGAGATCAAGAATATTTTGGAGAAGACGGTGCAAGGTCAAGAAAGGATTGGGCAACAAGTTGATGATTCTCTTGGGCCTCGAAGATTCAAGACCCCCATCTAACTACACCATACAAGTTAGTCTATGGGAAGCCGCGCTATTTACCTGGAGTCGAACACGAGCATTTTGGCAATCAAAGCCCTCAATTATGATCTATGCAGTGGTGAGAAGAGATTGTTGGATATCAATGAACTTGATGAAATACGCTTGACGCTGAGAGTTCGAGATTATACAAGGAAAAGACCAAGCAATGGCATGACAAGGGTCTTATCGAGAGGAATTTTGAGGTTGGACAATTGGTTACGCTCAACTCTCGCTTGAGGCTATTTCCGTGGAAACCGAAATCACGCTGATCGTCCATTCAAGATTACAAAAGTATTCCCCTACGGTTCACTTGAGCTATCTAATGCAAAAGGGGAAACATTCAAAGTGAATGGTCAACGTGTGAAACACTATCGCGCAGGTGAGCCTTTGGTGGGGCCAATGGTAATGCCACTTCAGCCCCCATGTGTTTTAGATAAATGATGCCAATCTCCAAGCTAAACGACCTTAAACAAGCGCTTGTTGGGAGGCAACCCAGCTTTGGTATGTTTTCTGTGTATTTACTTTTAATTTCTATGTTTGTTTTTATTTACTTATTATATTTTGTATAGCATGCTTGTACTTAGTTGGTGGATGCAGGATTTAGTAAGTTAAGTTGTTCATTAGTGCATAAGACGAGGGAATTTGCAGAAATGGAGCTGTAGTGTTGAGCAAAAATGGTATTTTCGATAGCATGGCACTAAAATGGTTAAAATCAAGAATTTAGCGAAAAATACCTCGCCGACCTGACGAAGCGATATCATTGATCGAGCAAGCATCAGGTGTACAGGCTGAATACAGGGGATTGGCTCGACCTGATCGAGCAACACCGCTCGACCTACTCGAGCAAATTTTGTCAAACTTTCCAGAAACTTCAAAAATGAGGCAGAAAACAAATTTTGCGATTTTAGTCACGCCGACCTTGCCGAGGAAGCTCGCTCTACGGCGACTAGCGTTCTCGCAGATTTCGCTTTTAAAAACCAATTCCACTCGAGCACCACTCATTTCACTCGAGCAACACCTACTTCTCTCACTTTCTCTCACTAAAAAAAACCCAAACCCTAACTCTTAAATCCTTCTAATTCTTCCATTTTCCTCATCTTTTCTCTTCAAATCCTTTAATCTCCCACCATTTTATCATCTTCTTCAAACCCTTATCACACCATTATCACCATTTTCCATCTTCTTCAAGTTTTAGGGTTTTGCATCTTCAAGGTAAACATTCTTGTTTTTGGGTTTTATTTTTAATTCTTCTAACAAATTTCTACATTTTTGTAGAAATCTTTGTGTTTGTGCCTTGTTTTTGTTGTTTATTTGTAGGTTAAATCAAATCATCCTAACAATGGCACCAAGGAGAAGATTAAGAAGGAGAGAAAGAAGTCCTTCACCACAAGAGGAAATAGAAAGGGATGATGATTATCCAAATGTACAATTTCGGGATCAAGCTCAAAAAGACAAATTCACTAGCTTGAAAGAAAGGTCTATTGTTCCTACCCGTTTCATATGTGCTAATGTCCTTAGAACTCTAGGAATTTTTTTGAGTATTCTATGCATTTGTTTAGAGCATTAGGCTATGGGTTTTTATTTAATATGCATGAGAGACCTATCCCAACTAGTACTTGAATTTCTAAGCTCCCTTACCATAACACAAAACCGACTCGGGAATCTACATTTTTCTTTAGGATAGAGGTGAGGAGCTCCAACTCACGCTTCAACTCCGATCTATTTGGCTTAGTGATAATGGGAGGTATGGATTATAACCAACACCCTCCCGATTTGGCCTTTGATTGCAAATGAAAACTTGACCAACCTTCAGAACTTGATTCTAAAAAAGGTTCACCATCCCGACGGATTTGGTTCAAGTTTATGGCTTTTACGATAACGCCAAGTCCGAATCTAATAAGGCAAATAGTAACGATTTAGTTGTCTTGGGCTCCTACCTCGCCCCGAATGGGGTTTTAGACCAAACCTAGTCCGGCTCCTTGTAAACACGTTCCGCCATTCTATCAATCAACCAAACACGGTTCGCACACCGATTCAGTTTGGCGGACTCATCACACACATAGCTATGCATTTTGGGTGGAGAGGTGAAAGGACACAATCCCGTGAGACCACCACCATCAGTATTGCCCACTTAGTTCAATCTAAGTGGCTTGATGTTATAAATGGGCAAAACTGGTGGAAGATACATGATTGGCATGGTGGTATCCCTCTACCTAACCCAAACCTCCCTGACCTAGTCCCCAATCGTGCCTCTTATCTCTTTAGAGAGGAGGCACCTCAACCTGAGCCTATTGCAGTGGAGAGGCCTCATCATGAGCCTTTTCACAACCAGTACTCACGACGGGGGCGCGATGGATTCACGCCTAGTTTTCGGCAAGGTGGCTCTCCTCCCGCACACGAGGAGCCGCCTCACCCACATTTGAGCAAGGAGGCCCATCCTCTACCATGAGTTTGGTGGCACCTCGCTAACACACCTCCCACCACCCTACCAACCATCCCGATCCGCCCCGCCTCCTTAGAGCTGAATTTACATTTGGACGGCTTTGATCACGGCTCGACCGGATGAGGAAACAGCCGATGACTCAATTCATGGTCGACTACCGAGCCAATATCCCATATATGACCATCACTATAGGCGGGACATCCCTCCGGATCACGTGCACCCTTCATGGTACACCCCCTCGGTGATTTTGGATATGTCTATGGTGATGTGGTGGGCTAGTACATCTTTGGCCCCGGGTTCAAGGTGATGATGAGGACGATGATGAGGAGGAGGAGGATAGGATGATGACTGATGATGAGAGTGATGATTAGAGCCCAAGACTTTCTTAGCCATTGGCGCGATTGAGGACACCGCCCGGCTTGGGGAGGTGTTGAGTTGTTTTGTGTCGAGGTATGTTTTTCTATTATTCCTCTTGTACATATGCATGCTAGTTGTAGTTAGATTTCTTGTTTGTTAGTTAGTTTCTTGTTTCTTTGGTTATGCTATACTAACAACACTTATGCATAATTTGGATCTTTGAATAGTTGTCTTGTTTTCATTTAGGCCATAAATCAATTGTGTATGGTATTGTAGCAAACTTGAATTATTTTTTCTAAATTTTGACTTACAAACCGTGAACCTTTGAATTTTCAAAACAATAGTCAAGTAGGATTTGGTTTTGGCACGCTTTGGGTATATGTGGACATATTTAAACCCGTGAGAAATTATGAGCTCTCCATGCATTAATGTAGATTAATGAGATTGTGAATTTGTAGCGACTCAGGCATGACTCTGAGAGACTGGGCATTGTATGGATCTAGTTGATAGTTTGGATGAGCTTATTTTCTTTCTTTGTTTCTTACCCTTTTGTTAACCTACATTATACCCATTTTCTTTCATATCTTATTCAAGCTTTCCATTCCCTTTTTATACACCTTCACTTTAACCTTCCTTCCACCTTCACCCTAACTCTTAAAGCATACTATTTGGTTTGGTTGATGGAATGTTGGTTGTTGGTTCATCACACTTGGCATGAGTTTTTAGTTTGTTTTTGATTTTTAGCTTTTTCTTGAGATCACCACTTATGTATATATTATGGTGATATTTTAGATATGGTTGTATATATTTAGTCAAGTACTATATGGCTTTGATTCTACTACCCGCTTTTAGTAGTATAATATTTTGTTTTTATCATTCATCCAAAAAAAAAAGGGAGAAAAAAGAAAAGAAGAGAAAGAAAAAGAATTCTAAAACTTGTATAGGAAAATATTATTAGTTAATAAAATGCCAAGTTGTGTAAACCATGGGTCATTTTTGGTTTGTTCGGGTTAACTAACTAGTTATGCTATCTATTTTCATAACCTTACCCTTTTCTATGTTTCATCGTACTCTAGCCTTCACCAATTCACCTCTTTTAGGTTCATCCACCTACTTCTAGTGAAGTCTTAGCCTTTGAGTCCCCGAGTACCGAGGTGCGAAACTTTGACACATCTCCATTTAGAAGCTCACATCACATTGAGCCATAGAATGAGGGAATGAGCGTAACTTTAAAACACTTGAGTGTGGTTGTTTATCTTGGCTTACATACCCAAAAGTGAGGTCCACTTATACTCATTGCGATCGGTATTGGGAGTCTTAGACTCAGTTTGGTGAGATCCTCGCTTGATGACCTATTTTGAGGATGATTTGTGGAATCAGGTGCGTATTTCAAGCTTTTAGAATTGATAATCATAAGTTTGCTAGTCTGCCATACATATTTTGATTTTTCGTGGCTTATGTTTTCATGTTTACGGCTTTCCTAAGATCCATTTTGTGCATTTGTGATTCTTAGTTTTATTTTGTTTGACTTTCTAATTTTGGTTGAGAACTTGCTTGAGGACAAGCAAGGGATTGGCTTGGGGGAATTTGTTAACTACATTTTATTCATACTTTATCCCCGTTGTTTAATTGAATTATGTTGAGATTTGATGCAGCGATGCTTGTTTTATGTAAGATTTTACGCTTGGTGTGGTATTTTGTTGTTTTGTTGAATTTCAGGTTAAACTTATTAAATCAAGCACTTTTGATGCTGCTCATTCAGCTCCAAAAAACTTAAGGAAGCAAGGCCTCGATAAGCCAAGTCAAGAAGATAAGCCGAAACGAGGGTCAAATAGGCCATTTCAAAGCCACTGACCTACTGGTCGAGCCAAGGTGGCTCGAGCATCCCGAGACCCATAGTTGAGATCGAAGCTTATTTAAGCCATGTTGAAGGCGCCGACCGGTCGAGCAATACGCCGTGTCGAAGTAAGTGAATTTTAACTTCCAGAGCTTCCGATCAATCAGCAGCCAAGACCAAGGCATCAGGACATCCGCTCGACTGTGTCAGTTTATATGGTTCGGTCGAAGCGACTCAAATTCAATCCTTCCGCCCACATTCCGATGTTCCCGGCCAGTACGATGCTCGCCGACTGTGTCGAGCTAGCTTGCTCGTCGGCTGAATCAAATGCCTTTACGGATTCTTATAAGAAGCATTTTGGTCCATTAGATTTGTTTCCTTATTTTTGTCGAAAGGACTCTTGTAGCCACCCCACCCCTATCTCTAGGGTGGCACCTCCCTCCTACACCTTAGGTGGTGGAGCAATCATGAAACCACCACCCCCACATGCCTGAGCTTATAAATAGAGAAGAGGAAGAAGGAGTGAAGTATCTCAAAGATCTAAGCTTCATCTCAACTTAGCTATTTCAGATTTCACCATCACTTAGAGTAATCTTTATTTATTCTTCATTTGCTTAGCTTTTATTTCAATAGAGAGTTAGCATTTAGTATAATTTCACTTTCAAATCAAACACTTGCAATTTCATTTTCAATCTTAGTTTCATTCCTTATTGTAACACTTTTCCATTTGGATTTCTTCAACTATTGGTGTATTGAATTGGAGCTTTTGGAAGGAATTACTTTGAATCATCCATTCACTTTGTTCACCAAAGAGTAATTTCTATCTTTATTTACATTAAATTCAATTCATGTTATTTAGTTATTGTTGCTTTTGCTTTCATATATATTTGCTTGATTGTTCTTCAATTGATTACATTCATCTTGTTAAGATACAATAATTAATTCATTCATCCATGATTCTTGGCTTAATTGCAATCTATAATTTCAATATGAATATGTGTGAGTAGTTTGTTTTGGCTTAGGCTAGGCATAATCACCATGTATATAGTTTGAATTGCTATCTTGACCTTTGGCATTGGTTGTGTTGTTTATGGTTTAGCATAGGTTTTGCTATCTTGTTTAGTGTCGTTGAATTGAGGGCGAGAGTCGATTTTTAACGATAATCTATGCTTAAAAGTTGAATCATCTCCATGAGAATAGGTAGATGTTTTGATTGGAAATAATGAATGTGTGCTCCATGTCTTAATCTATGCTTAGCTCCATGAGAATAGGTGGTTAAGTATGTTTTAGGAAGCTATTGTTGCTCGAGAGAGAACATTAGTATTTAAGATACGTTCTTCCTCATAACAACCCATAACCATGTCCTTAGATTGAAGTTAGACTACCATGGTGAGAAAGCCTAGCCTATGCCTATTTAGCTAATTGATTACTTTATAATTGCCTTAGTTTATTGTGTTCTTAATTGCTTTTCGCTTTTCATTCCGTTCTTTTTAAATTGTTTGCTTTAATTTAGTTCTACCTCCAAACACCATTTTATACGTTTCTTTTGAGCTCACTAATTGATTGAGAAACCATTGACATAACCTCCACTCCCTGTGGATTCGACCCGTACTTGTCGTCGTACTAAGCTACGCCGTGCACTTGCGGTATTACATTTTGAAGGACGTAAAGTCCCGATCACCCCACTATCTATGCTCCATTCATGGTTATTAAGGGAGGTTAATCAAGTCAAACCTGCGAGTTGTGTGGAGTTGTTGGCTGGCTGATTTCCTTGCTTGTCTAACAAGTCCAGCAGCTGTTGGTACTGTGTGGTGGTGAATTTTCCAGTGATGAAGCCATCTTCTCTACTGCTCTCTTGTACAATATTTGCATTAGACCTATCACCATTCCTCCTCCATGAATTATTCTTGTAATTTGTAGGGTATGCTACAACCTTCCAACACTTCTCTTTATTGTGCCCATTAATTTTGCACAAGTCACAGTAAAGATGTTGTTTCTTGGCTTTGTTGTTATCAACGCCATTCCTCCCTGTGTTTCTTTCTTGAAACTTTCTTTTTTCAACACTACAGGCTAAAGTTTCTTCTTGTTGAAGGATCCTATAAGCTTGTGCAGACGTAGGTAATTCTGCCATCATCAGCATATTAGTTCTGACTTGGTTATATTTCTTATCCAACCTCATCAAGAAACTGATTACCCTATTATTTGCTGCACCTTGTAGCATTTCTTTGCTATTTCACATGTGCAAGATGTGGCAACAGCACATGAACACAAAGGAATAGGATTTAAAGAATCCAATTCATCCCATATGGTTTTGATCTTAGTGAAAAATTCAGCTATCTTCATATTAGGAGTTTGAACAAGATTGTTTAACTCTTCTTGGAGGGAATATAGCTGTGCATCGGAGCTTTGCCCGTATCTCTCATTCAACTCGTACCAAATATCCTTTGTCGTTTTGTAGGAAAGGACACTTTTGGCTATTGATTCTTACAACACTCCTATGATCCAGCCCATCACCACATTGTTCACCCTTTCCCAAGCACGCCTAGTAGAATTTTGGCTTGGTTTGGGCAAACTTCCATCAACAAAACCCAACTTGTTCTTACCACTTAGGGCTATAATCATGACCCTTTTCCAGTCTACAAACCCAGTACTAGAGAAGGTGATATTGATCAGTTTTTGACTTGAATCAGAGGGATGCAAGTAGTACACTGAACCTGGGTTCATAGTTGGGTCTGTTGAGGACTGTCCATTGCTGCTATTGTTGTTTACCATCTTGTGCTTTCTAGAATGAAACAAGGTACGGTTGAAGAGGGATAAAAGTGATGTTTCTTGAATTCTTTCTCACTGCTCTGATACCATGTTGAATTGTTGATAAGAGCATAAAAGATGAAAGAAAACAAAATACTATATTACTGATATTTGTTGTTATACAATTGTGCACTGGGAAGATACATCATATAGTATTTATAGAAGTAGAGGGAGACTATAGAAGTAGAGGGAGACTAAATAGGGTAAGTTAGTTACACAGCTTGTAACTAACTTATTACAATAATAACCTATATCTCCTATCCACTAACTAAGATATAACTAAGGTAGAAGAGGCAGCAGGTTCTTGAATCTTGAATATTGCTCCTGATGACCACGTGCCTAACTCCTGATACACGTGCTGCTTTGATATGCTTCTAGGTAACCACGTGCATCATGCATGCAGCATGATAGAAGAACCCTTTGGTGGACTAAGTCATATCCTCAACAATTTGTTAGGTATTTTGATTGATTTCAATACATTCAACCTCCATTGCTACACGTTAAAGATTCAATTGATTTCAATAGGTTCATCCTCTTTTGCTGAACATGTGATTACGATTGACTTCAATACATGCATACTCAATTACAAAAAGTTAGGGATACTCAACGTTTAGAATACTTTGTAAAGTATCTGATTTTCTTTTTTAAGAGTTTGGAATTTGTCTTTTATCAAAAGAGAATTGTAGATCATTCTTTAGTGCAAGAACATATGGTGTGAGAAGATAGTGAGAATTTCTTAGTGGTCTAGATTTTAATTAAAAAGTGGTTGGATTCTAATGGTTGGCAAGAACCCATATGTGGGAAGTAGTTAGTCGAACCTCAATAACAATTTATGGTATTTGTCTTTTTGCATTTACGTACGTTACTTTTCATTGCTTATTTATTCTCAAAATTACAAATATACGTTAAATAACAATTTCTAAAAACCTATTTGAACCCTATATCTAAGCTCTTGAAACGATTGTTAATCCAAAAGTAATGAATATGGAAGGATAGAGAAGAAGGAGAAAAGCTATGGGTTGATGAAGAAAAATGAAGACAACCTTAAATTGTTTGATGAAGAAAATGAAAAGTAGCATGAATGTGAGTAGCGCTTGTTCGTATTATATTAACTAGATAATCCCGGGCGATGCACGATTTTTTTTATTTTATTATTTTTGATAATAAATTATAAATTATTGGTTATTGATTTTAAATGAATTAATAATTGCATATAATGACTAATATGTAATTTATTTTTAATTTTAAAAATACTATTTTATATGTATGTATGATGTTAATAAATCTTATTTTGATATTTTTTTTACTAACTAATCATAACAAACTATGTTAAAAATAAATTCTAATATTAAATAAATTGTTTTAAACATACATTACAGTATTAAATTAATCGAACCATTTTAAATGATGATAACATTTATGTATAAAAAATAATCTGAATAATTATACAAATATAAAATTAAAAATACTTTGTAAGGTTGATTGCATTGACTAATTCCAATAGTGCATTTACATATTTTGGCTAAATAAACCAATTCCATATGCATTTAGGCATTGTTGAGAAAATTAACCAATTTCAATGTATTGATTATGATGGTATATATATTAGGATAATCAATTAATGAACACCATTGGAAATCCAATTCCATTATATAATAGTGTGACAACTGACATCATCATTCTATCAACTTTATTCCATAAGGTGACACCTCATAAGTTTGGAGGTATGATGATGTCAGCGTCTTTTGTTTTAGTTATAGGTATAGATTTCTTCTCTATATTGAAGCTGGCATGATCCAACCTAAAAAGAAAAAACGGTCTCAAAGGAAATTGTAAAACAAAGATAATGTATTGTTATGAAAGCTATAAATATAAGAGACATCTCCATGGGAATAGCATACTTGAAACCATTAAATTTGAATTGAGACATATCAAATTTGAGACATTAAATTTAAGGGACATAAAGTTTCATTTAAAATGTCTTTGAATGATAAAATAATTAAAGCAATGCTATGAAAATTACAAAAGTGATTCAAGGACATTTGGGACCGCCTTCTTTGGTTTTCCAATTGTTATAGCAAGGACATTCTTCCTTGTGTCCATAAGTTCCCGATGGAACACATAAACATTTGGCACAACATTTGTTGCAAAACTCTAAACATGCATTCCGATATTGTGTATTAGAACATCGATAATCACATGCACCCGGACATTCTGATAAAATATTCACAATAAAAAACTCGATCAGTAATGTGAAAAAGAATTACAATTTCAATTGATCTTTACTATTTGATGTTTGTCATACTCACTATGTTCCATTTTATTTCATTATTGTAACGCCGATAAGTGGCTTCCACCTATGGTGGGATTGAGAGGATAGAATGTATACAAGCTTACCTTTATTAATTATAAAACTAACAAAGATCAGGTTACATTCAAGTGACCTTTAGTAGCAAACGCTATATGCAACTTCATATATTATGATTTAATGTGCTATTTTACTTTATTCTATTATAATGAACATTCATAGAGACTAAATAAAGACGTTCATACTTTGAAACATTATTCAAGAATAAAACTTACGATCTATTGTTAGTGAACCTTCACCACCAGCCTTTAGTTTGTTGCAACACGCATCCCGGATGCAAAAATGCAGAAAACATGTTAGACATATAATTATTCGGGGTAATTTTGAATAATATACTATTTTTTACTCAATTTGAAAATAAATTCATTTACTGTTTATTTTTAAAGTAAACCTAACCAATGGTTTTAATAGCAAAAATAAATAACCGATTACTTATCACCTTTTTTGTAAGTCATGTAATTCATAATAAACAATACACGATATAATTTCAGCAATTATATCCAATAAATGAGTTTATTTTAAGAACAATAAATTATTAATAAACTATACATAAATCAATTGAAATTAAGTTTATTCTATTAGATGATCATCAGGTTAAGATAAACTATATATACGTACAAATTCAATTGTTAAATAACGCAATAATATTATCTTCATGTATTTTAAAAGAAATGTGAAATAATATTATTTTCTCTTCTACAAATAATTACATATGACAATAAGTTTTGAGATTCATAATATACAAATGCATATATAGTGTATGTATCCACATAGTAGGCAAAAACTAACGATACATACCTTGGAGACATCAAAAGAAATCATGGAAAAAACTAGGAAAATGAGGACAATAGAAAAACTCATAGAATTGGCCATGTGTGTTGGAATGGAAGCAAATGTTAGATTGCAAGTTTTTCTTAGTTTATAGCTTTTTGTGCAAATTTTTTTTTGTTAATGTGATGATTCTTATCATTCTTTTTGCTCTATTTATAATAGTGAATCACCACATCTACTTCTATCCTTTGCTTTGTCACTTATTTCTTTCTTCATGGATAAGATATTTTCATTAAAGAGATAGGAAACATATCCCCTCCAAATATAACTATGATGAATTTGGAATAAAATAGTTCATATGCTACCACATGTATTTGGAAATAAATCATACAACAAAATCAATTGCAAGTGAAGAGTACTCATATTGCTATAGAAAAATATATGCAAGTTTATGTATAAGGAAAAATATCATAAATAAAAATCATTGCTAGTGTGGAAATTAATAATATCATAAAAGATACTATACTTCTACATATCATATCATATATATACTAATAAAATATAGTATTATACTAATAAAAATGTTGAAAAATAACAAATGTCATCTTTGTAAGCATTATAGTAATTATTATTATTATTATTATTATTATTATAATAAAAATATAGAAAAATAACAAATGTCATCCATTGGAAGCATAGACAAATTATTATACTAATAAAAATGTAGAAAAATAACAAATGTCATCCATTGGAAGCATAAACAAATGTTATTATTTAGGAAAAATTACCTAGAATAATCCAAACTATTAATGAATTTCCTACAATAATCCCACCTATTGATTAACCATGAATAATCCCAACTTTGAGGGGTATTTTCCCAGAGTAAACTTGGGTAACCCGATGACCTGCTATAGTAGGTAATTCACCAAAAAATAAATTAGATGTTAATTTAAAATTAGAAAATATTTTTGAAAATTTACATAAAAATATTCTAAATAATAAAAAAATCATAATTTTTTTATGAATATTTTTTTAACATTTATTTCGACATTTTATTTTAATTTACTTTTTTAAAAAAAATAAAACTTGCTATAGCAAGTCATCCGGTCATCGGGTTTACTCTTGGAAAATGCCCCTCAAAGTTGGGATTATTCGTGGTTAATCAATAGGTGAGATTATTGTAGGAAAATCATTAATAGTTTGGATTATTCAAGGTAATTTTTCCTATTACTTATTGGATGATTATTGATTACATGACGATATTTTCCTAATTTGGAACCAAATTTTTATATGTATTATTATACTAATAAAAATGTTGGAAAATAACAAAGGTCATCCTTAGGAACTAGGAAGTATTGACAAATGTTAGTTCTAAAACATTGTCTTTTCACACAAATTAAGAAAACTAGAATCTTTGTAGTAAGTGGGTATTATTTTAATTAAATAGTAGTGTAAAGTCATGATTATATTGGTATTATGAGAGAGAAAAGACATTAAAATTAAACATAAAATAAAGAAATAAAAAGGAGATTATCATTGTCATTAATATAGAGAGATAATATATTTGGGGAAAATGGGAGGTATTATGAGGGTATATTTGGGAAAAAAGATTTTCAAAAAGGGAAAGTATTCCAAAATGCAAAAACATTTGAAATTACCCGTTATAGTAAGGTGCACAAAAATAAAAGAACGGAAGGAGCATTATTTAGTGGATGATTATTGATTACATGACGATATTTTTCTAATTTAGAATCAGATTTTTATATGTATTACATAATATTAAATTCGTGCATTTCACGACTTTCTACACTAATTTATATATAACAAGCTTGAAACCCGTGCCACATATGGATAGTCTAAAAGAAATAAAAATAATTTATCTTTAAAAATATTAACTCTTATATAAATATAGTTTTTTTTTTAAATCATCATGTAATCTTTTAATTAATAAGGCACAAACATAAAGAAAATCATATCTGACAAACTAAATGTAATATTAATTAATTTAAATTCGTCGGAACCTATATTCTATGTTAAATAAAGAATTATTTTTAAATCCATTGTTCTAATAATCTGAAGATTTTTATTATCACAAACTAAAACTCCAGTAATTAATTATATTGGAATTTATTATTATGATACTAAACAAATTTATACCTATAACTAAAACAAAAGACGTTGACATCATCTGACCCCTAAACTTATGAGGTGTCACCTTGGGGAATATAGTTGTCCCTCTAATATTAGATGTTGATGTCATCTTGATATATATTGATTAATCCAAATGAATACATTAGCATAATAATCAATACATTGAATTTAGTTAATTTTTTCAATAATGACTAAATCTATACATTTGAATTTTTACAATGTCAATAGGAATCAACATAAAAAAGCTATCAACAAAGTGAAGTGGAATTACAATGCCTATTTGAATTTTAACCTTTCGTTTTTACATTGCAAAATAAAATAATGTAGGAAATAATAATAAATCTATACATTTTATACTAATAAATATTATCATAACAATAATAAATCTATACATTTTATGCTAATAAATATTATTTTTTTACATTGCAAAGTAAAAGAATGTAGAAGTAGGACATAACATGAATCAAATATTAGCGATGGTGTGCAATTACTAATTTAATGAAAATCAATCTATAACTATTACTAAAACAAAACACGGTTGATGTCATCACTTTTAAAAATTGTTTATGTGTCACTCTCTTAATAAAAATTTTCCCTCCAAAACTCTATAATGATGTCATTGTTTGACTTTTCTCCTTTTTAATTATGAATATAATATTATTCATTTAATGTATTAAAAAATTATATTTTTCAAGTATTTATAAAATATTTATAATTTATTTACTAAATGAATATAGGATATTATTTTCAAAAAATATAAATATAGGATATGTTTAAATCGTTAAAACATAAAATCATAAATTTTTTATTTTTTAATTTATACAAATAAGTCAGAAAAATTAATAAAACCATGCATCGCATGGGTATTATCTAGTATCCAATAATTTACAATTCATTTTCTTTATTTTTTAAAAATACAAAAAACAATAAAATGAAAAAATCCGAGCATCGCACAAGGAGTATCTAGTTTATATAACTATTACTAAAACAAAACACTGTTGACATCGTCACTATTTAAAATTGCTTACGTGTCATAACCTCAACAAAAAAATTTTCTCCAATATTAAATGATGTCATTCTTTTTATGACTATTTTTTATCTTTGACTGTATCAGTCACATCATTTAATGATTAGAAAACCATATATCTTATTTATTTTTTTCATTTATTATAAAACCTTTTTTAATTTATTTATTAAATGAGTATTATTAGTGTATTGGATATTTTTGAGATGGTTAAAACATATATACTTTTATTAGTATTTTTTTGTTATTTATACAATTAGTTACTTAATTGGAATCCTTGATTTGGATATAATTCATGATGTAACTATTTTTATGTAAGTCAATTATATTTTTCATGACTATTTTTTTCGTTCAAGTGTAATAAAATAAATGTACATATTTTTGTACTAAAATTTGAATTTGAAATGTGTTATTAATAGTTGTAATACTTTATATAAATTAATCTATACCTATAACTAAAACAAAAGACGCTGACATCATCTGACCCCCAAACTTATGAGGTGTCACCTTGGGGAATATAATTTTCCCTCCAATATTAGATGATGATGTCATCTTGATATATATTGATTAATCCAAATGAATACATTAGCATCATAATCAATACATTGAATTTGGTTAATTTTTTCAATAATGCCTAAATATATACAATTATTAGTAAAATTGGAATGACTTTAGCTTAATTGGAATATGAATAACATAAAACAAATAGGGCATATGAACAAAATATGTCCAACTTTAGTAAAACTTACATAAATGTCAATATTAGCATATTCATAAAACAAATAGGGCATATGAACAAAATATGTCCAACTTTAGTAAAACTTACATAAATGTCAATATTAGCAACAAATTAATATCGCAAAAACTTGGCCGAGAAAGTCTCATAATTTGGGCAAGCCCAATTCATGCGTGTAACAACATCATAACTTGGCTGAGACTTTTAGAATAACGTGTCTAGAAAATAAGGTTTTAAAATATTATTAAAAAGTTAATATTTTTAAAATTGAAAAACCCAAAAATAGAATTTTAAAATTGGAAAATTTGCTCAAAATAATCTCAACTATCACTCGTTGGCCAAAAATAATTCCAACTATCAATTATTTTTTAATAATCCCAACTATTCTCATAATTTTACTTAACTGTTCAAAATAACCTTCCCCTTCATCTATTAGTCAAAAAAGAAAGAAAAAAGTGGAAAAGTTACATGTTGTAGCCGATTAATAGGGAGATGGGTATGTTTTCAACAAATTATGAGAATAGTTGGGATTATTAAAAAATAATTGATAGTTGGGATTTTTTTTTGTCAACGGGTGATAGTTGAGATTATTTAAAGGAATTTATAAAAATAATTTAAGAATATAAAATAAAAAATATCAGCTAATATGGTAATTGAAATTATAGAAGAATATCAAAGCATGATTTGCATATTTTATTTTGAAAAATATCAACAAATAAGGTAAAGAAAACTATCATACTTTATTTTGAAAAATTTTAAGAGTTTGTCATTTGTCATTTTCCAATTCATTTACTTCGCTATTATATTACGAGAGCAACATTTGTTGTTAATTATGTGCAGGGTGAACATAGTTGTTGTAGGAACATGGAAAAAAAACCAAATGAAAGCAATGTGGGTAGAACCATAATTGTTAGATGTGTTCAAGACTAGACCACATTGGCCTGCTAAAGAGATTATGGATACAGTGAAGTGGGCTTATGGTATGATAATCAAGAGGGATTTTGCTTACAAGGTTATATACAATGCTCATACGCTACTACATGGAATCATGACAGAACACTACAACAAATTGGGGGTGTATGTTCATGTGCTTTAGCAAACATGTCCAGCAAGTTAATTTGAGCTTGTTACTGATCCTGCTCCCTTATATGTACAAGTATTTACAAGATTACATGTATGCTTTGAGGGTTTGAAGCAAGGTTGGATAGAAAGGTGTAGAAAAGTGATATGTATAGATGCTTGTTTTTTGAAAACATTCTTAGGTGGTCAGTTGTTGGTTGTAATTGGTAGGGATAACAACGATCAAATATTTCCAATTTCTTGGGCAGCAGTAGAAGGGAAGAATAATGACATCAGAGGATGGTTTCTTAGGGGATTACAAAGCTATTTGGGTTTAGGAAATGAACATAATATTGTTATAATATCATATGAACACAAGGTATGTTCAATTATTTATCTGTACATCTATTTATCTGTTTTTGTCATAATTTATTAATATCTGTTTTTTTATGAATGAAGAGTATTGTTAGTTATGTTGCGCAAGTTCTTCCTTTGGCAAAGCATAGACACTGTGCCAGACATATTTATGCTAATTGGAATATTGTGAAACAAAACTTTTTTTGATTAAACATTCATTATCATGGAAATGACATGATACATATATTGAAAAACTACACAACAAATCATTCTCATTCTCATTCTCACTATATAATACTGATTACCAAATGGGCTGGTAGTATATAATTAGTACCTCAATGCACCCATCAAAAACTATGAGAACAAGAAGCTAAAGCTATATGCATTACGTACCAAGAGCTAGTTGTTAATGCTGTCTTTTGTCTGCATCCGCCTTCAAAACAGTTTCATGATTCAGCTTCCTTCTGATTGAAGAACACAAAAAACCTCTTGAGGCGGCTCTTGGGCGGTGGTGTTTGGTAGCCGAATTCATCCTGAATGGGTGGCCGATGGTGCAAGAATTTCTTCACCAAACGTCCAAAATATATGATGAAAGCAAAGAAACAAACTAAACCACAAACGAAGAAGAGACCCCAGAAACTATCAAGCTCCAGCCTGTTTACTGTAAGCTTGGTATCCTGTGACCTGCAAGCACTTTTTGTGAGCCACTTATCATGGATTCTCTGCAAGTCGCCTTCCTCTGAAAGTTTTAGTATGGCTGTCGACATGTCTATAGCCAATTGAGAGTCTTGTGGAAATGCCTAAAGGGAACAAAGAGAAAAAATTGCTTTTGATTAACCTTGTCTATAACTAACTCCAACCTGATCACCTGAACTAAATTAACAGATTATGACTTGAATCGAAGCACGACTTGAACTAAGCATATTCTAAATGTTGATTAAAGCATTGTATAATATTAAGGAAAATTTGTCTTGAATAACTTTTGGTTAATCATGAATAATCCGAATTTTAGAGTTAATTACCCAAGAACATGATTGTGCTTGTGATGAACGGTTTTAGCAGGTTAATTGCAACACATTAAAAAAATAAAACAAAAAGTCAAAAATAATAAAAATTAAAAGCTAAATCAAAAAATAAACTTACTTTTTCCTTTTCTTAAATTTTTTTTAAAATTTTTCGATTTTTTATAATTTAATTTTGTATTTACTTTTTTATGACTTATTGTGTAGGTAATTAAGGTTACTTTGGTTACTGTTAGCAAAAATCCCTTATTGTTGATATTATTCATGATTAATCAAAAGTTGAAATTATTGTTGTGAAATCAGTAAAATGTTGGATTATTCTAGATAATTTTTCTTCAAGGAAATAACTCTTTGTCCACGCTATTTAGAAGAAATGAGCATTTTTACCAGCATATATCATTAACATATTTGGTAGTGATCGGATAGATACTTACAAATCCCCTTCCATTTTTGGTGAATGTTTGACCTCTAATAGTGAATTCACAATTCCTTGAGAGAAAATTTTCTATTCTTGACATATCATCAACTATGGCAGCAACCCCTCCATTCTTAGGGCCCTTTCTAAGAGCTTCTTTATACTCGTCTTCATTATTGAAAGGAATAAGTTGAGACTTGGGAAACTTGAGCTCCTCAATCAAATAATTCTCAGAAAATGAACCTTTTTGATATCCTATGGGACTTTTGCTTCCCATTAAGCTATGAATACCTTTGATAGGGGAATATAGCTGATGTAATGTAAATATAGAGCTCAAACTTGCAGTGTAACTCGATGTGATGATTAGGACTACAAACAGCCATATGAATAGAACAAATCGACCCAACATGGTTAGAGGCGTCTCCCCTGCATTCCAATGTCAATCTTACATTAGGTGGGATTTGAATGTGTCGGATGTACCAACCTTACCCTTGTTAATAATGAAACTAACAAAGAGGTTGTTTCCGTTCAGAGGGGTCTTTTAGGGTGTGCGAGATGATCAACCGCACAAGGCCTCTCTTTCTCCCGTATATGAATAAGTTAATCAAAAAAAAGAAATATGTAAAGATTTTTGCACAGAGCCTTCAAATTTTTCAAGACGGCTCTGTTGCAATTCACCCCTAGAACTTGGTAACAAACGTCAAGTACACTAAGTCTATATAATACATAACCAAAAAACTATAAATTTTTGGCCTTATCGAAAATGCATAAACTCCAGTAACTTGGTATCTTCTTGAAGTCAATTCTAAAAGCCTTAACTAACAAATTGTAGATATGACAAATAACTGATTCTGCACCATATCCTCTCTAATTCATGTGGAGATGGGTATGATTTTGGTGGGTAATGGATAGGTAGTAATAGGAAAAGGGTTACGATTCATGGGTAATAGATTGTGGGTAAGCTGTGGACATGGTCGATAGGTGGTTGGTACGAGAATGTTAAAAAAGGAAGACATGTGTCAGCAGTCGCCCATCCATTTGATCATCCAAAACAAATAAGCATAACTTTTTACTTACTATGAGAGCCAAACCAAGTAGAAAAGCTGAACCTGCATTTGAAAGCATAATAACAGATGGCTTTAGTTAATCACATGAAAAAAGTAAAACAAGAAAGACGTATAAATTTAATACTAACCATAACACTGTTTTAATTTGTCGTAGGGGAGGGCCACGGAATTCATCATTGAATCGATGCTCCAATATCCATATGACACCTCCGAAAATGATGACAGATACACAAGTCACACACCACATTTTTGGAGTTAGCGGCCACAAGAATGCCCACGCATCAGAATCCATGGTCTTAACAGGTGCTACAACAACAAGACCCGACTCAATAAATGGCTGCGTAAAATCTACTATTTTAGCTCTTTTGGATGTAATTACTATATCACCAACCACGGCATCATATACCTGTAACAAGATTTAATGGCTTGTAAACAATATGTACAATTTGTATCTTGGCTCAAAATCGCAAGAAATTATACGTCATGTGCTTACTCCTTGAGACAGTAGATCGACAAGCTTATCCATGTTCGGGTTACTTTTTCCATCCCCAAACGGTATTAAGGTATAAGCAACACCATATGGTAGTAAACTTAAAGCAGCTGTAAACACATCAATGCTGTATCCTGAGAATGATTGTGTTTTAGTTGAATACGAAACAAATTCAAGGTAGGTAATACGGTGTGGAACTCCAATCTTCAGGACCTTTCCGTTGCTTGGATAAACCCATCCGCGAGGCTTATCTGTGGTTTGGCCTGGCCAAATTACACCTGACAGTTGCTCATTTCCGCCTGGTTTAGAGGATACAACCTCTGGCGGTTTTTGTGACAGACCAGAAAAGTTTGTCCAGTATCCAATTATGTTATGACCTGTTCCGATCACATTAATGATTTCAAAAACCGGGTTGATTAAGTTCCTGTCTTGATCAAACTGAATATGGCCTGTCAACCCTGTGATATTGACTTGATATATTTTGGACAGTAGCTCTTCTCCCCCATCAAAAATCCGGATTGAATCAAGGTACAAGTTTTTGTTGTGATTTTGATGATTTTCGGGTGAATATTTTGAGAATGATATGTTCCCCCCTTGAGCGAAGTATGCATCCAATGCATAAGCGAGAATCCAAACAGAATCATAAGCGTAAAGACCATATGTATTTAACCCAAACAAGGTATTCCCATGCGCTCTTCTGACTAAGTTGCTCCATTGAGCTGTGAAGTTTAACTTGAGATTTGAATTCGGCGTGTGCACACGTAAAGTAAGTAACCCTTGAACATCACTTTGTGCTTCGGAAGGAGAAGGAGAATCGGTGTCTATAACATCAGTTAGCCAACTCGTAGCAATCCAAACGAAACCTTCATCGATTATCTGAAGAGAACGAGCCACTTCAAGAACCTTAAGGCCATAACTTTGATAAGTATGAAGCACGAAAATCCTAGATTCTTGCAATATAACCTGAAACAACAGTCTCTTGATTTCATCACGGCTTAAGCCAAGACTCATAGGCGCTTTATAGCTTATCTTACAGTTATTTTCGGCTAAACTATCATCTAAAGATGCAATTCCGTTTCTTCCATAATCATCATCAATGTAGATGGCGGTTACTTCCCGCCATCCATAGTAGTTGATGAGATCCGCTACTGCATTCATTTGGTAAACATCATTCCGAGTTGTCTGGACAATAAAAGGATACTCAATAGAAGATAGAGATGGGTCTGTCGCCGCAAAGGACAGTATTGGGACTTTGAGTCCCTCTGCTACGGGAGAGACTACATGAGCTACGACAGATGATTGTGGACCTATTATTGAAACTATGTCTTCCTCCATTAATGATATTGCTGAAAAATGCAATGTAAGTTTACATTCAAATTGGTATCTAACCTCACACAAATGTACATGGGTATAATAAGTATAGATATTATCGATTGAATTAGTGCATTTAGGTGTGTGAAAGTGTACTTGGGCGCAAGTAAAAAAGCCGAGGAAGTATAAGTTACCCACAGCCAGATTCTACTTTTGCTATCAAAATAATTTTGTAGCCAGTACAGTTAGCAACTGCAGAGTATGGATTACACCAAAAAGTAAAAAATAGAAACCTACTGAACTTTATATTTTGCCATTACCTAAGCGAGGGTTTCGATGAAGGCAACATGATTGTCGTTAGTGATAACAAACAGATTGTTTCTAATTACCCTTGATAGCAATTAGCAAATTTCTTTTAAGTGTCTTCCATCTAAGTGGGGTTTGGAGCTAGAGTGGAATGTATGCAACCTAAGCCTTGTTAGTGACTACAAAAAGTATGTTTCCGATTGCCCGCAAATATCATCTATAACTTCACACAAATAAGAATTGCACATGATGGAATAAGACATTTTAATATAGTCTATTAGAATTCAAAACCAAATAATTATAGGGAAGTTATCAATGGCCTTGAGTCTTGGCACTTATAAATAGTAGTACCTCTGAGATTTTTTTATTATCAATGGTATCTTCATGTTATCGAGTGTATCGTAATTTTTTTTAACTTTTTCCGCCCAAAATCGTCCAAAACTATTAACATTTTTGTTTATATTTTAATTTCAATTGAAAAATAAAAGAAAACAAAAAAGGTAACGGTTTTCGACAGAAATTTTTTTAAAATATTACGATCGTGAGATGCTCAATAACAAAAATACCACCGATAATAAAAAAAAAAAACACTTAAGAGTAACTATTGACTAAGTGTCAAAACCCATAAGTACCATCGATAATTTCCAATAATTATATAAATGTAAGAGTAAAACTAAGGCAAAAATAAGGGTGTTACTCTGAGCAACGCCAAGGAAACCATTCTGACAGTTATCCAGCATTGAGATATTGAGTTGAGTTCCATCAAGAACATTTGAGGAAAAATTTACATCATCTATTGCAGCTTGAATTGCAATTTTTGCAACTTTTCCAATAGTGGAATTCAAGGAAAAAAGTGCACCAATATTCACTACCCTAGGCCTACTTAAAGAATTTATACCAATCCCATGTGCAAAAACTAAAAATTTCTCTAATGCAAATACCAGTGAAAACAATACCCAGAAAACCCTTAAAATCATTGTGGGTTAGCACAAATTTGAGAACCTAATACACTTGTTTTTTCATGATTATAACCATAATCTCATTTTAAACCAAGGAAAAGTTCAAGAAAATCTTGTATTTTTGTCAACTTTAAACTTTATAATTTGATATAGTAAAATTCCAAACAAGCAAAGCAGATTCTACACATGTGACAACAAACATCAAGGAGAAGTAAGGTATAGAGAAAATGAAAGGTTTGAATTTTACAAAATGAAAGGAGGGATTTTGTAAATACCATGTTGACTAAAAGGTAACTTTAGGAAAAAAAAAAAAGAAAAGGTAATCTATATTGTTGTATAAATAAATCTTTTTTTGAAGACAGAATTTTGCAACGTCCTAGTCTCCTAGATTGACAATGGATTGAAAAGAAAAACAATAAGTGTGAGAATGATGATAATTATTCCTCTGTTTTATTCGCTATATAATAGTTTTGCACAAAAATTAAGAAATTAATATTAATCAAAAAAAAATAAAGGTAAATAAAAATTAATTTAATTAATTTTTTACCAAAAATAACAATATAAGAAGTAATTTAAAATAAGTAAATAAAAAAAATGTAGGAAAGTACAATGGAATGTAAGAAGTAGTACTAGTTCAATTAGTTGGAAAAAGAACCAAGAGTGGCCGAGTGGATAATGAACTTTAACATTTTTTATGCAACAGAATATTTGTTGCCACTGCAAGTTGCAACCATATGATTTCAGTGGGTTGCTTCATTATTTGGTTAGAGACCATTGGAATGTCCAAATTATATAAATTATTATAATTCTATTATTATTTATTTGAACCATATTGTAAAAACAAGGCCGCATCGCATATCAGTCGCGTATAAGCGAACCAATATTCCCAGCATTGTAAATGTGTAAAAAGATCGTGTTTTAGGCCGTATTAATGAACGGTTTTGACTGATATTTAGACGTTACGATAACCGCATCACTTCCATTACAGAATCGCCGTTTCGTTACGACGATTGCAACCGTTACCGCATTTTTACACTATGATTAGAACAATAGACATTATAAAACTGTTTTATGTTAGTTTTATCATGTGCAAAAGAAGATCAAAAAGTGCAAAGTTAGAAAAGGGTGAATATGAATACAAAGACTCCCAACTTGATCTTCATATTTCCCAATATGAAGTGTATGCAAATATTTACTCAATGTATCTATACTTCACTGCTCACACCATTAGTTTGAGCAGGAGAAAATTCCATATGAATGGTCCTAGGACGACTCATGGACAAATCCAAAACGCTTCTATTTGATACATATCCCGGAGTACTTCCCCTACTTGATCCCTTCTGCATTTGCCGTTTCTTGGATCGCTTCTTGATTTCTTCTTCTTTCTCGTCAACAAATGATAGAAATGTTTGAACGCGAGAAGACTTTGATTTTGGCTGATCACTCGAAATTAATACCTCAGGAGTGTAATGGCGTGTGTACTGCTTCACAATGAGGGCGAAATACACTATCAGGGCAAGGAAGCAGGCTATGCCACAGACAAGGAAGAGACCCCAAAAGCTCTTTAATTCAAGTCTGTCTACTTCTAACTTTGTGTACTGGGAGCTGCAAGCTTTTCTGCTTAGCCATTTTGCATAGATCCTTTGTAGGTCGCCGTTCTCTGAGAGCTTCAGAATCGCTGTTGACAAGTCAACCGCCAAGGGAGAGTCTCGAGGAAATGCCTGGTGGAAATAGTATAAAGTTAGATTGGTAACTCTGAACACATACTGGGAGTGAATCTGTTTTCAAAACAGACTCGATAACCTAATATTTACCGACCTTATAACCAAACCAGACTTGACACGACTTCAAAATGAATTTAAAATAATGTGAAAATCAATCTGGACACAAGACCCAATACACCTAACCCGAAATCGTCCTGATGACCCGAATGAACAAAAGTAAAGCTTGAGTGATCTGAATCGGTTGAAATACTAGTGACTCGAGATAAGAATCATGTAGAGGCAGGACAAAGAGAATTCGGGTTGGTATAACTGTGACAGCATTGTAAGTTATATTCACCATGTTGTATGATTGTATCCCAATGTTCTGAACCATGGACAGGCTAATCCAAATTGTCATATTCCAAGCACAAGCATTGAAGAATTATCAATATGTTAATGCTCTAATGGAAATAGACTTACAAATCCCCAACCATTTTTGGTGAACTCTGGACCAACAATGGTGAATTGACATCTCGAAGACAGGAAGAGCTCCATGTATGCCCGCTCATCAACAACTGCAGCAACCCCTCCATTTTTGGGACCCTTTCGGAGCGCTTCTGTATACGCATCCTCAGAATTGAGAGGAACAAGTAGGGATTTAGGAACACCGAGCTGCTCGTTCAAATAATTTGCAACATACGAACCTTGTTGATATCCGATAGGTTCTTTCCTTTCTATCAAACTATCAATCCCTTTGACAGGTGAAGTCAGTTGCTGCACTGTTAGCATGGAGGTCAGACTCGCAGTGTAACTGGAATTGATGATTAAAACCACAAACAACCATATAATTAGCACAAGCCGTGCCAATGAACTCACAGTATTCTCTCCTGCACAAGATAAAAAAAGTAAATCATTAGATGTCTTTATCATGTTGGAAAAATAACCCATGTGTAATCCCACATCGAACAATTAGAGAGAGGTTGACTAACATATAAGTTTGATGGAGTACTCCTAATACCAATTGGGTTTAGGATGGAACCTGATCAGGTTTATATACAGTCAACTCTCCTCTTATGCGGGTCTTGTTGTGTACAAGCCCGTTAACAAATTTATCATATCATTCAGGTTCTCATGTCGTTACTTATTAAAGGCATACGGGAAATCTCACTTACTGTGAGCAAAGAACCATGTTGAACAGCTGAACCTGTAATTTAAAAGCACAATATCATGTTAAAACCTAACCAAAGCAAACATGAAACATAGGTTGTTTAGAGAAGTGAACAACACTTGCCATAACATTGTTGCAACTTGTCTTCTGGGTGGACCGCGGAAGTCATCATTAAAACGGTGCTCAAGAATCCAAACAATAGCGCCCACGACAATGAAAGATACACCGATGACACACCACATCATGGGAGTAAAAGGTCGTAAGAAAGCCCAGGCATTGGATTCCTGGGTCTTAACAGGTGCCACAACAACTAGACCTGACTCTATATACGGCTGTGTAAAATCAGCATTCCTTGTTCGGTCAGTCGTAATTGAAACATCACCAACAATGGCATCAAACACCTAAATGAAAATAGCGAAAAATTAAGAACATCAAGTATCGAGCATAAAGTTGAAAAAATCAGTCACATTATACTTACTCCAGTACTAATTTTATCAACCAGCTCATTGATTTTTGGGTTAATTTTCCCATTTCCATAGGGAATCAACTTATATGGAACACCATATGGAAGCGTGTTAACCGCAGCAGTGAATACATCGATGCAGAAACCCGAAAATGTATCTGTACTTCGTGAATATGAAATAATTTCATGATAATCAGAACGCCATGGAACGCCAATCCTGAGTTGATTTCCGTTATGGGGGAAAACCCATCCACGAGGCTTTTCTGAGGTCTGCCCCGGCCAAATTACAACTGATAGCTTTTCACTTGGTCTCGACTGATTGGGCGACTTGGATTGCACAAACCCTGGTGGATTAAGTGATAATCCCGAACTGTTGGACCAATATCCTATAATATTATGACCTGTACCGATCACATTGATAATATCAAAGGCCGGATTGATCAAATTTCTGTCCGAGTTATACTGAATACGGCCTGTTAATCCAGTCATTTTGGCTTTCCATATTTGGGAGAGCAGGAGTTCTCCTCCATCGAATGTGTTCAGTGCGTCAAGGTGCAAATTGTTGTCTTTCAGATGACTTAACACTAAATTATTAGAGAATGATATGTTTCCTCCTTGATTAAAGTAAGCATCTAGCGCATGAGCAAGGATCCAAACCGTGTCATAGGCAAAAAGACCGAAAGTGTTGAGTCCAAATGAACCGTTGACATTTTCTTTTCTAACCAAATCTCTCCATCGAGAGACGAAGTTTCTCTTTAGTTGTGAGTTGGGAGTGTGCACACGAAGGGTAAGTAGCCCTTGAACGTTAAGAAGTGCGCCTTGAGACAGAGGAGAATTGGTATCTATGACATCGCTAAGCCAATTTGTAGCGATCCAAACATACCCTTTATCCAACATATGAAGAGATTGAGCAACCTGAAGGACCTCTAGTCCATAGTTGTTGTAAGTATGAAGCACAAGGATCCTAGATTCTTGTAAGGCAACCTCGTATAAAACGTTCCTTATGTCCTCTTGGCTTAGTTGAGGGCTCATTCGAGCTTTATAACTTATTGTACATCGTTTCTCAGCCAACTTATCACCTAAATCAGCAATCCCATTCCTCCCATAATCATCATCGGTGTAAATGGCAGTTACTTCCCGCCATCCATAGTAGTCTACAATGTCGGCTATTGCAGCCATTTGGAAAAGATCATTTTGGGTTGTCCTAACGAAGAAAGGATACTCGAGGGAGGAAAGAGTTGGGTCTGTGGCTGCAAAGGAGAGCAAAGGGACTTGGAGTCCTTTTGCAACTTGTGAAACTACATGAGCTATTACTGATGATTGAGGGCCTATTATGGCAACTACCCCACTTTCTATAATTGTCATTGCTGAAAGATATAAAGACACAACAAAAAAAGACACAAATCAAAACCCAAATCACACCAAGAATTCAACAAAATAGCAAAAACACTAACGACCTGTTTGGTTAGTGATACTAAATGGTGGTAATCAAAATGATCTATAGTGTAAAAAATTAATCAAAAGTTCCATATCAAACTTTTTCTTTAACAAATTTCCATTAACACATACACCACCTCTCCCAACAATAATGCATTGGAGTGAAATTTATGAAGAAAATGAGATGATTGAAGTTACACAAGCATGCCCATCAAAGTAGCCAAGAGAGTTTCAACTAAAATTACCCTAGTTTTTCATTCTCATTACCACCGTTTATTACTACCCACCAAACAGACTGCAAATGATTTCAAAGAAAGAATAGGGATTCTAGTTATTTACCATCAACAACTCCAAGAAATCCACTCCGGGCGCTATCCCGCATCGATATGTTAAGCTTGGTTCCATGAAGAACTTCAGGTGAAGCATTTACATCATTCATGGCTGCTTGAATAGCAATCTTTGCAACCTTACCAACAGTGGAATTGAATGAGAGTATTGCTCCAATATTCACTATTTTAGGCCTTGCTGAAGCATTTGTATTTGATGTCACATGTTCCAATGTAATTAATCCAAACAACAACAAGAATCCCAGTAACCTAAAACTCATTTTAGACTACCAAATAATTCTTCCCACTTCCCTGCACAGTTTAAAAACAGAATCACAATAGGTCAATAGTTGATTAAAACCCAGTTCTCATTTGCTCCAAGTAAAGAACAATTTGCCAAATTCAGGGTCATTTATAGCAGAAAAGCACATGGTTTAATACAGTAAGTACCCAACAAACTGAACCAAAAAGTTCAAACTACTATGCAAAAGGAATAAACAATATCAAGCAAGCTTTTATTATATTATTTACTTTTAAAAGTCAGTCAGAAGTATGTAATCTATTTCAAGCCACAACCTTTTTAAACAATAAATAATAAAACAAGTTTATAATTAAGAAATAAATCAAGCAACAGAAAACCCATGAATAGTTTTAAAGGGAAAAAATGCAGAACCTCAAGAAAAAGGCAGAAGTATTATCATTACTTGCAAGAAGACAAATTTGTAATGCCTTAGATTACAGGGATAAAGTTTTAACAAGTAAAGTAGATTCTAATTAAATTCATGGCATGAGTAGATATGGAAAGTAGAGGATAAAAAAGAAATGTGTAAAGGTGAAGAGAAAAATGGTAGAAATTTATGTGAAGATAAAGAAAGAATTGAAGTCCATTAACACATGGTTTATGTATGTCCCACTTGAGATAGTGGATGTTTAAATCCAGAAAGGTATTGTTTGACAGAAAATGAGTCCAAGTCTCATTAGGACAGATTAATTGTTCACATGTAGGTTGCCTGGTTCATTAGTCATTGCCTATTTACCTGTTGTTGCAAAGGATATAGATTTGTTTCCAACCAATATAGAAAGAACATAACATTGACAAAATTTCCCACTCTAGGGTCACTAAATTTTATTTCTCGTGATGCGGTCTTTGTAACCTTAATCTGATTGTTGAAGCTAGAGACATGGGAGGTACTGAGCATGATTGACATTTTCAATCGCACAAGGCTTTAAAAATTGAGTGCATCAATTTTAAATTACGTTGTATATGTTAAGTGTTTAAAAATACAAAATTGTTAGAAAAATATCATAATTTTTTAAATTGCACAGAACCTTCAAAGAATTTGTCAATTTTTGCTCCGCCTCTAATTCGAGAGTATAATATGAAAAATTGAATATCAGTGTTTTGGGTTGAATAGTGAATTTGTATTAGTTTTCCATTAGGGTATACCAAAATATAAACGCACTTGATAAGTTTATAATCGATAATAGGGATTATTCCAGCAGATAGATAATAAGTGGGATTATTTAGATCATTTTTTTTCTAATGCATATACATCTATGCTTCACTGCTCACACTATTAGTAGTTTGATCAGGAGAAAATAGCACATGATTATTCTGAATCATTGACAATTCCACAAGGCTAATATTGGATGCATATCCAGGAGTACTTCCTGCACTTGATTCTTTCTCCATTTGCCTTCTCTTGGATCTCATCTTGATTTGGTCTTCCTTCTCGTCTACAAACGACAGGAATGTCTGAACACGAGAAGACTTTGAGCTCGTTTGGCCACTCGATTCTTCCTCCATTGGATTATAATGGCGTATGTACTGCTTGACGATCAGTGCAAAATACACTATCAGGCAAAGCAAGCAAGCTATGCCACAAACAAGGAACAGGCCCCAAAAGCTCTTTAAATCAAGTCTGTATACTTCAAGTTTTGTGTCCTTCGAACTGCAAGCTTTTCGAGTTAACCATTTGTCGTTAATCCTTTGCAAGTCACCATTCTCTGAAAGCTTCAGAAGTGCTGTCGACATGTCAACCGCCAAGGGAGAGTCTCGAGGAAATGCCTGGAGAAAAAGGGTATAACTCGAATTTGTCATGTCTACGAGCAATGATAATCTTAACCAAGTCGTTATGCCTGAGAAAAAGACTACCGGTTATTCTTGTGAGAAACAGCCTCAAAACAAGAAGCTCACATTCTTATTTCCTCTGTAATTTGTATTAATTATATATAATGCATCTCACAGAAAGACCGTCTCTCACAACAGTTTGTGAAAGATTTCGAATACGATAATGAAAACAGATACTTACATATCCCCAACCATTTCGGGTGAACTCTGGACCAACGATAGTGAATTCACATCTTGATGAGAGGAAAACCTCCATGTATGCGCGCTCATCCACAACTGCAGCCACGCCACCATTCTTGGGACCCTTTTTCAAGGCTTCTGCAAGCTCATCCTCCGAGTTAAGAGGAATAAGAAGGGATTTAGGAACATTTAATTGCTCGTTCAAGTAATTTACAACAAAAGAACCGTCTTGGTATCCTATAGGTTGTCGGCTTTCTATCAAACTATCTATTCCTTTGACATGTGAAGTAAGTTGTTGCACAGTTAGTATAGAGGTTAGACTTGCTGTGTAACTTGAATTGATGATTAAAACTACGAACAACCATATAATTAGCACAAACCGGCCCAATGAGCTCACAGTAGTCTCCCCTGTATAAGATCGAAAACTGTAAATTATCAGATATCTATGTCATTCATTCAAAGGCATCATTACTAACTTAATGTTTCTTACTGTGAGCGAAGAACCAAGTTGAGCAGCTGAACCTGCAATTAAAAGTACAATCGATAATAAAAGTTAATCGACGTATTCATGTGAAAGTTACGATTTAGGAATGGTGAAAGAAAACAATACTTGCCATAACATTGTTGCAATTTGTTTTCTGGGTGGACCACGAAATTCATCGTTAAACCGATGCTCAAGAACCCAAACAACAGCCCCCACGACAATGAAAGATACCCCGGTAACAAACCACATCAATGGAGTAAACGGCCTTAGAAAAGCCCAGGCATTAGAATCTTGGGTCTTAACAGAGGCCACAACGACTAGACCCGACTCAACATATGGCTGTGTAAAATCTGCATTCCTTGTTCTCTCGGTTGTAATTGAAATGTCGCCGATAACAGCATCAAATACCTGAATTATAACAAAGAAAAATGTTATAAGAACATGATCAACTTTCTATTGCTTTAACAGCACAAAGTTGCTTATAATCCATAATGCATTCTATACTTACTCCTGCACTAAGTTTCTCGACGAGCTCATTGATTTTCGGGTTAGTTTTCCCATTTCCGTAGGGAACCAATTTATATGGAACAGCGTATGGAAACAAATTAACAGCAGCAGTAAACACATCCATGCAGTAGCCGGAGAATGAATCTGTACTCGGTGAATATGAAATGAATTCAAGGTAATCAACATACCATGGAACCCCTATCCTTAGTTCTTTTCCATTGTGGGGAAAAACCCATCCTCGAGGCTTTTCGGAGGTCTTACCTGGCCAAACGACAACTGATAGTTTTTCACTCGAACTTGACAGATTCGATGATTTGGAGCGTATAGACTCTGGTGGGTTAAGTGATAACCCTGAAGAATTAGACCAGTATCCTATAGTATTATAACCTGTACCGATCACATTGATGATCTGAAAAGCAGGATGGATCAAATTTCGGTCTGAGTCATATTGAATTCGCCCAGTTAACCCAGTGATTTTGGTATTTCGAATGTGGGATAACAGGATTTCTCCTCCATCAAATCGATTCATTTCATCGAAGTGCAAATTTTTATCTTTCAGTTCGCTTAAAAGTAAATTATTAGAGAATGATATGTTTCTTCCTTGATCAAAGTAAGCATCCAAGGCACAAGCAAGGATCCAAACTGTATCATAGGCGAAAAGACCATACGTGTTCAAGCCAAATGAACGACTCACATTTTCTTTCCTAACCAAATTTCTCCATCGAGAGACAAAGTTTCTCTTGCGTTGTGAATCGGGAGTGTACATACGAAGGGTAAGTAAACCTTGGATGTTATCAAGTGTGCCTTGAGAAAGGGGAGAATTCGTATCCATGATATCACTAAGCCAATTCGTAGCAATCCAAACATGCCCTTTTTCTAACATATGAAGAGACTTAGCAACCTCAAGCACCTGTAGGCCATAGTCATTGTAAGTGTGAAGAACAAGGATCCGAGATTCTTGGAGTGAAACATCATACAAAACATCCCTTATGTCTTCTTGGCTTAGCTGAGGGCTCATTCGAGCTTTATAACTTATTGTGCATCGCTTCGCAGCCAACTTATCTCCTAGATCAGATATCCCGTTCCTTCCATAATCATCATCAGTGTAAATGGCGGTTACTTCTCGCCATCCATAGTAGTCTATAATGTCAGCTATTGCAGCCATTTGGAAAAGATCATTTTGGGTTGTCCTAACGAAGAAAGGATACTCGAGGGAGGAAAGCGTTGGGTCAGTGGCCGCAAAGGACAGCAAAGGAACTTGTACTCCCTTTGCAACTTGCGAAACCACATGAGCTACTACGGATGATTGAGGGCCGATTATTGCCACTACACCACTCTCGATAATGGTCATTGCTGAAAACAAGAACGAACAATCCCCCAAAAAAAGGATCAAATCGAAATCAGACTTATTTCACCAAACAAAATTGCAAAAAACTACGCATTCAAAGAAAGAAAAGGGATTCGAGTTGTATACCCTCAACAGCTCCAAGAAATCCGCTATCATTGCTATCCCACATCGAAATGTTAAGGTTGGTTCCATGGAGAATTTCAGGTGAGGAATTTACATCATTCATTGCTGCTTGAATTGCAATCTTTGCAACCTTCCCAATGGTGGAATTGAAGGAAAATATTGCTCCAACATTCACTACTTTAGGTCTAGTTGTAGCATTTCTATCACCCCCAGTTGCAGCTAGTGCTCCATTTCCCAATACAGTTAATTCAGCCAATACCAAGATATTTAGTAGCCTAAAAATCATTGTAAAATAGCAAAAACTCTAACCAATTCCCTGCACAATTAGAAAACAGAATTACCCAAATGATTTTTTCACTAATCTTAACTTATTTTTTTGGTTACATGGTAGACCGGTAGGCTGAACGAAGGGAAGTGGCTGGTACGAATCAAACCCAAGTTGCTTCTAGGAAAAGGGGTACATGCTCAACCCAAAGAACTCCCAATTTTCAAACTAAACCCATTTTTTACTTGAATATAAATTGAAATTATTTTTGCTGAATCAGAAAACAGCAATAATAATTAGAAAAGATAAAAATTAAAAAAAAAACATAAGATTCAAGACTTAGAGAAACGGATGGAATATGGTATGAAATGAACTTGACAAATTACTACACCACATAAATTTTATTTGGAAATCAAAAAGTGTGAATTTTGACAAATTATTTACAATATAAATCTCAAAGGTTCAATCCTAATACCAAAAGCAAAAAAAAAAAAATTAAAAATAGATGTGTAATTTTTAGAAATTGAGAGAATAATAAATTGCAATAAGTCAAATTACATTAAGTAGGAAGCAACACAATGAAGCTAAACAACACTAAATAGAGCTAAGCAATGAAGAAGAAAGCAATCAAGTTGTCATTTGTTGCTTAATAATTCGTCTGTCCCTTTGAATTTTCACCTTATAATTTAAAAAAACTTTCATATATTCGAGTTAAATGGTGCAAATTCAAAAGACAAAGAAAGTATTAATTTGCGTTATTGAATAGTACCTGTCTTAATCAGTTGATAATGATATTGTTATCCTAAGTGCAAATTTACCACATGATTTTAATGTAATGTAATAGAAGTTGGAGTAGATAGAAGATATTTCATGAATTTAATTTTAAAGTACAAAAAGAAAAAACTTCCAAATGAAAAAAACGAAAGCATTACATAATCTTAAAGCAAAAGAACACACTCACTCGTGGAAATTGCTAAGGGAATAAAGAAATAGGATACCCAGGTCAACTTCTGGGATGGCCCCACATTCCCACCCAATCAACATCAAAGCAAATCTCTTAAACTATTAGAAATGTCTATTTGCCAGCATTCCTATTTAAACTATCTATGCATTTTTTTTATTCTGAATTTGGAATCTTTTCTCTGAATTACACATTTTATACATAATTAATGGTATTTTCATTTTCATTTTAATATTTTATTAATATTTATGTCCTTATATATATTTTAATATTTTTTTAATACTTATCATTCTTAATTATTTTAATTAAATTTATTATTTAATGAAATAATTTATTTTATTTAAAAAATCTATTTATTGAAACAATGCTTGTGAAAAGAGCTTTTAAGGATGATGCCGATACATGTTAGGATTAGTGGTACATTAGTAATAGGAGTAAGTCTATCAAACGGATCAGGTTAGGTCGGGTTCGGGTTCGGGTCATATCTAAACAGGTCAGAAAACCTTTGACCCAAACCCAACTCATTTAGTTAATTGGGTCGAAAATCACAACCTTTACCCGACCTGCAACAATTCAGGTTGACCTGATTTCGACCCACTTAACTCGTTTATAATTTTTTTTATTTCTGATTTAAGGTTTTTAACTTTGATTAAATCTAATTTTTTAGACTTTAATTTTAACTTTATGTTTTTTTGTTGTTTATCTTGTATTTACTATGAAAAATAGGAAAATATTAAATAAAGTAAGTTTAACTTATACTTATTGATTTAACTCGAAATTAACACATTTAATTAAATGAGTTATATATTTTTATTTCAGGTTTAATATTTTGACCCGAACATAACCCATTTAATAAACAGATTATGTCGGGTCGACCCATTTAATTAATTGGGTCAAAAGTCTCAACCCAAACTCACTTATTTCGAATTAGGTTCAGGTCGAATTAACAGGTCGAATCAACTTTTGTCGGCCCTAACTAGAGTATGCTACAGTCACATTAATGAGGGGGAATTCTCAGACATCCCTCGATATGCCCTCCGTATATATGGGAATTTGAGAACTTGGTTTTAGGGATGGCAATGGGTCGGATTCGGCTCGGATTATACATACTCCGACTTTGCTCTGGATAATATTCGGACTTTTTTAGTCCACCTCCACTAGGAGTCGGATTATGCATACTCCAAGTTTGCCCCGACTCAGACTCTCGGACCTCTAACGGAATCGGATGCGAAGTCGGATTATTATCAAACAATATCGTTGTTATATTGTACTAATGATTTTAAAGCATATAAAATTAACAAAATATATTATCAAATACAATTTAACTGTTTAAAAAAATATGTACTTTGAATTCAAGTTTAACAATAAAAATAGTCCTACTACTACAATTTAACAAAATTTTCTCGCATTTTGATTTGGCGTATTTTATTTTTCTTGATCTGATTTGTCGTATTCTGATTGATTAATCTAAATAAAAGTACCAAGTAGTTTTAAAATCGAAAATTACAATTAGTACGAGAGAATGCTTGAATTAGACTTGTCTAGAGTTTTAAAGGAAACAAAATATTGGTGTAAACGTCAAATTCAATGTCGAATTTCCTTCAGGGTCGGAGTCGGGTCGGAGTGTCGGATTTTTAATAAGGTCCAACTCTGGTCCGTCTTTAACTCGGACTCGGATCGTAAAGTTGGAGTTGGAATCGGAGTCGAATGAATTTTTCCTCGGACTCGAATCGAATTATTTTCCTCGGATCGAGTCGGACTAGGGTCGGACTCGGACTGGATTGTCATCCCTATTTTCGAGTCATACCCATTTACACCTATCCGGAAATTGCCCACCATCTCATTGAATTTATCTTATTACTAGCTTAAATCCCATGCCAAGCACGGATAATTAAAAAATATTTAAATGATCTCTTAAATATAAATAAAATTAGTGTAAATTATTTTGATATTTGGTAAACATAATAAATATAGAGAAATTAATATTTAATGTGTGAGAGAAAATTAGTCTTTGCAATACATTAATTCTTCCAAATTTTAAAACTCTAAAATTAAACTTTGGGCTTGAATTATTTTTAATGAACTTGTAGAATGATCAATATTTACCACTATAAATTAAGAATGAAAAAAATTTTAAGATTCAGTATAGATGGATAAAAAAACCTTTAGTAATTAAAGATGTTTCATTAAACTTGAAACCTGCATCAAACGTATTGTCGGTCGGCCATTTGAAACGCCAATTGATCAAAATAATCGGGCATTCAAACTTAATTATTCTATTTATCCAATTTAGCTAAATGAGTATTTTGGAGGGAAAACAATTAACATAAACGCGACATGTATCTTACTGAATAACGGTTTTAGTATTTAGTATAGATAGATGGATAAAAAAAACCTTTAGCAATTAAAGATGTTTCATTAAACTTTTTTTATCTACTTATATAATGTTATTATCTTACCTTTTGTGGCTCATGTATATATATTTTAAAACTCTAAAATTAAACTTTGGGCTTGAATTATTTTTAATGAACTTGTAGAATAATCAATATTTACCACTATAAATTAAGAACAAAAAAAATTTAAGCGATAAACTTAACAATTTAAAATAAAAAAATATGGGACACGCATTCGCTTTTATAGTGCAATGTTTTAATTTATAGGGCCCGTGTTTTTTATAAGGAAAAACCCACTTATTGAAATAATTTATAGAAATCGATATTTTTACATGTTTGTAATTTCTTATGAAGCATTAATAGAGGAATAAGAGCTTTTGTGAAGAATTGTGATATTATATTGTTCTTTTTTTACATTATTTATAGAAGTATAATATAACAAGTTTCTTCTTCAAAATAAATTGTTAATATCTTGATATAACAGTATTAATTTTGATATAACATTTTTATAATATTTTTATAACATTTTTATATAACATTTATTACAGTTATATAATTTTGGAGTTTCTCATATAACATTTTTATAATTTTGATATTAGACAATTGTACCATTTATTACAGTATTAATTGTTAATATCTTGTCATTTCAAAATAAATGTTAATATCTTGTGATCATAATTGATAATATTTTAATTTTTAATGGAATAAATTTACTTGACACTAGATAAACAACCTACTTTTAATAGATAAATAAAACATATTTAAATGATCTTTTAAATATAAATTTGACCATATATTTAAAAGGAACGGATATTTAAAAGAATTTAAAACGAACAATCATTATAAAAGAAACGGATATATAAAAGAATTTGACCATATAATTGTCCAATTTTTTATGGTCATTTTAAAGATTGATATAAACCAATGTGATACGTATATAACATAAATAACAAAAATAAAGAATAAAGAAGATATTTAAAAGAATTTGATTGATCATACATTGTCTAATTTTTTATTGTCATTTTTATAGAATGATATTTTATAAAAATACTAGGGAATTTGAAACCTGCATCAAACGTATTATCGGCCGGCCATTTGAAACGTTAATTGATCAAAATAATAGGATATTCAAATTTATTTAATTATTCTACTTACTCAATTTAGCTAAATAAGTATTTTGGAGGGAAAACAATTAACATGAAGGCGACATGTGTCTTACTTAATAACGGTTTTAGTATGTAGTACAGATTCACTTACCTAACTAGGATAGAAACCCGTGCAATGCACAAATTTTTAAATACATTGATATTTTAGTGAAATTTTATACGAACGAAAATATTAAATGAAAGTGCGTAATAAATTATTTACATACATACATTGTAATTAAAAAATGAATTAAATATAAAAAACACAAAATAGGTTGTTAATAAAGAGTTTATAAGTTTTGAAACACCTCTTTGTATACTACATTCTCAGTACGATGGCATATTTTACCATCCTTATCGCATATGAGAATTTTTAGTCTTTTCCTGCTAGTCACTCTAGAAACGGCAACATAAAATTGTCAATAATGTCAGAGAATGAAACAAAGTTGAAAATAGATTTGCTAATTTGCAAGTCTGGAATTTCTTCGATAACAGATGTTTTATAGAAGAACATTTTCCATTCATGTTTGGTTGATCTATACTCACCAACTGCTGGATTAACACCAAATTTTGCAAAAAAGTATGATTTTTCTAACACACAGGAATTAGAATGATATGACATTGTAAATTTTCCCATTGAAGCCATTATAGATGTTCCCTTTTCGTCCACCAGGATTAAGTGAATCGATGTGGTCACATCTTTCTCTTTATACTCCCACATATGTATGACCTTTGCATTGATTTTTCATGTTCCCCTATCACTCTGTATTTTATTAATGTAATTTAAACTCATTGTTATTATTGAAAATATTACTGAAGTTTGAGAAAAGAGAAAGGGTATGAGCAACTAATTAAGTTGATCAAAAGATGCATTTATACTGTTTTTCATGCATTTTAGTAAAAGCTGATTTTTATTTTTGTAAATAATAAAATTGTCAGAATTGAAATGTATGCAATTACTATTCTTCTTGCCATATATACTCCTGCCATAAAAACTGGCCAATAAAATATTATTCTTGCCATATAATAATCTGCGGTATTCTAATAATCTGTGGTATTTAAATTTAAATTTAAAAATTGTCATATTTATTACAATCCCTTGTCATAAATAATCCTGCCGTATTTAAAATAAAATATTTATTCTTGCCATATTTATTAAAAATCTCTAGTCATAAATAATCCTGCCGTATTTAAAAATTGTCAAAATTGTAACGTATGCGATTTTATTCTTGCCATATATAATCCTGCCATAAATACTGGCCAATAAAATATTTATTCTGGCCATATAATAATCTGCGGTATTATAATAATCTACGGTATTTAATATTTAAAAATTGTCAAAATTATAATGCATGCAATTTTATTCTTGTCATATATACTCATGCCGTAAATATTGGCCAATAGATAAAATAATTACTATATTATACATTAAAAATACCTGGTCATAAATAATCCTGCCGTATTTAAAAATTGTCAAAATTGTAATGTATGCAATTTTATTTTTGCCATATATACTCCTGCCATAAATACTGGCCAATAAAATAATTACTATACTATACATTAAAAATCCATGGTCATAAATAATCCTGCCGTATTTAAAAATCCATAGCCATAAATACTCCTGCCATAGATACTGGCTAATGAAATAATTACAAATGGCACTCTCACATTCACTATAATTTTCTATACTATACATTAAAATTAATATAGTGTATGATTTGAAACCTGCATCAAACGTATTGTCGGTCGGCCATTTGAAACGCTAATTGATCAAAATAATAGGGCATTCAAACTTAATTATTGTATTTACCCAATTTTGCTAAATAAGTATTTTGGAGTGAAAACAATTAACATGAACGCGACATGTGTCTGAATAACGATTTTAGTATTTAGTATAGATATAAATTGTTGTGAGAGATGATCTTTTCGAAAAAACAAATTATATATATGGACTAAATAGACTAATTAATACAAGTGAAAGAGAAAATAAGAATGTGGTTTTATGTTTTGAGGTCGTCTTTTTAAAAGAACATCTCTCATAAGATCAACTACTCTTGTGAGAGATGTTCTCTTATGCTTATGACTTGGACTCTTTTTAGGGCACTGAGCAAAACTCAGAGTCGACCCTAAGCAAGTGCAAAACGTGCCTATGCCTAGGGCCCTCCAAAAAATATTATTTTTCAACTAGTGCTAAGACTCAAACTTTTCTGTATATACAATAGTTTAGAGGCTCATAAATAATCTTTCACCCCGGGCCCCTAATAACTTAGGGTCGGCCCTGGCAAAAACAAAACAATGAGTTTTTAAAATAAGAATATTATGTTTTTTTTAAATGACAATTGATAAACTACTAATTTTATCGATTACCTAAGAAAATACAATAAATTAAAATACCAAATTAAAAATGTCATTAATTATACAATGATTATAAGTGAAAAAAAATATCAAATTATATCCACCAGCCAATAACCGAAAAAGAAATAATTAGTCATCAACAAGTTCATAAATGACCATTGATTATGAAAAATCATTGTCATTTATTATATTATACTTTTTCATCTATTGAAAATATTCTAGCTCTTTTTTACTATATAAGTAAAAATTAAATGTATTAAAAAATTTAGCCATGCAAAATAACGAGGCCTTGAGCCGTCGTTCATACCGCTCTTGTAAAGAGTTGGCCTTGTTCTAGACAACTTTAATTCAACTAATATTTTATAATAAATATAAATTTGTAGACATCAATAATAATTAAACCAAAGTCATTAAATTCAAACAAAAATTACAATGTGCATACACAAAAAAAATACAAAAATTTAAAAACTAAAATTTTGAATGGTACATTAATTGCGATTCGTTCCAAACTTTTGCCAGATACTTTCAACCAAGTCATCTTTTAAGAATAAATGCGTTTGTCGATCTTCAACATCATTCTTATTATTTGTCATATTTCGGTTGATATCAACAATTCTATCTGTGTAATACTCAAACTCATCATTTGAATTTGACATTTTTGTGCGTCCTTACCCTTGGTTGTAGTGTTGAAACAATAGGAGGAATAATTAACCATATTATCTATAAGTTCATCATCTTCATCAAAAGATGAAGAAGTTAAGTGGAGGAGGAAAATAGACCTCGTAAAAACTCATTTGAAGTTGTACATCCAATTAAATCTGGATGTGCATATCATATCATATAATACTATAAAAGTCTTGAAAAATTCCAAGTGTCATTATTTAAAGATGCATGACATTATTTATCAAATTTAAAATCTAATATTTTTTGTTTAAGTTTGAAGCTAAATTAAGTAAAGTATTTGTAGGATATACTATAGTAATTCTATTTAGTTAACTTCGAATTTAATATGTTCAATTGAATGAAAAAATCATCATATCATACAATACTATAAAAGTCTTGGAAAATTCCAAGTGTCATCATTTAAAGAGACATGACAATATTTATCAAATTTAAAATCTAATTTTTTTGTTTAAGTTTGAAGCTAAATTAGGTAAAGTATTTATAGGATATACTATAGTAATTCTATTTAGTTAACTTCGAATTTAATATGTTCAATTGAATGAAAAAAAAAGTTATATATCTGGTAAATAATTAAAAAAACGTCAGTAATTATGTTTTGATTTAAAAAATCATGTATTTGGTAAATTAATACATTAGTTACTACTTACATTATTATTTGAAACTGTTTATATATATATTTTGCACTAACAATTTCGTGCATTGCACGAGTTTCTATACTAGTATATAATAAAGAGAATTGAATATGAAAGGACTAATGCATGCTAAAAGGTGAAGGAAAGAAAAAGACTAGTGTATGCCAAAAGATGATAGAAAGGAAAATATTAGTGCATGCCAAAAGGTGATGGAAAGGAAAAGACTAATGTATGAAAAACCTTACATAATTAAAACATCATTCTAAAACATTACATAACTAAAATATCATACTAATAAATAATCATCATACATTTACTAATTCAAAAACATGTGTGCCAAGTGTCACTTCATGAATCTTGTGCCAAATGTCATCACTTTATGAATCAATTGCAATTATTTTGCCATTTGTCAATTTGTCACTTCATGAATCAATTGTTTTGTCAATTTACAATGCAATTTTTAGGTTAATCCCTTCATTTTCCATTATGCAATGTGAATTATTAATAAAGAGCTATATTTGAAATGATTGTAATTGTAATTGTACAAAATAACTAATGGTGAAATATATTATTAATATGAATGTTAGATAATGTTAATATGAATTATTAAGATTAATAATGTATAGTCAATCTATAAATAATGTAAGACTTATAAATGTTAGATAATTATTTTTTTTTAACCCCTCTCTTTATATAATTTTCTGATGCAATGTACTATTATAAACTCACAACAAAAGAGTCATCAAATATAACTTTTTAGTATGTATTACAAAAAAACAAAACACACATGTAAGTATATAACAATATTATATGGTACTATTGAAGATTTTTCTACTACTACTACTACTTTCAATGATTATCAATAACGTATATTTGAGTTCACTAATTTTAGTATTTCTTTCTAAAATTTAATTTTAGCATCCATTTGTGAGGGAATATTTACTTATAATATCTATTCAAGGTATCAATATGATTACTTCATTAGCATTTTAAGTTTTATTATATATTATGATTATGATTACATTTAGTACAAATTAACTAATGCTTAATTGATAACTATCAAGCATATCCGAGTAGCGGTAAAATGTTTTTTTTATGATGACTTTGCTAAAGTTTGGTCAAAGATCCTACATATTATTAACTCTTATAGTCTCTAATAAACAAAAGTATAAACCGTGCATAGTACGAGTATAATCCTAGTACATGATTAAAACATAATAACTCGGATATTACGAAAGTATGGTCCTACAAAGTATCATGAACCGTTGACATGTACTTATCACCTTTGTTTATTAGACTCTACTGACAATTGTAATTCTGAAAGTATGGTCCAAGTTATTTTCCCTGTACATGATTAAAACATAATAACAATTTTTCCTGTCATTAGTAAGAGTCAACAGTGATTTAGGTTGGTCAAATGTTATTTGGGTTGGTCAACGACCATTGGCTTTGAATGGTGTAGACTTTTTGATACTTTGTAGACTGTAATTCATAAAAATAAATTTGAGGTTGTAATTCGCAGAAGCCCTAAACTTGAATGCTATAATCCGCAATTTATTCTATTTTGATAGTCTTAGAATGATTACTTATACCTTTAATCACTTACAATCATAAATTTATGAATTAGACAAATAAACCAATTATATAAGTTCGTCTTATGGTAAAAGTAAAACAGTCTCACCCAAGACTTGTTATAAATATAAATAACGCAAATTTAATGGGAGAAACTACACAAAAAAGTGAGACAAATTTCGTAAGCCAGGATTAATAGCAGTTAACTATATGATGTGGGAATCATAAGGTGATATTTGATTATGAGTTAACTAATAATCCTAATATTCAACAAAGTAGCAAAAAAGGATCTACTCTAACGTTTCAATTTCTAAATGAACAAATATAATTTTGTACTCATCAGGCATGCTAAAGAAAACCTGAACCTTCTTATCATCTTGACCAATGGAACGAGCAGCTTTCACTACTTCCACAGGAGACAGTCCTGGTAGATTCATCAACACACTGAATAACTTCTTTCTGTGTTCACTAATTTCCACATCATACGACGAAGCTTTTTTCATGTTCATCATAGTCAAGGTCAAGTTCTTTTGAGCTTCAGCTAGACTTTTCATAGTCTTCGACATTTCCATAAATCCCCATTCTGAGGGATCGACATCCTTGGATGAGAATCTCTTACATTTTTCGAATCTAGTTTCAGAAGATGGAAGCGTGATCGTGCTTTGGGTCATGGAATTAGCGTCCTCCCTCACATTTGACTGTGTCTCGCAGTTCCTGATGTGGTTCACTGGAACACCTATCGCTTCTGGATTTAACCGAACCCTTTTCCTGTTCGGCTTTCTTTTTCCATAAATTTCGCATAATTTGTCGAAGTGCACAAAGGGCTTCATGAACAAAGACGATGCTCCCTCATGATCCTGTGCGCTCATATAATTAGCTCATATTGGCATTTCTATTCAATGAAAATCAAAACAAATATGACGTCTTTCATTTAATGAAAATCAAAGCAAAACACAACTAACAACAACCGGAGACTATACAAAGACGAAGTTCAGAACATACCTTGGCCCAAGATAAAAATGCTTCTTTATCGCCAACAACCATTTTTTGTGCATCATCCCACCAAAACGCGCCATCAGTATCCATAATAGCCAGTATATAGGCGAGGTGCCTCTTCAAGGTCTTAATCTTTGATTCAATGTGAGGATCAGCTTTCAATCCACAACCAGGTAGTTTCAGCTCCATTTGTTTCTCAACGTGATAGCAGTATCCGTTCTTGTAGCCATGGTCAGTTTTCCAGCTTGTACCATTTAACTCGGAAAGAATATCAATTAGAGTAGCTTCCTCCCTAACATTCCAGAACTTTTTGTTTTTACCTCTTCCCCTGACAATCACAGGTTGCGTAGTATTTGGCCCTGCTTCAAAATTTAACATCTGCAAAGTGAACAGACAAAGTCTCACAATCAGCACACATTACAGAACAGAAAAATGGGAAAGAAGACGGAAGTACGAATTACATGGTATATGTAAACCAAGATTGATTCATTAATTTGTATAAAGTTCAGGGCAAAATTTATTTATAGAACCAAACAATCTCTTCGACACTTAAAAAAGGAAAATAATTTAATATAATCTAGATTATTGTATGAAGACGGAAAATTGGAAAATCCAGAATTTGCACAAACGAGTTCAGAATGAATAGATATATGAGGAAATCATTATTTTGTCAGCACTGTGTCAAGTGTAAACAAAATTCCAGAGACACAAAGCTAAAAGCTCCTCAATCCCTTATAACTTGTGGTTTTCCACGGAATACGATGTTCAGCAATAAAAGCCCCAATAATATCTGCATAGGCATCATCGAAATTTTAAGTAAACCAAATTTTCGCACCTGTATTGCACTTGTTAAAATGGCTTACTTTGCAAGACAACCACCTAAGCTCCCAGCAGTCAAATTTCTTCATAGAATACTCAAATGTACTAGTATTAACATAATATTCAACCTCTAAGTTTCCATAGAAGGTCCTCTTCAACAGCCCCATGATAACAAAATTAATGCCCAGTTTAGTTGAGATTGAGGAACACAGTGTGAGCTTAAAACCACCAAAACACATTTATGTTTTTTGTTGAGAAAAATTTGGAGGTTTCCGGAATCACCCAGGCATGGTTTTGCAACCAACAGGTGGGGTTGTATTCAAACCCCCACCAAAAAATCCCTCCCAAACTGCTCATAAAAACTCCCCCTCCCACTACTTCCAATTCAGCAGTCAACTATGATTACACCACCATCCTTCCCTCCGCATTTTTCTCAGAAACTTGCAAAAACAAACAGCGGTTTCATCACCATCCACCCCGCAATCCAGACACTTTCCCTCTAAACCAACACTGTTCAAACTGTTGACTTCTTTAATGGGGTTCCACTGCTGCAACCAGCAGCTAAAATGGTGAAGCGAGAGGAGGGGGAGAGTTCTATCACAAAAGAAAGATGAAGAGAAAAGGAAGCCAAAGAAGGCCATGAAGGGAGGACGAGAAAGAATAGGTGTAGAATGAAGACTACTGAGGAGCGATGGTAGGAGAAGGTTGAGCTGAACTGGCACTCAACATATGAGGTTTAGCTATCATTATTTTCTTTCCTAGGATTTCAACACAGACACACAGTTTTACCATATACACTGCAAGTGAGGGTGCTTATGTTTTTAAAATAAGTTCAATTCCAGTTTTAAGTATGCACAGCAAGTGGTACGGTGCAAGGAATTGCAAGACCCTGAGCTTTCCTAGGTGGCTTGTAGGAGACTTTGTTGCCAAGAATGTTCAAATCCCCTAGAATCTAGATGATTTCTTTTCACTTTCCTTTTGAGCAGGGAAATGTTTCATGCTTTGTCGGGAAGAGAAGATATGGTAGAAGGAGAGGAGTAGAAAATTGGAAGCACAAGAAAGTGATGGAAGGTGGAGGCAATAAGGAGAAGAGATAAAATAATATGCTATGCAGGGGAAGAAAGGGGTCATCTGCAAAACACTTGTAACAAGGATGGATCCCATTTCCATGCATGGGAAATGGGAAAGATTTGTAACAAATTCTGACCAAAAGAGACCCAAAGGGACAAACCTCATATGCTTTTATAGAAACATCAAGGCAGTAAAATACTCGACAAAGACTAAATTATGTAGCTATATGGCAAATGTCCTTCGTAGAAACCATAGGAAACAGCACCTCGGAAAATTTTCCTTTTGGTTTAAAGTTAACGAAAAAAAGGCAATGACCACTTTTCCAGATTAACAAAACAATTAAAAACACAATCAACATAATCGAATAACTCTACTAACACTTTCGAATCTTTTCTTTTATCAGAAAATTTCTAAGTCGTCTTGCTTAGTGCAGGAAAGCAGTTCCAAGTTAACAAAACATATAGAAAACTAAAAACATAACATAAACCAATTGCGCATCTCTGCTCACGATTGTGACTCTCAGATGAGGGAGGCAAATGGTTTCAACTATTCAACCAAATATCAGGATCAATGTAAGCTCAAAAACCTTTGTAATGAAGTTAGCCAAAGATACAAGTTGACCAGGGAAAACGGTCGATCAATTGGGTTTTGTGTAGGATCAGTTTTGATCAGGTCATTTTTGTGTCGAGTCTATTTCAAGTCGGATCACTCCGGGTTTCAGGCGGTTTCGAATTGACCCAATTGGTTACCCTTTTTTTCCTGTGTAAACTTTAAAAAAAATTTGTGGGATTTCTTATTTTATTATCGAATTCGAAAATAAACAATCCTTTTTTTTCAAAAAATTATTTACACTATAGCACTTAGCCAAATCAATATAAACTAGCTACACAATTTACAGACAAACAAGTAATAATAATTCAACACAAAGAAACATTACAAAGTCTAAAATACATGATATTACAAAAAAGACATTCAAATGACTCAAACATAATACAGCAATTTAAATATTAAGAGAACAAATGTAAAGAACATATTAAATAAAGAAACATTTTTTTTTTGTTTTGTGCGCACAAAAGGAGAAGTTTTACTCCCTTTTTTACTAGTTGCACAACCCAATGACTATCACATGATTCACTAATCTCCTTGCGAATTGTGAATAAAAAAAGCGAATGATGGTCGGTTTTGGGATATTTTAGGGTTGAGTGAATTGCGAATTCCAAAAGCAAATTAACTGACGAATTATGTAACACTGGTCCAATCCAACCCTAACTTGATCGACCTGTTTTATAAACGGTTTTTTCAGGTTCGGTTATTTTTCATTTTATGGGTCAAAATTTCCAGGTTTCAGATCATTTTCGGATCGGATTAATTTTGCTGGGGCTAGATACAAGTACAAATGTACAACTTAAATTTCATACACTTTTTTCTATGGAAAAAATTGCAATCAGAGATTCATTTGCACAAATGTTCAGGGGGTCGCGGAAAACAACTTTAACAAAATAATAACACGAATCGCGACTGATGCGGCATGAAGTTTTGGACAAAAAATCACTTAAGGATGTTTTGAACTTAAAATTACATTTTTGTTGTTGAACTACTATTATTATGCAATAATATGCGCATAGCTATTATAATGGTTGTATATGAGTTAAGTTTAATGGATAACTTATTAAATATTAGTTTATTTGAACTTAACTAACTTATTAATTAATTGTTTTGTTTTACGACTAAAATTATGAGTAGTTATGAGTAGCTATAAGTTAAGTTGTCAGTAATAATTAAGGTCAATGGATATTAATGGAAATTTAAACGGAATACAAATAACGTTAAAACCGTGAAATATCGGGCGTTACATATTATGTAAAGTTCAATGCTGCATTCGACCATAAAAACTCAATCAACGCAATATAATTGGGATTTAACATCACAAAAAATCTCAGACAAACAATTGTTATGTAACGCAACATGGAGGTTTTATTCCATGCTTCTTGCATGAAAATTACACATAATGAAACTTCAATCCTGAGCAAAAGAATTTTTAAGATAAGAACTAAAATTCCAAAAAACTAATATAGACTATTTCTTCTCGCCCTTCAATCTATCAAACATATTTTATTTTGTACAATCAATGCCAAATAGTGATGAACACGACTGTTAAATTAAGTGTCAATATTCATAACAATGACGTTAACTTTGAACACTTAATCGAGGTTTAAGGTTTGAAACGATACACGAGGTGTTTAACATGGAGCATTTGAGGCTCCATTGAAGTGAGGAACCATGCCTTGAACGAGGCAATGCGTGGGTTGGGTTGGTGCTCGAACAAGCAACAAGGAAAAGGAAGAAAGAAGGCGCTCAACAAGGTGCTCATTCATGTGCTTGTTCGAGCACTGTGTAGATCAACAGGCAGAAGGTCTCTGGAAAGTGTGCTTGTTCGAGCAATTGTGATCAGAAGGTTAAACGGCTAGTTTTGATCAATTTTGTGCATTAATTTAGCATTGTATTCCTTGGTTAGTGGTGTGTTTATTGTCATGTAGAATGTAATGTTAATTGTGGGTGTTAATTGGGTTGTTAATTGTGCTTTGATGGTGCATTGAGTGTAGTTCTATGAAATATGATTTTCTTCATTTATAAAAGGGAGCATCGGTCATAAGAATAAATCACGACAAACACATATTGTAAAGAGAGTTATTCTTTGTTGAAACTCGAGAGTGTTCTACATAGAATTAGCAGTTTGTAATCATGAGATAATTGTTTTCAAGATAAGAGGAGGTTTATTATACTTGTAATTGTTGAATCAATATAATAAACTACATTTGAGGGGGAGGTATCCAAGATACCTCATAAACACTAGTGTTCATCTTTTTGCTTTACCTTTCATTTTGTTTTTCATTATTGAACCTCTTTAAAGCTTTCATTTCAACGACAATTACAGAAGAAGAAACACAAAGAATTCCAAATTCGACATTCAAAATCCCTTATTTCCCTCCTCCTAATGTAGATAACTTATTTCCCCTACTTACTTAAAGGCATGAAGCCATAATTTTCCATTGAATGCCATAAACATCTTCCATCTACATTTTCATTTTAGATTACATACCAAATCTGATCCATATATAGTTTGACTAGTTTCCATTTTTATCCATCAATTTCGGTATTGAATTCAAACAAAAGGATCAATAGTTTTATGTCCATGTCTACCAAGAGGCCTTTAAATTTTAGTTTAAAAAAATGTAGGCACACTAAGGAACTAAGGCCAAGCAAAGGCTCTAGTATTTGGGTGTAAAGCATCTAAAACATAGAAAAAAAAACAAATTAAAACACCAAGGCTCTAGAATTTGGGTGTGAAGCTCTACAACATAGGAAAAAAAAATTAGAACACTGATTATAAAGAACTAGAAAAAGAGGAAAAGGAAAAAAAACAAAACGGGTATTTGTCCACATCCAAGCTTCTTCTTAGGCAAAAGACCAAAAGGCTATATAAGGCGCCATGAGGCGCTCGATTTTGGCGCTATAAAGCATTCTGAAGTGCTCACCTAAAGAAACCATCTCATTAAATCCTAGCAAGGTGCCCAAGCTATAGCTAGCCCAAGGAAGACTTTTTATAACTAAGCTAGAAATCTTCACGATGAAGCTTCTTATATCTATATACTAATCTTTTCAAGTAACTAATACAACTTGTGGATTAGCCAACACATGGACATGGCCAGTGAAACATGTTAATCTCTATGTTGTTCTAGGTTACTTTGCTATCATTTACTTGCATCTTTCGAGCAATATTTTATAGAAATTAGATTTTGATGTATCAATGTGTCATTTGCAATCTCAAGCCACATTCACTAATAGCACAATTGCTACTAGACAAATGCGAAAAATGACAGTCCAAAAACAAGTATTAATATAATCTATATACTAGCACGTCCTATTATCATAAAATCCAACTCTAAAAAACAATAAGTCTCATAATTCCCTAATTTTTAAGCAAAAATAGGGCTCATTCCACAGTTCATTGGGCACTCACCGCATTCAACAGTGCACTGTGCACCAAACAGAAACAATGCAATCACAAAGATGATAATCGTAAAATTTAGAAAATAAATTAACTTGGGCAATCAACAGAAGATTTGTTCGACCCACACAAATTCAATCAATACGACACAAAACCTAGAAAGCAATAAGAATTTCCTCCATCAATTTACTGTAATTAACATAAAGATCTAACAAATAACACTTGTAGGAAAATACAGAAGAATTGAAATGATGAACCTGAGTAGATAATCGAGAAATCTGTGGCACAAAGAACTGAGAAATGACGGAAGGTGAAAACTGAGATGGCTTCTTTAAACCGCTATCTTCTCAGGTAAAGCGCTCATGAACAAATCATCAGAAGACGACGCCTTTTGCAGGTTTTTCTTTTGCAACGAAGGAATTTTGGCAGCAAGAGTGGAGGAATGGGGATTTTGCCGAAACTCATTCTCGCCTCCTCATGACAAATAATTATAAAATATACGAAAATTTAATGATATACTACGCATTATATACCATTGAGTTTTTGTATGTTAACACAGAATATCATTATACAACTGCTGTCAGTGTGCCGTCTGTGGTAAATTATTAATATACTATATATCATTACTTTTTTTTGCGTCAAATACCATTTATTAAAAGTTATAGTCGTTGAAAGAGTGTAACGGCTAGTTTGTGCATATATATGTGATTTTTGAAAGAGTCACGTAACAAAGCACCCCTCTAACCTCTAAAAGCATTTTGCAAAGATGTCCACAAACTCAAAATCATCATCATCATCGTCTTCTTTTAGTTCTTCGTATGTAAGATGTCCATAAATTTTACCTTAGAAACAAAGAACATGCTTTGTTCGGCACATTCTTTGTTTCTAAGGTAAAATTTGTGTCAAACAAAGCATGTTCTTTGTTTCTAAGGTAAAATTTGTGAACAAAGCATGACCCAAATGGCAAATAAATCACAGAATAACAATGTATCAGTATATGAAATTTTAGTTTTATAGACTCCTTGCTTTGAAGCTGTCTATCGAGAGACACTTTCTCACAAGAGTAGTTTTATTTATTCAGATTTCCTTTAACAAACTTTGGAGAAAATGAAATATAAAATGAAATCCCGAAAATGAAACTACATTAAAGAAGATCATAAAAAGCCTTTGTAGCTGATACAATTGCACAAAAACAAGACCTCCAATTCCAACTCTTCCAATTATTTTCAACTGTCCCTACCCTTTTTGTGACCTGAAATTTCATTGTAGTTTAACGAATTTTCGATTATGTATCGAAATATATGGTGTAGAACGGTATACGGCAAAGAGTAAAACAAAAGAAGTATTCAACCTCCTTTGCAAAATGGTTTCTTGGGGCAGCGTATCTGTTACCCTGGCTGTTAATGGTAGGGGCATGAAAAAAAAATGGTACATGTTTAATTAATAATCTACCACAAACGGTACATTGACGACAGTTGTCATCAATGTATTCTATGCTAACGTACAAAAACTCAATGGTTTATGATTAATTAAAAAATTCCGTGTGCTATATGGTGAATTTTGGAGAAACTCAGTGGTATATTATGAAATTTCTGTAATATATATACTCTCTTTCAAGAAAAGAAAAACCCTCCATTCGGACCCTACCTTGTGCGGGATATTGGGAGTGGTCTTTACCTTTACCTATATACTCTCTTTTATTCCTATTTTATGTTCTAAGAAGGAATGTTAATGGTCATTAATTAGGGAGTATTTAATCTAAGAGAGTGAGACTAGGGATGGTCATGGGGTGGGTTTGGAGCGGGTCCAACCAGACTCGGAACCGGACCCTTTTAATTTTTTGAGATCCATAAGGGTCAAAAATTTTCAGATCCGGACCCAGACCCTCCGAATCTGATGGGTCTAGGGTCCTTAATGGGTCTAAAAAAGTCTCTTTGATTTGTGAAATTTGAAACATTAGCAAGTCACTAAATTTTTTCGTATATTTGTAAGCGAGTTATTATCGTATTTTACAAATATTTAATACTAATTTAACGTCTAAACTCGCATAGCGTCACCCATATACGCTTAAATTTTATTATAAACACTATTTCGAGTCCATAAAATAAGGGTAATTGGGTTAGCACTTAGCAAGTAGCATATATATTATTTATATATATTATGATTATATGAAATATTATGATTATATGAAAAAAAAGGTGTTGGGGGTAGAATTCATACGTACAAGAAAAATAAAATGATCAATTTAATATTTATAAGGGTCCGAGGGGCGGGTCTAGGGTCCGGATATTGGACCCGGACCCGGACCCGCCAATTATTTTTTAGATCCAGATTCGACCCGGATCCGATGGGTCTCGAAAAATAAGACCCAGACCCTTAAAAAAGGGGCGGGTCTGGGGTGGGTCCAACAGGGTCCTGGACCCGTGACCATCCCTAAGTGAGACTTGTGAGACTTTAAAATGAAACTTTAAAGATGAGATTTTGAAAATAAAAAAGTCTCATCCCTTGTTTAGCATGTGAGAGACTTGAAAGAAAAAGATAAAAATAAAAGTCTCAACTAAATTATCCACCCTCCCCAAGACATTTTTCTTGGGAACTTTAACCCTTTTTAGTCTCTTTCCTATTACCATTCTCTTTAGACAAACAAAGACTTAGACCTTTTCTTGAGAAAAAACCTCATTCCCTTCCTCAAATTCCACATGCCAAACACCTCTAAGATTTTTTTTTAAAAGGATCTAGTTAGAAATTAAAAGGACTATAAAATATATATTGTCATTGCGATTATGAAAATTCGTGCACTTATACATTCGTAGTTCATAAAATGATCCTTTCAATCAATTAAAAGATAAATGCAAATCAATCTTTATTTACAGCTCAAAACTTAAAAAGTGAACTAATATGAACAAATATAACTGATAATCAATTATCTTATAGTTTATCAAAATATAATTTTAGGATTTATGATCTCACGATCTGATTCTACCGATTTTGATCATATCCCCTTATCGATCCTATTATGAATCTCGATTGTAACAACCTCGATGTTGGCCACCATAGCCCATTATGGGCTATGACGAACTAGGTATGGATGGGTTCGAATCCATACTGAGATGATTTACCCTCCATGGATGGTGGGTAACTGGTGGGTATGAAATTTTTTTGCTGTATCTCTTCTAAGAAAGATCATCTTTATAAGAGACGGCTCTTCAGGACAAGACCCAACAATTAAAAAAAGAGAAAAATCTAAAAATTGAAGTGTGCATTTGACCCTATTTGAAGTTGTTGTATAACCTATTGAAGTTGGTGTTATAACCTATTGAAGTTAGTATATAACCTATTAAAATTGGTATTTGGTGTTAGTGTTATAACCCATTAAAGTTGATATTATAACCTATTTGGAGATACCAACTTTAATAGGTTATATTACCAACTCTATTAGGACTTAAGTTATACCAACTTCAATAAGTTATAACACCAACTTCAAATAAGATTACACAATGCACGTTTTTCTGGGTCTGGGTATTGAGACGAGTCTTTTATAAAGATGGTCATAAGTAAAAATTTGTGAATTTTTTGTGAGTCTGGGTATTGCATAACATCTCCTTCACCTAGCTACTAATTCCTACTCCCAACTTCATATACTCCCAGCTTCATATACTCCAGTAACTCCATCAACATTTCAGAAAAAATGCTTAAAGAAAAGTAGCACTGAAGATTAAAGAGCAGGTTAGTCTTTCGATCAATTGCACCATTTTCGTCTGTTAGATTATTTGTTCAGATTATATGAAATTGATTTACATTTTTGACCTGTTATATCACATTTTTTCACATATTTTATATCATATTTTTTTACTCTTGAATCTTGATCTTGCTTCTTTACATTCTGAATCTTGATTTGAAAATGTGGATAATTTGGTACATAGTAGTGTTAATTTTGTTAGATTTTTTGACCAATTTTAAACCATATTTTTTTACTCTTGAATCTTGATCTTGCTCCTTTACATTTTGAATCTTTATCTTAAAATGTAGTTAATTAGGTAATTAGTGGTGTTAATTTCGTTGCATTTGGGAAACTAATTTTAAGATCTGACAGTAAATTGTTAAGACTAGTATTCTCCTTACTTTTGATTCATTTAACAAATTAATGATGGAAATATGTTGTTGGAGAATTATTTTTTACTTGATATTTTAATTTGGGTATTCACAATTTAGAATTTATTTAACTAATTGATGATAGAAATAGGATGGAAAATTTTTTATACTTGGTATTTTAATTTGGATTTTGTTTATGTTTCGGATATGAGTTGTAATTTGTGCTTTTGGTTTTAAATTAGTTGTACAACAAGTGAAGTTTTGGCATTTTTATGGGGTTTACAAATTGGATTAAGAAATATGAATGGGATTCAAGAATTAATGATTTTGAGAATATTGCAAAGATAAGAAAATTTAGAGTAATTATTCTCCGATTTTTATTATGTAGTAGTATTGACATGGTTTAGAACATTTAGAGTAATTATTCTCTGATTTTCATTATGTAGTAGTATTGACATGGTTTAGAACATTTAGAATAATCATTCGCTAAATATTTAGATGGGTCGAAAGAACATCATAGAACTTAATAAGTCTCCTTCCGCATTTGAGAAATATGGAACACTAGAAGTAACATTATTCTAATACCTTCGACCAAATATATTCATCAAGTTCCCTTAATGTGCATTTTCCTTAAAATGACTTTTTATTAAATATCTCAAGCTAGAGATAATTTAATCTCTTTGTCTAATACTAAGACAAATGTTTATGGATAAAACATTATCTTTACTAGTTTACACTTTGAAGTTTTTAAAATTACCTCCTTAATATGTAAACATTCAATCACTTAAAAGAAATGTCAATTCTTTGTGATTCAATTCAAAATTGAATTTCATACATAAAAATATGCATAACTTGAGTAATTTACTTACATTATTACAACCTAGTAATAATAAATCAATTATTAAATATTATGAAATTTATTTACCATAATATACATTTTATGCTTTAGGCATAATATACAATAAGGTTGAACATGGTGAGACAAACAATGAAAATCAAGAATGGGCCAATACAAATAGGAATATATGGTCGAAGGAGTTAATTTATATGCTTTTTGACTTGTGTATCAAGCATCCATTGTGGAGTAAAGGTAAAAATGGTGCAATAACATCGCACAAGATATTATGGCCAAAATTAGTAGAAGATTGGCATAAAGTAACTAATTTACCATGGGATAAAGCTCGACTCAAAAATAAATTGGATGGTATGAGACCTAAATGGATGCTTTGGAAAAATTTAAAATCCAAAGAGACAGGATTAGGATGGGATCACGAGAAAGGAACAGTTAATGCAAGTGATGAGTGGTGGAGTTTAAAGATTCAGGTTAGTTTATTTTATTGTTGTTGAATTTAAGTAATGTGATAAAAAAGGGTTGAGAGCATTCACTTATTTCTTATTTTTTTATATAAGGAAATTCAAAATTTGAATCATTTAAGGATGAAGGAATTGAACCTGAACTTGAAATTAAAATGGATCAAGTATTTGGAGGATGCGCCCAAGGAGCTGAAAAGTTTACTCCAGTGGCTGATCCTGTTGATGTTCAAGTTCAAGCACCAAATGATGACGTATATGTTCCTTCTTCATCTCCTTATAATGCTCACTTTGGTCAATCAACGGGTTATGAAGAAGTTGGTTCTAATGTGGGAAATGATGAGTGGGACACTATGTGGAGAGAATCTAATTCTACATCTCCTAATCTACCCGAGACTCTTGACATGAACGATAAAGGAAAAAGAAAAAGAGTCATGGAAAGTGATACATTTGAAAGTAATAAGAGTGCTAAAATTGAAAGAACTAAACCAAAAGGAGGAAGAGTTGCACTAATTGAAAGAATTGATAATATGGTGCAAATCATTTGTGAGAGGAACAATTCATCCAAAGATTTTCAGGCTGCTATGGTCAACATGTTAAGTTCCATGAGTGTTGCTCAACCAAAATACTCTGAGACTGATGCGATTAGTAAATTATGTTCTATGAGTGATTTTGATTTTAGCTCTCTGGAGTTTTACTATGCTTGCACACTTATTGAAGATCCCCAAAAAAGGACCATTTTGCTTGATTTACCAAATGACCAAAAGCGTATCGAGTACATTCGATATATGTATGCACAACATAAAGGGTCCAAGTAGTAGTAGTATGTACTTACTAAAGTGACTAGTTTTGTAGCATATGGATGTTTTGTATGTGCACTCATCAATAATTACAATGATAATATTAAATACAATTATAATGCAATATTTATAATTAATTTCATATGGTTTATTTTAACAGGTAAATATTATGTTGTTGACAAAGGATATCCAGAAAAAAAAGGGATTTTTGACACCTTATTGCAAGACAAGGTACCATCAATCTGAGTTTCGTGGTGCAAGTCCAAGGGGGTCCAAAGAAATCTTTAATCGTGCTCATTCATCTCTAAGGAGTTGCATTGAACGATCTTTTGGTATTCTCAAAGCGAGATGGAAGATCCTTAAAAAAATGCCTAAATACTCCTTCAGAGATCAAAATAGGATAATTTGTTCATGTTTTGCTTTACACAACTACATCAGACGAAGTAAGGTGGGTGACCCGGGTTTTAGAATTATGGATAAAAATCCAAACTTTATACCTCCTGAGGGGCTCGAAGCTCTTGAAGATTCTGAAACTATTGTGCCCCAAAGTGTTGAAGAAACTTCAAATAAGGAAATGACCTTTCTACGGGACAACATTGCTTCCAGTTTATGGGAAGCTAGAAGAGCTAAACGAGCGAGGCAAAGATAAATTATATTTGCATGTATGAATGTAATTTCTAAATGATATGTCTTTAACGTTGTAAATTCTTTAGTGATTTGTTTTAAAAATATGGTAAATTGATGATATTATTATTATTATTATTATTATTATTATTATTATTATTATTATTATTATTATTATTATTATTATTATTACACATTAATTTTATATAATTTGATCTAACAACAATGATGTATTTAATAGTCATTTAAGGAGTTAAATAATAATGTCCTTAAAGGTCATTTTATACAAAAACATCTAACAGCCAACAACTAGTTTTACCAAACATGTTTATTAAAAGCCAATCTTTCCAGCTAGCTTAAACAGCTGGCTTAAACAGCCAACTTAAACAGCCAGTCAAACAAACCAAGCTAAAAAGCCAACAGCTAACTGCCAAACACCCCCATAATCTTTTATCCTACATACTTTGTACTAAATGTGATGGTGTAGTTGTTTGTAACTCATTGTGAATTTCAACTTTGATTCCTAAGTATCGTTCTGGGAAAAATATCACAATAGGGCAATTTTCATACGTCTACAACTAGTTTTGCAAGTTTCCCATTCACAGTCATTGTTGCAAACTAATCTTAAAAGTGTTCTACAACTTGGTTATCAGATACCAAGTAGTCCATTACTATACACACAACGGAATACAAACTTGTACTTTGTAATTTACATCGATCATATGTATTATATTTCTAATAGAAACAACATAAATGTTTACCTTCATCTTTTGTTTCTTGTTAATGTGGGTTAGTGGACGTTGTTGGGATGGCTTGCTCCACATTGATCAATTAAAGATGGTTTACACACTTTATAAGTCATTAGAGCCCTTCCATCCTTTGCCATATGATTTTAGAATGTTATATCCTTGACTTATGAAGAGTGTGCACCTTATATATTTTCGATTATATAGTAACATTCACAATAAGTCCAACCTAAATTTAATATGGTATCAAAGTCAAAGGTTCAATTAAAAACTGAATGGTAGGTCCAAAAGAATGGTGTTGCTACCCTTATCGCTTACTCCCACATGCGAACTTACGAGAGATTGCATTTAGGGTTGTTGGAATGATTGTCCCATATCAATGAATAAAATATGATGCGCACTCTTTATGTCATTTGAGTCCTTTCTCACATTGTTATGTGATTTTCAATTGTATCTCTTTGACTTATGAAGTGTGTGTACCTTATAATTTCTCGATTAAATAATAACATTCACAATAAGTCTAGCCTCAATTTCACAGACACCATTTAAGCATCTTTACTACCAAAAAAATATGATATACATTCATCCTTTATTAATCAATCTAGCTACTCGTAAAAAGCTAGCTACAAATGTGATGCAATCAGGGGCGAAGCTACTACGGGCCCGACCGAATTGCCAAAAATACAATTTTTTATATTTTTAGATTGACTCCCCCATACTAATTTATGATATATAATTTAAAGAGTGGGAAAACACAATGAAATTTGCTATAGCTCAATGGTTAGAGTTATGTATTTGTTATCTAAGGTTAAGTGATCAAATTCTAATGTTAACAATTATTTTTTTAATAATCAGTTAAATTATTATTCTTTATCTTTCATAATTATATATTCATCCTTTTTGGGTGTGTATATTTATGTTTTTGCTATCTTAATTTAAATAGTATGTTCTAAGACTTACTAAGCGAATAATAGATTCAAAAACAATAATTGATTTTTTTTCATAATGAATAATTATAGGGAAGCTTACTGAAACAGCCCAAACCGGCGTAACAATATTATAATACTGTCTACAAAGCACAGCAGAAGACTTATAAAAGTCTGGGCTGAATCCGACCTGTGGCTCGATAGCCACAACAAACTAATATCAGAGTATTTCAAACTTTTTACATTAAATAAATAAATACTATTTACAAAACGTTTTACAAATATCCAATTTACATTATGATTTTCAAAAAGAAGTCCTCGCCTCGCACAAAAACATAACACAAGTAGGCATCATCTCCACAGCAGAGCTAACCTGAAAATGGATCTATCCCCCGTATGGAATAGGCCCCATCAAGGACTGTCAACAATTGAATTGTTGAGTAATCAAACAGACTATTACATTTATATACAAGTCATTAACAAACATCTCCACTTCAATATTTGCTTATTCGGTAAATCCTTATAAAATATTAGCTTTTTAAAACCCAAACTCTTTTAAAAACACCGTTTGGCATCGACATAAATACGACTAAAAACCTCTGGTTCATCACTAGTGGAAAAATCAAAGTCATCATCAACCATCATCAAGGTCAGACAAAGTCAAATTCCAAAGTTTCGAACACCAAAAAAATATACGATTTTGCTCAATTATAAATAGTAGTAATATCACACCTTATACAACATGACTTGAATTTTGAAATACTTAAATTAAATTTAAAAGATAATAGTGTTTGTAGGATTACCTTCCTACGCCATGAATAGCAATCGATAATTAAAATACCAATCAATTCATCATCAACCATCATCGTGTAAAAGCTCAAGTTACCATCAATGAAGTTTAACCAATTTTACACCAGTCATAAATCTCAAATATCCAACTTATATCATACACAACTTATATTACACCCAAATAACATCATCTAATCAAATATCCAATTGATTACTTATATTCCCAAATTTGATACTAGGACCAAATACCCATATTAATCAAATAAGAACTCGTAACTCAACCATACCATTCAATTAACGCAATTGAAGGATAAATATTAACCCTAAATACTTGATAAAAAGAGTACTCAAATTGAATTCCAATTTTAATTATGAACAAGTAAACTCAAAATGCTATTTTCGGATTTTTAAGACATTTTGTTAGTATTTTGGTCATAACTCTCTCATACGAACTCATCTTTGGGCGATTCAAGTACCCACGCGACCGCGACTCAAAGCTCTAGAATTCTTATGCAGACTCCAGAACCCAGAAATGTCCAGAACTAGCTCAAAGTTGGTCATGAAGACACGACAGAAACCATGTTCTGGAGCATAATTATTCTAATTTTTGTTTCTTCAAAAATGAAGATATGAAATGATGAATCATACAATACTATAAAAGTGTTGGAAAATTCCATGTGTCATCTCCTAAGGAGGCATGATAAATATAATTATTTTAGTGGATGATAGTTGATTATATGAAAATATTTACCTAATTTAGAATTTTGTTATTTTAAAAATTAGAGATAAATTAGGTATAGTATGGAGTATAGTTTATTAGAGAATTTCTATATAACTAATCTAAAATTTGATATATTTTTGATTCAATGAAAAAGTGATATATTCGATAAATAATTAAAAAAATTAATATTTAATTAATTTTTGCTTTAAAAAAATCATGTATATGATAAATTTAATCATAAATTCATAATAATATATACTTGCATTATTCTTTGAAATTATATTTATATATATTTCATACTAATTAATTTGTGCATTGCACGAGTTTCTATACTAGTAATATATAATGATTCTTCATTCTTTTGTACCTGAATAAATGGGTGATGAGTCATAAGCAAATGACACTCAATCACCTCTACATGACACATCATGGCTTAGGTGTCATGACACTCTATATTCTAATCATTTTTCTTTTACCCGATTTTCATCGTATAACTTATTTTTGTCCCAAATAAAATATTATTATGAGTCCCAATAAAATATCATACTTAAAATTTAATAACCCAAATTAACTTAATTAATTACTATTAATTAAGCTGCTAAAATAGGGACTGTCTCATCCTCCCCAACTTAAATAATTTCGTCCCCGAAATTACTCTACACTTCAGAAAACATATTTAACTCATATTTTCCCCAACTTAAGGATAAACTTTAAATAGTTCAACATCCAATACTTAACTGAAAACTTCAACTCCAACATTCGGCAGCCATTCAAGTCTAAAAACAATGTTTATGATTCAATCACGACCCATAATAATTTTCAAATGCACAAAACTCATGATGCAAAACACATTTGCACATATACAAGTGCACAAATAAAATCGCAAACTGATAGTCAGAACTTAAAACAATATTAGCAACATTTTAAACAAAGATGTTTTGACAATCTACGAAAAACTTGATAGAGTTTTCCTCCGAAAAGAGACAGATAGTTTTATTTTCAAAATCAAATTTGTTTTCTAGTCAAACTATCTAAATCTCCACATCCAACTCTTACATTATACTCGAATACATTTTAACAAACCTTTGCTTGTCTAATCGATCCAACCATTTTGTATCTCAATTCGAAAAATTGATTCCCTAATACACTTGATCTTCCCAAATGACAACAAAACTTCACTTAAGAACTCTTATAACCCCTAATATACTTCGAATGTATCACTTTAAATTACACATTTCATTTCTCATAACCAAATAACTTGAACGATCAAATGAGAAAATTTCCTTGATCATTTTCGACTTCCAACCTTTAATAACTTATTACTCAATCGTTATCGTTTAACTTCCAATCATAATACGTTTATATCCACCTTTAATACATAACCCTTAACACTTTAAGTTTCAAACACATTTTTCCCAAATAGCTTCCATACTCTTGACCAATTATATACGATTCTTAACCTTTATTTCGATCATCTGTTTCGCCATTAATACAATTTTACACAACTTAGTCCATTCAACTTTTATCCTTTAATGTCTCATCCAATCATAGTTTAAACAAACACTTTTGTTCTCCTAGTTGTAAGCTTTTCGATTACCTCAATACAATTAGCATCAATACAATTAGCTTCTAATCAAATATTCATTTTTCATAAATACAATTTATCTTCAAATTTCTCCATATTTGTAATACAAAGCTCTAATAACTTTTATTTGAGTCTTATTTGACTTATGAACTTCAACTCACATAAACCATAAATAAGGCTTGACATAATTTGAATCATTCAGACTTTGAAATTCTCAAAGTTATCCTTTCAATATTATAAATCACTTAGAATATTCTCCATCATAACTTTACATTTGCCTCCATACGTAAACAACACTCAATAGGGTTACCACAATATAAACTTTACGACATTCCTATTCATATCAACCATTGTTTCTTTTTCGCAACTTCCCGTAAGTGAAATATCTTATCCAAATATAATTAAATTGAACATAACACAAATACTTTCTCTACATTCTTTATTCCTTGATTGATTTCTAATCTTTAGACACAATTAACTCGTAACTTTCAAACCCGAAATGTTGCTTTTGCGCTCTTTGCATCAAATCATTGTTACACAACATCATCGCAATTCTCGATAAGCTTGGTCCTCAACTCCTTAATCATGCCAGTTATCCGAGTATGTATAATATCTTTTGTAAAACAATTTCAAGAATAATTGACTCGAATATATACATTTCAAGTTGAAGTTTTTAAACTCTTTTAAAAACAATTTATTTATTTTTATTTTATTTATTTATTTATTTATTTTATTTATTTTTTTTTACATGACATGTAAACAATCACACAAAATTTTACATAAAATCAATTAGATCCACAAATCAAGACTCAAACGAAAAATTCCCAACTTAACTTTAATATCCTTTAAAAACTCTTTTTACCAAACCTCAAAGTCCCAAATTCATAATAAAGACATGACTCTTAGCCTTCAACATGACTCTTACTGAAAAAGGAATCATAACACATAAGTAAACTTCAATATTTCCTCAGCACATAAACACATTACACATCACACATATAACACATAGTCACGCTAATACCATCTGATTCTCGGAGGATACACCTTAAAACATGACTACCGCACTCTCTTGGGATTTCGAAATTCATTTTTCAAAAGTTTTGTACTCGAATATGAGGATTCGAGTACTCCAGAAACAACCAGGCTCTGATACCAATTGAAACAGCCCAAACCGGCGTAAACAATATTATAATACTGTCTACAAAGCACAGCGGAAGACTTATAAAAGTCTGGGCTGAATCCGACCTGTGGCTCGATAGCCACAACAAACTAATATCAGAGTATTTAAAACTTTTTACATTAAATAAACAAATACTATTTACAAAATGTTATAAAATATTATAATTTAATTTACAAATATCCAATTTACATTATGATTTTCAAAAAGAAGTCATCGCCTCGCACAAAAAACATAACACAAGTAGGCATCATCTCCACAGCAGAGCTAACCTGAAAATGGATCTATCCCCCGTAAGGAATAGGCCCCATCAAGGACTGTCAACAATTGAATTGTTGAGTAATCAAACAGACTATTACATTTATATACAAGTCATTAACAAACATCTCCACTTCAATATTTGCTTATTCGGTAAATCCTTATAAAATATTAGCTTGTTAAAACCCAAACTCTTTTAAAAACACCGTTTGGTATCGACATAAATACGACTAAGAACCTCTGGTTCATCACTAGTGGAAAAAACATGATTTGCTGCGGTTTTTTTGCCAATATATGCTGCGATTTTGAACCGCAGCATTTGTAATAGCAGCAAATGAAAAAATTATTATATGCTGCGGTTCATAAAACCGCAGCAAATAGTCCATTTTTTTAAAAAAAAGTACTATTTGCTGCGGTTTTATGAAAAACCGCAGCATATACTAATTTTTTTTCATTTTATTATTGCATGTTCTTCAACTTATACATTCTTCAACATAATTAACTTGTTCTTCAACTTATATGTTCTTCAACATAATAATGAATAATAATAAATTCAAAAGAATACCGAAATTAAAATCAATACATTGAACAAAAATCAAAAGAATACATTAAAAAGAATAAAAAGAATAAATTAACAATAATAAAAAGACTACATTAACAATAATAAAAAGAATGAACTTTATCTTGTTTTTCAACTTACAATCAAAAGAATATTGGGCATCAATACATTAAACAAAGATCAAAAGAATACTTTAAAAAGAATACATTAAAAAAAATCAAAAGAAATAATGAACTTTATATTATCTGCATCTTGTTCTTCAACTTTGCTCTTAATGTTCTTCAACTTGTTCTTGTTCTTCATCGACTTTATATTATCTGCATCATCTACCAAACATAATACATTAAAAAAAATCAAAAGAATACTTTAAAAAGTATACATTAAAAAAAATCAAAAGAAATAATGAACTTTATATTATCTGCATCTTGTTCTTCAACTTTGCTCTTAATGTTCTTCAACATGTTCTTGTTCTTCAACTTGTTCTTCATTGACTTTATATTATCTGCATCATCTACCAAACATAATACATTAACTAAAATGATAACGTTCATTATATATTAACGAAAAAGTTCATCTACCAAAAGAAATAATGAAATTTATATTAAACGAACAATAAAAACGTTTAGGGTTTTTAAGAGGCGTTGAACAATAATGAAACATAATACATTAACTAAAATGATGTTGAAAGTGAAGAGTAGAGACACAAAGATAGAAAATGAGATGAAAATGAGAGGTAGAACTTGGAGGAAGAATAAAAAACGCTTCGAGAAGTTGAGGAACATTAAGTCTAGGGTTTTTAAGAGGTGGGTTTTTTAAAGAGTAAGAATGACACGCTTAGGGTTTACTACAAAAGCTGCGGTCATGGAATACAACCGCAACAAATAATAATGCACCAAATTTTTTTAGGTTATATGCTGCGGTCAAAGCAAGAACCGCAGCATATAATCATGTATCAATTTTTTTTTTGTTATTTGCTGCGTATTATTAAAACCGCAGCATTTGATGCGTAGCAAATGTAATTTTTTCCACTAGTGCATAGTGAATCAAACACGGCTATAACTTTACAAGTTAATAGCGAAATCAAAATACGACAAATGAAACATATGAATTCATTTGCGAAACAAACAAAACTTTATATACCAAACGTATTTATTCAAAACTCATATTAAAACAATAACATAACAATACTTTAAAACGTGGGAATATATGGACCGTCAGGAAGTAGGCTTGATCTAAATTCTGAGAATACGGGTGATCGTCATCACCGAAATACGGTTCTTGCAAGAACGAAACGGGATCGGGGGCTCGAGACCGATCCGAAAAGCGTTACCTATTATCAAGCTATAGGATTTCATAATAATCCGGATATAAATATCCGTTGCCAATTCCCAAAAACGAACAGTTTTCAATATCGAACATTTCAATATAAAACGAATCAATAATTCACTTGATTTTCTTTAAAATCAATAATCATAACTCATTTTCATAGTACAATATTTAAAAGCTCATACAAAACATAATTTTGTTCAAGGATTAAAAGCAAGGTCAAACAAAGTCAAATTCCAAAGTTTCGAACACCAAAAAAATATACGATTTTGCTCAATTATAAATAGTAGTAATATCACAACTTGTAAAACATGACTTAAATTTTGAAATACTTAAATTAAATTTAAAAGATAATAGTGTTTGTAGGATTACTTTCCTACGCCATGAATAGCAATCGATAATTAAAATACCAATCAATTCATCATCAACCATCATCGTGTAAAAGCTCGAGTTACCATCAATGAAGTTTAACCAATTTTACACCAGTCATAAATCCCAAATATCCAACTTATATCATACCCAACTTATATACCCAAATAACATCATCTAATCAAATATCCAATTGATTACTTATATTCCCAAATTTGATACTAGAACCAAATACCCATATTAAACAAATAAGAACTCGTAACTCAACCATACCATTCAATTAACGCAATTGAAGGATAAATATTAACCCTAAATACTTGATAAAAAGAGTACTCAAATTGAATTCCAATTTTAATTATGAATAGTGATGGCCACGGTCCGGGTTGGGCCGGTTCCGTTCCGGTTCCATCCGGTTCCGGTTCCACCCGGTTTCGGTTCCATTTGGAACCTGACCCGAACGTTTCCGGTTCCGGTTCCGGTTCCGGACGGTTCCAAACGGTTCCTTGGCGGTTCATGAGGCGGTTCCGGCAGTTCCAATATCCGGGTCGGGTGGGTCGGACCATCGGTTCCATTCTTATTTTTCCTTTAATTTTAATATAAAAATACTATAATAATGCGAACGTACCTTCGACTTCGTCGATTACTTGATTATTATCGAAATTCAATGCTTGTAATCGTTAAAAATATTTACTAAAAAAAACAAAAAAATAAATTAATAAGAAACGAATCAACGATAAAGATGAATAATAAAAAAAGGGGGAGAGAAAGGACTTGAACCTAGTATCTCGAAGAAATACTAAGCTGCCTAGGTATCCCGAAGGAATCAAAGCCCACGTAGTTCTTTTTCGTACCTTTTATATTTAATGTCGTGGTCCGATATTCCGTATTTGTGATCCTATTCTTCATCGTCATCATTTGGTTGGTTGGATGCTTCCGCCGACTCTCCTCCCGACGATGATGCAGACGTATCCATCATCATCCATGGATCATTTTCGTCTTGATCATCATCGTTCCTTAGTCCTTGCATTCGGACCTCCGCTTGATCCCAATCTTTTTTGCAAACACATATTTGAATACTATGTGGTGCAAGACGAGATCTCTTTTCGTCCAAAACGCGTTTACCTGCACTGAAAGCCGACTCCGACGCAACAGTAGAAGCAGGAATTGCAAGGATATCCTTTGCAATTCGCGATAATATAGGGTATTTTATCGATTTTTCTCTCCACCATTCTAAAATATTATAACTACTTTGGTTGATTTCAAAGTGATGTTTAAGGTAGTTATCTAATTCTAAATATGAAGCGGAGGAGGAGGAAGAAGATGATCCTAGAAAAGTATCATCACGACTCATTATGTTAGCGATTACGGGATTATAATAATTGGGACGTGCCGAGACGCTAGCACGCCTAGACGTATCGCGACTCGGGTTATATATACTAGAATAATGGTCATAAAGGTCCACTAAAAGTTTTTTACAATTGCCTACATAATTATGTACATCAGTAGGCGGGCGATCTAGTGCTTGGTAATAAAATCCTATTATTTTAGTTAGGGCTTCCGTTTTAAAACACGGATCTAAAATTGTCGCTATGCCATAAATATAAGGGAAATCAGTAAAATATATCTTCCACTTATCCATCATATCTTCAAGAATCGGCTTCAAAAAAACGTTAGTATCTTCATGAGAATATGAAAGAAGATGATAAAAAACAGTAACACATTCACTTATTACTAAGTGAACGTTTGGTTTGTATACATATGAAAAGATCTTAGTTGCATGGACATACGCTTCTAGTAATTTTTGTATGCCTATAGCTAAGTTCCAAGCATCATCACTAATACGGTTATCCGTAAACTCACTATACAGTTGTGTTATAACGGGACGATAAGCAATCGCCTTCTTTAATAAATCATGGGTCGAACCCCAACGTGTAGGAGTGTCTAAAGCCCAATATACTTTTCTTAGTTCATATTGGGCACATAATTGTTTATATCTTCTTTTAACTTGTCCTAATCTAAGCCATTTGACTATATCTCTAATGGGACCTAATAAATCACTTAAACTTTTAATACCTGCTTGACAAGATAAATTTACAATATGAGCACAACAACGTATATGTAATAAACTACCTCCTAAAATACTAGTAAAAGCGGGTTCATTATATAGAAGTTCCATGCATTTTATATTTGCGGAAGCATTATCGGTAGAACAACAAAATATCTTATCCAATAAGTTCCATTCTTTACAAATTTCCACTAATCTATATTTAATGTTTTCACCCGTATGTCTTTCGGGCATTAACTCGAACACGATTCTTCTTTTTTGAATACACCAATTACGGTCTATCCAATGTGCTGTTACACACATATAAGGCTCTAAATGTGGGGGAGCTGACCAAATATCGGTTGTTAAGCTAACTCTACAATTAAAAGATTTAAACATTTGTACTAACTCATATCTTTTTGATTCATATAGTTTAATGGTTCGTCTTTTAAGGGTATTCCTAGGGATTGCTCTAAATTGCGGTTGTAAACATTTCCTATTGAAATATTCGTATCTTTGACTTTCACCGTGGTTAAAGGGCAATTCATCACCAATAACATATTTTGAAAACTCATCGATCATTTCATTACGATTATATCTAAAAGGCGTACCTCCGGGTCCGCCGGGGAAGTCCGTTGCCCATTGTTGTTGTCCGCTTCCGCTTGTTGTCCCGCTGCCGCTTGCTGCATGCGTTTCTTTTGTGATTCCATGTTTTTTCGCCAAATGTTTGTTGAAGGATCCCGTACCACCACCTAACACGTATTCACAAAACACAATAAATGAATATTTAATACATTCTAACATTTTTGATGTACAAAATATAAATATCATGTATAAAAACTTAAAAAAAGTATTTACCTTTGGTAAAATTGTAAGAAACTAAGGGCTTTACTCCTTGACTTTCACAAACTTGACAAGTGCATAAGAAAACATCCGGGTCGTCGGTTGGTACTTTTGTAAAATACGACCAAACATGTGAAATAGCTCTACCACTAGGAGGTGGCATTGCCGGAAAAGGTTGTCTTACTGGTTCATTTTCATCTAAATATAAATATAAAAACATTATTAAAATAAATAATAATTTAAAATTCAATTAAATTGAAGAATAAAAATTAGAAAACTAACCAATACTTTGGAAATTGACTCGTTTACCACGAGCTTGTCTTTGTTGTTGTTGTGCTTCTTCAACTAATCTTGTTGATGATTGTCGAGATCTAAGTATCTCGATAGGGGTTGTTGGTTCTTCTTCTTCTTCTTCTTCTTCTTCTTGTTGTTGTGCTTCTTCTTCTTGTGTTTCTTCTTCATCTTCAATTTCTATTTCTCTTTCAACATGTTCCGCATACTAATGTAATTCTCGGTCGTATGGCTCGTACCCTTTTGGATAAGTCGGTTTGTAATTACTAACCGAAGGTGTTGTTGATATCGATGGAGTTGAAGTTGCCTTTCTTTTGGAGCTAGAAGAAGAACCCCCCAAAGATTTTGCCACTTTAGTGACTTTTTTAGTGGCTTTTTTCAAGAATGAAGACATGATAATATTTATGTAATTAAGAAATAATTAAGAAATAATTAAGAACTAATTAGAAAACTAATTAAGAAATAATTAAGAACTAATTAAGAAATAATTAGAAGACTAATTATGTAATTAAGAGAATAATTGCGTAATTAAGTAATTAAGTAGAGAGAGTAAATAGAGAGAGTAGGAGAAGAGATGAGTTGTGAATTGGAATGGTTGAAAGTGATGGGTATTTATAGGAAAAATTGTAACGGCTACTTTGACCAAAAAACGGCTAGTTTGACCGGTTCCAAAGAACCGTTGGAACCGTACGGTTCCGAGTCCGGTTCCGGTTCCGGTTCCATGGAACCGTTAGGCCGGGTGAACCGGACCGGTCCGGTTCACGGTTCCGTGCCGGTTCCTTGGAACCGTTGGGCCGGGTGAACCGGTACACGGTTCTTTGGTCCGGTTCTTGCGGTTTTTTCCGGCGGTTCCACGGTTCCGGCATTTTTTTTCCGACGGGTTCACGGTTTTGCGGTTCGGGACCGGTTCAGAACCTGTCGCGAACGTTCCGGTTCCGGTTCCGGTTTCAAGCGGTTCAGGACCGGTTCGGGACCGGGCCAAACCGGACCGTGGCCATCACTAATTATGAACAAGTAAACCCAAAATGCTATTTTCGGATTTTTAAGACATTCTGTTAGTATTTTGGTCATAACTCTCTCATACGAATTCATCTTTGGGCGATTCAAGTACCCACGCGACCGCGACTTGAAGCTCTAAAATTCTTATGCAGACTCCAGAACCCAGAAATGTCCAGAACTAGCTCAAAATTGGTCATGAAGACACGGCAGAAACCATGTTCTGGAGCATAATTATTCTAATTTTTGTTTCTTCAAAAATGAAGATATGAAATGATGAATAATATATAATGATTCTTCATTCTTTTGTACCTGAATAAATGGGTGATGAGTCATAAGCAAATGACACTCAATCACCTCTAGATGACACATCATGGCTTAGGTGTCATGACACTCTATATTCTAATCATTTTTCTTTTACCCGATTTTCATCGTATAACTTATTTTTATCCCAAATTTAATACGACTGATATCCTCAAATAATAAAATATTATTATGAGTCCCAATAAAATATCATACTTAAAATTTAATAACCCAAATTAACTTAATTAATTACTATTAATTTAGCTGCTAAAATAGGGGCTGTCTCACTTACTTAATTTGCTAAATATATAACTTTTGTTATAATTCGGTTCCATCTCAAATCGTACGATTTTAAATTTTTATAATTTAACTAATTTGCATATGGTAAATCATGATTTGCTAATATATCGACAATATAAGCCTCCAATTCAAAATCTTAGCTTCACGTACCCCTGAATGCAATAATATATGAAGGCCAAGAAGGTGTTCTCTTCAACTTATGTTTTTGACTTATTACTTATTCTTATTGGAATCAGATCAGATCAGATCTATTCAGACCAGATCAGAAAGATTCAGATCAGACCAGACTAGATCAGATCAGATCAGACCAGATCAGATCAGCCCAGATCAGATCAGACCATAATAATAATAATAATTATTATTATTATTACTACTATTGATTATTATTATTATTATTATTATTATTATTATTATTATTATTATTATTATTATTATTATTATTATTATTATTATTAATAATAATATTATTATTATTATTATTATTATTATTATTATTATTATTATTATTATTATTATTATATTATTATTATTATTATTATTATTATTATTATTATTACTATTTATATTATTATTATTGTTATTATTATTATTATTATTATTATTATAATTATTATTACTAATATTAATAATAATAATAATAATAATAATAAGAATAATAATAATAATAATAATAATAATAATAATAATAATAATAATTATAATAATAATAATAATAATAATAATAACTTTATGAAACCAAATCAGCGGATCGGATCGGATCGGATCGACGAGACAGATCGACGGATCGGTCGGATCGGAAAGATTCGGATCGGATCGGTGAATCGGATCGGATCGATGATAGATCGGATCGACCTAGTAAATTCATTTCAGATTCAATCAGATCAGACGAAGAAAATAGGCCCTAAAGAGGATATATAATATGGCTGAATTTAATTCTCATTAACTTCATGAAAATAAATTACAACCAGACTCTATTTATAGTAGAACAATAAAACCATAATCGGTATATAATAAGGTGACGATTTTCATAAAATAAAAACATTAATCTCATCTGTTAATTAAACTAGATTATGAGATCCAGTTCAAGTGACAGAATCCTTATTTATTCCACACACATATTCCACACATATATATATATTTATAGATCATATAGCAACATCAAGTGGTCGTACAGTACCAGTAATGCAGTTCTTTTTACAAACACCATCATAACAACTAGAATCAGTGCAACAAACACCCACACCAAAGCCGCATGCTTGACCAACATCTTTACATGTTTTTTGGCAGGTGCCACTAATACAACTGGTTTCGGAGCAACATTTAGTGGTAAACCCACATTCTTGGCCCGCATCTCTGCAATTCTTTTGGCACACTCCAGTTACACCATAACAACTTGAATCCGAACAACATGTACCCACACCGAATCCGCATGCTTCCCCCACACTTTTGCATGTTTTCTGGCAGCTTCCATTTATGCATGAGTATTCTGAGCAACATCTTGTGCTAAAATCACAAGCTTTCCCTATTTCTAGTATTATTAACCCCATTGCTATAATACTCATCAAATTCACCCATGTTTTTCTATACATTTTTATATCAAATTTTATGTTTAGCTAGGTTGTTTGTGGTATGGTGGATGCTTATTCTGAAGGAAGTTTGGTCTTTATATATAGGGACGGGAAACAAGCTAATAAGAGTTACCCTTTCACGTTTAATGTATATTCAAATCTGTTAGTCTACTGACTTTTATTTTTTCCTAGGGGTTAGTAGTTTTCTCACTTTAGCAAAAGCGCTTGTGATTCAATGGATAGAGCATTTGCATGTGGAGCACAAGGTTTGGGGTTTGATCCTTACTGGGTGCAGGTATCAATTGGGGCATTTTTTGACTGTGCGCATCTCTTTTTACTCCCTCCTTGGGGGTAGGGATATGTTTGTCCGCATCTTTCAAGAAAAAGAAAACCCCCACTCGAATCGTGACTTGTGCGGAATATCGGGAAAATCCTTTACCTTTACCTTTTTATTTTTCTCACTTTCCTCGAATAAAAAAACACAAAAACAGATAATATCATAATTCTTTTTATCATTCTCATAAATTTATCTTAATTTTGTTAAGTAGTGACACTCAATTTGTACTCTCCTATTCAACCTCCCATTTATTTTTTTCACATTTATTGATGCAACATTTTAACCCTTAATATCTTTAATTATACTTAACTAAAAATTATGAAAATTTGATATTAATAATCCTTCCATTGAGATAAATCAAACAAGATCTCACTTGATTATGTTTTAACTTATAGGTTACGAATAATGAAATATATATTAAAAGTGATAAATAAATAGCAACCCAAAACTAAATGGGACTAAAAGAATAAATATGAGACAGTACTATTTTTACTTTTTAGCATCAAACTAATCTTTCATTGAAATAAAAATAAGTAAATTAAACCTCCAATTCAAACCAAATGTTGGATTTAAGATGTGCAAAAATATTAAAGCAAAAAGGTGGCCACAAAAAGGCGTTTACATTTATAATTAGAACGGAACCACAATAAAAAGGTTTTTACACGTACTCCAAGGAGGGGAGCACCAAGAAAGGTACATGTACAAATTAAGGATGTAAACACAATAAAAAGATTTCCATATGTATTAAAAATCGTTACTTAAAATAATAAAATGGGACAATTGGGGTGAACTCACCTATAAAGAAATGACGCATTTGCTATAAATCGGAGGAAGTGTTTTGCAACACTATATATATTATTGGGAAATTCTACATGGTAATAGAGTTGTTCAAAAGTGATCCGATCCGAAAATCCGACCTGAAACCGAAAGTAAACCGACCCGAAAATGTGTTCCTTTTTAAGGTTTATCAAACCGACAATACCCGAATCGAAGTTGTACCCGAACCGATTGACAACCGAAAATGAGAAAGCTGAACCCGAACTGTAACCGATTTTTGTAACTGACACATAACCGTTAACCGAGATTACCCGAACCAAAAATGACCGACTCGAGTCATATCCGGCCCGAATCATGCTCGAAACCGAACTCGATCCGGCAAAAACCGACTAAACCCGAATAAATTTTAGATTGAATTGTTTTAAACCTGAACCAATTTTTAACATAGAAGTATGATAGACTCATATTCAATCATCTTATTATTTAATCTAATAAAGTGATAGATATTTTAATAAAATTAAATTTTATAAATACATGGTTTCATGTATTTAGAGTTAATAATCAATGGTCAATGTATATAACCGTATTAGATGAAAATTGATAGAACTTTATAATTCTATTTTCCGGTTAAACAAGTAAAAGTAACAAAGTAATAATGATCACTAATTGATTTACATTTTAACTATTTTTTGCTTTAAGTAAAGGAAATCTTGTCATCAATTAAAAAATGACTAACAACTTAATTTAATATTGACTCGATCGATAGTAATTAGTAGTACGTAGCCGATAGTAATTAAAACCCGAACCCGATCTGTACTCGACAAAACTGAACCAATTATTAACCGATGACAACCCGACACCGATTAACACTCGACACGAACTTCAACAGACACCGAACCGATGCTAACCCGATAGCTCGAATAACCTATCTTCAACCGAACCGCGACTAACCGACCCGACCCGAGTGCGACCCGTCGTAACACGCAACCGAAAAATAACCAATCTAGAATACAACCGAACCGAAAGACACTCGTCCGAAATCGACTCGATCACCCGAATGAACACCTCTACATGGTAAGCACCAGGTTAAGGGAAACGTCTGTAATAACTAATCTTGTTTTCGTTTCTACATGGTAAGCACAAGGTTAAGGGAAACTAACTGCCGCAACTATATGGGCTAAAAAACGTTTGAATGTCCGTTAAAGGGTGAAATTACCATATTGCCCTTGTTTGATTCTCCATCATCATCTTCTTCCTTTGCCTCTTTCAAAAGCTTTAACTCCATCATCATCTTCTTCCTTTGCCTCAAATATCAAGTCAATCATTAAATGTTTCCATTTCAACAATAGAAAAATGACAGAAATATTTTTAATGAGAACGTGACACGTGTTTCAAGTTGTTTCTTCATTAGTATATTTTATTTATTGAGACAAATAAAATTTAAAAAGTCTTCAATTATGATAGATAGGTGAGAGGATTTAGTTGAAAAATTAGTAGCCAAATTAGTTAAGCTTATTCATTATATGGTGATGATTTATTAGCTAAGTTTAAAAAATAAGTTACATATATATATATATATATATATATATATATATATATATATATATATATATATATATATATATATATATTTTTTTGTTTATATAATTTAATAATAATAATACAGTCATAGTCGATCAACAAATATTACATGTTTTAATGAGTTAATTATTTCCCTAAATACCAAGTTAAATATCAAATGTTTCCCAGTCAAAAATAGAAAAAAATGAAAAAATCTTTAATGACGGTGTGACACGTGTCTTAAGTCGTTTCTTTATTAGTATATTTTATTTTATTTTATTGATTATTGATTACTAGTATAAAAACTCGTGCAATGCACGATTTATGAGTATAAAATATACTCCCTCCGATCTTATTTGTTCTACCACTTTGGGTTTTTCACAAATATTAAGGTAGATAGAATCTTTGGGTTGTAGTGGGTATTATTTTAATTAAATAGTAGTGTGAAGTAATGATTGTATTGGAAGTATGAGAGAAAAAATAATTAAATAGTAGTGTGAAGTAATGATTGTATTGAAAGTATAAGAGAGAAATTAATTAAATAATAGTGTGAAGTAAGAAAAGTGGGGTTTTAAGGGGTAAAAGTGGGATGAAAACTTTCCAAAAATAGAAATTATTCTAAAGTGGAAGAACTTTTGAAACTACCCGTTATAGTAAGGTGAAACTACCCGTTATAGTGATAAATTTATCGAATACATGAATTTTTCAACGCAAAAATTGAATATTGATTTTTAAAAAAATATTTATCGAATATATCACTTTTTTATTCAATTAAATACATCAAATTCTAGGTTAGGTATATAAAATTATTTTAATAAATTAAATAAATACTTTACCTAATTTAGTTTCAATGTTAAAAAATCAGATTCTAGATTAGGTAAATATAGTCATGTAAGTTATTATTTATTATCATCTACTAAAATAATTCTATATTGGTCGAGGCTCTCTAAAGATGACATTTGTCATTTTTCAGCACTTTTATTAATATGTATGATGTATGATAATTCTATATTGGTTGAGGCTCTCTAAAGATGACACTTATCATTTTTCAGCATTTTTATTAATATGTATGATATGATTGATGATTGATATTTATCATTGGATAACTATGATGTATAACATTGAATCAACATGGACATAAATTACACAAAATCCCAAATAATAAGATTTTATAAAAGTTTTGGTAAATGATAGCAATGTTTTGGGAGTTGTTACTAATAATGCAAGTTATGGACTAAAAACAGTAACAAACTAACCGTGAGAATATATATATATAAAAAAAAAACAGCTATACATTTCTAAGTAGAAGGAACAAAGAAGGAAAAGATTGTAATGAGATTAGAAGTTGACTTTTTGGTAATAATTTCTCAATAGATGATCACAGATTATTGTGATAGAAGGTCTCTTTGAGAGACCATCTCTAATTGGGTCGGCCCATAAAAGAAAATGTAGAGTAAGAGTAAAACTATTTTTAATGGGTTGGACTTGAGGAACGTCTCTCTGAGAGACGGTCTCTCAAGAGACCGGCTGATGGATGATATATCAAGTGTTGTAATATAATTCGTGGAAATAGTTTTTGTTAAGGCATCAGCTAGCTGGTCTTGCGTTGAGATATAAGACACTCATAGTAGACCAACTTGAGCATGTTTACGCACAAAATGATAACCCAATACCAAGTGCTTCATATTGGACTTAAAAAGTTCAGCTGACGTAGCTGCAACCACATGGTGTTCTGCTTCAGTGGAGGACCGCCGCGCTCGTATCCATTGTTTGCGTGAGGCCTAACTTATGGGATTGCGACCCATGTACACAAATACTCCATCCGATTCTATTTAGTTGTCATATTTCCTTATTTCGCAAATTCATATTAATTGTCACATTTCATTTTTTATCAATTTTTCTTTTATCTAAATACCCCATGTTCACACAAGTAATATTCAAAATACCCCTACTTTTACTATTTACAATACCCCCACTACCACCTTTACAATTAATATAATCATTTAAAATATCCCATTTACTCACTTTTTAATGGACCCTACACCACCGTTAATAACTGTGCCCAAACAAATGGGAAATAGAATTGGAGGGAATATAATATAATCAGTAGTGGTGATGTAGTCATCATCCCTGATCTGAGCGGACCTAGTTAAGGTGAAGGGGTTGCATAAGCAACCCTATTAAAAAAAGTTATTAAGAAAGTTGTAATTAGGGTTCAAACTTGTGACCGGTTGTCAAATGTAAAAAATTAATCCCACTTTAATACCCTAAGCTATATCATTAACATTTGATAATTTATAACTTTAACATTATTATAGTTTTTGAGAGCAATTAAAATTAATGACCATTAAAGGAAGAAAATTAATGTTCTTTCAGAAAAAATGAAAATTTATCAATATTTAATTTCCTTAATTCTCCCACTTTTCAACTCAGTTTCATTTTAATTGAGTTTTATATTGTGAATTTGAGCATAATTTGATTTAGGTATAATTTTAATTTGCTTTAAAGTATGGTATTTTCAATTTTATTTGGGTACTATTTGTTCATGAATTATAATATTAATTTTCTTTAAATTCTGATAAATTCAATTTGATTTGCTTTAAATTATGATAATTTCAATTTAGAATTAGAATTTGCATTAGTGTATGATTTCATTGATTGTTATTCATGAATAAAATTAAAAATCATCAAGAAATGCTCTATTATTAAACTTGTTAACGTGTCAGTTAAGTTTTGTCTTCGTGTTAGTTTTATTTATGTTGTTGAGTTTCAAGTTATGCTTTACAATTGTTAATGAATCAAGATGTTTTTATTAAGCTTGCAACCCATGTTCAAATCTTAGGTTCCCCACTAGGCTATCTCAAGCCCAATCAGCATCAGAATATGCATGAAGAGTAGAAGGAGAGTGATGAGTATGAACTATTGTAAGACCCATATTGGAGGTACTCCTTAGATGTCTCAGTAAACGACATAAGTAAGCTACCCAAGATGGTACGATATTTTTTAGGGTTATCCATGGGTTTGCCTTGATCCATGTTGGTTTAATGACAAGGTCTTTAATGTATCGTTTGTAGGAAAGTAGAATAAATCAGAATATTTTATATTTACCAAATATTGTATTTTAGGGAGGATATTATTCTGTGTATATTTTATTTCTTAGAATAGATTTAGCCTTGGTGTATTTAAACAACTCTTGTAATCATCATTAAGCAATACAAACAAAGTATTCAGCCAAAACCTTAACCTAAACATCTTTACTTCCGCTTTTCATGGTATCGGAGCCGTACAGTTAGTTCCGGGACGGCAACCTTTTTTCCGGCGTCATCATTTACCTTTAACTCACCTGCAATGGAAACCAAACAAAAACCAAACCCCAAGAACAGCAACTCGTGACGGTTGCTCATTTGGAACAAATGTTCCAGTATTTCAAAGACCTAAATACTCAAACCAAACCAAACCAATCCCACAAAATGAACCACCTTTGGCAGATCTAAAGGTAGCAGAACATCTAACATACAAAAATTACACCAAGTGGTGTAAATTAATTCAAGTCGCATTAGAAGGCAGAGGGTGTCTCAATCACATCATTGACGACCCTCTTGAACCTGCAGATGCGAAATATACACAATGGAAACAACGGGATTCCGTCGTTTTCTCATGGCTCATATCCAACATTGACTCCGAATTAGTAAATCCGTTCCTGGATTACAATACAACAAGGAAACTCTGGAGAGGTATTGAAACCCTCTTAAGCAGTGGACAAGATGAATTACAGATATATGATTTAAGCAATAGAGCAGCAAACATCAAACAGAACAGTGACACAGTTGAGGCATTCTTTGGTAAACTCAACACCATATGGAAGGAGATAGATCGTCGGATGCCGAATCCGATGAGGTGTGCATTAGACATCACAACATTCAACACATATGTTCAGAAACAGAGACTCTATCAATTTTTAGGAGGACTCAATGAAGACTTAGACAAGGAAAAGAGGGACTTATTGAACCGAGATCCCCTGCCCACACTTGTCATGGCTTATGCGGCAATCCGGCGTGAGATTTCACGTCGTGGCATTATGTGTGCCACTAATGCAGCCATTGTGGAGGAACAAAACACACCAAGGAGGGGTGCTTCAAGCTCATAGGGTACCCAGAATGGTGGGAAGAAAACAAAAACCGACGAACCGCCACCAAGGTCTCAAGTGCCCGGACCGGCGGCAAGGCTCATCTGGCTTCTGTCTTTCCCGATGACCGGCAAACACCTCAGGAGCAGAACCTCGAGTCCCAGATCGTGACAAGTAACACAGGTGATGAAGGAGATCACATCAATGGAGGTAATGAAGAGTCTGGAAAGGACTCAAACAATGGCAGAAACAAAGAGGAGAGAGAGAGTGTCGGCTTAAGAGAGAGAAAGGAGGGAGATAAACTTTCCCAAAATACTCCTTTTTATATAGGAGTAGAAAACCCTAAAGACCCACATAAAATGGCCCACAAAAATCAAGACCTTCAACCAATTAAAAAGCGTGTGGGATTATTGTGTAGGGGAAAAAATTCTCAATGGATTTTCGATTGTGGCGCGACAGACACGATGACATATGAATCTACTGATTTACTCTCTTTTGAACGCACTTCTCGAAATAAAATCCAGACAACAAACGATGAATTTATTGATGTTACTAAAGCTGGACCTGTTGATGTTTCCCTGTCATTACATCTTAAAAATTGTCTTTTAATTCCTAGTCTCACTCATAAACTTTTGTCTGTTAGTCAGCTGACTAAGGAATTAAATTGCACTGTTCTGATGACGTCTAATGGTTGTATTGTGCAGGATGCTCAAACAGGAGTGATCATTGGGCGTGGTACTGAGAAAGGAGGATTGTACTATGTGGATGAGGAAGTTCACAAAGGTCATACAGCGCTTGTTCGCGGGTCTCCTGATTATCAACTAAGGATGTGGCACAAGCGTCTAGGACATCCCTTAGTGGGTTATCTAAAGCGTCTGTATCCTTCACTCCATAGTTGTAATAATTTGATAGATTGTGAGGCTTGTGTTTTAGCTAAGAGTCAGAAATATTCGTATTTTTCTAGTTTTTCCCGTACTCATAAACCTTTTGTTTTACTACCTTCTGATGTGTGGGGCCCAGCTCCGAGTTTTAATTCTCATGGTTTCTCCTATTTTGTTCTATTTGTTGATGATTTCACTCGTATGAGTTGGGTTTATCTCTTAAAGCATAAATCTGAAGTGTTGGAGGTTTTTGTTGCTTTCTATAATATGATTGTTACCCAGTTTCATATTACACCACAAATCCTACGATCTGACAATGGGGGGAGTATGTGAACCTTAACATGAAACAGTTCATCACCAACCATGGCCTTATACACCAAACCACTTGTCCTGATACTCCTCAGCAAAATGGTGTAGCTGAGCGGAAAAACCACACCCTTCTTGAAATCACCCGATCCATCATGTTTGAGTCTCACGTTCCCGCTTCATATTGGCCTGAGGCTCTTGCAGCTGCTACATACTTAACCAACCGTCTACCCACAAAAACCCTACAATTCCAAACCCCTCTTGACACTCTCAAATCTCATGTTTCTGTTCCTTCATCTCACTCCCTCCCTCCTAGAGTTTTTGGATGTGTGGTATATGTTCATCTGCCCAAAAATGGTCGTACAAAACTTGAACCTCGTGCTATCAAATGTGTATTTGTGGGTTACGGGACCACACAAAAAGGGTATCGATGCTTTGACCCAGTAGGAAAACGGATGTATGTCACTATGGATTGTGAATTTTTTGAGGAATCATATTATTACACCCAGCTTAGTTCTCAGGGGGAGAATGAAGGTGAGGACCTAAACTGGTTTACATACCCTAGTAGGATAGACCCAAAAGAGCAAGCAGGTTACACCACCGACAATTCCTCAGAGACAAATGTACCTCCTCCTCTTCCACAGTTCACTCCAACTCCTGAGCATCCGAACACACATGAGTTAACTGATAATACTCTCCAAAATGCCATTGCTAATGATATTAATGATGATGATAATAATGATGTTGTGACGGACACGGAGTCTAATGATAATCATGTTGATGAGCATTCCCCTAAGGAAAGGACCGACGAAATAAACAGGTACAATCTACCCCCAAGAAGCACCAGAGTATGAGTCAAAGAGATCAAGATATCCGGTTGATTGAGGAAATAGTGTGCAGAGACAGCTCTAGCATTCAATACATCGCTCTACTCTAGTAAACTACCAAGGAATGATGATGAAGCAATCCAGGATCCGAAGTGGAGGAAAGCAATGGAGGAAGAAATAGCAGCCCTGAGGAAAAATGAGACTTGGGAGAAATGTGAGTTACCCAGAGGGAAAAAAATTATGGGATGTAAATGGGTCTTTACAATCAAGTATCATGCTGATGGCTCCATAGAACGATACAAGGCACGTCTAGTAGCAAAAGGGTACACTCAGACATATGGCATAGATTACTCCGAGACATTCTCACCAATTGCAAAGATTGATACTATTCGGATTCTATTCTCTATTGCTGCAAACAAAGATTGGCCTTTACACCAGCCCGATGTTAAAAACGCATTTCTACATGGGGAGCTCGAGGAAGAAGTATACATGAAGCCACCCCCGGGATTCTCAGAAGGGTACAGCCCACAAGAAGAATGCAAACTCAGAAAGGCTCTATATGGTCTGAAACAATCTCCCCGAGCTTGGTTTGGAAGATTCACATCTGCTATAAAGAAATTTGGGTATCAACAAAGAAACTCTGACACACCCTGTTTCTCAAGAAGAAAGGAGATCGGATCACTTGTTTAATCATTTATGTGGTTGATATGGTAATGACTGGCAATGATCCCGAGGAAATACTAAATCTTAAGAAGAAGTATTCAGGCGAGTTTGAGATGAAAGATTTGGGAAATCTGAAGTACATCCTAGGCATTGAGGTTCTACGATCGAAGAAAGGGATCTTTATCAATCAGCGAAAGTACATTCTTAATTTTCTAGCAGAGGTTGGTATGCTTGATTGTAAACCAGCCGAGACACCGATAGCAGCTAATCATGGACTTCAGATAATCCAGGGGGAGAAACTGGCAGATAAGGATCGATACAGGAGATTAGTGGGAAAGCTCATCTACTTATCACATACCAGACCCGATATTGCTTATGCAGTGGGAGTAGTGAGTCGATTCATGCATATGCCTTAGATACACCATATGACTGCAGTAATGTGAATTTTGAGATATCTCAAAGGAACTAGCAGCAGGGGGCTCTTATTTGGGAAAAATGACAACCTAGATCTCTTGGCCTATACATATGCAGACTAGGCAGGTGATAAAGACGACAGGAGGTCAACATCTGGGTACTTCACTCTAGTTGGGGGAACTTAGTAACTTGGAAGAGTAAGAAGCAAAAGGTAGTAGCATTATCCAGTGTTGAAGCAAAGTTTCGGGGAATCGCAAAAGGGATTACAGAAGTGCTATGCATCAGAAAACTTCTAGGAGAGCTGAATTTTCCTCAAAAGGGACCATGTAACCTCTTCTGTGACAATAAAGTTGCCATCAGCATTTCTGGTAACCCAGTTCAGCATGACCGCACAAAACACGTCGAGATCGACAGACATTTCATTAAGGAGAAACTGGAGAACGGGATCATTAAACTTCCTTTTGTCCGATCAAAAGATCAGCTGGCTGATATTCTCACCAAGGCAGTATACTTAGAGACATTCGATGATGCGATTTGCAAGTTAGGTCTTGGCGAACCATATGACCTAACTTGAGGGGGAGTGTAGGAAAGTAGAATAAATCAGAATATTTTATATTTACCAAATATTGTATTTTAGGGAGGATATTATTCTGTGTATATTTTATTTCTTGGAATAGATTTAGCCTTGGTGTATTTAAACAACTCTTGTAATCATCATTAAGTAATACAAACAAAGTATTCAGCCAAAACCTTAACCTAAACGTCTTTTCTTCCGCTTTTCATCGTTGTTGGTTTAGAAATAAGCCTTTTGATGTGTGTTAAACCTCAATGCGAGATATTATGATAAGGGACTGAGGTCTTTTAATTTAGTGTAAAACAGATAATAACGTTAGAAATAAAGTTTTGTAAACAAATTGAATTTTTTTTTTTGATGATTATATCATCAATATAAAAGCAGTTACTCTTGTGAGAGACCGTCTCTTAAAAAAAAAGACATCAAAACAATAAGCTAATATTCTTATTTTCTCTTAAATTTGTATCAATTGGGCTATTTAGCCCATATATCTAATGTGTCTCTCGGAAAGACCGTCTCTCACAACAATTTGTGATATAAAGAAAGAGATAAATGGTTACTTTTCGGTAACAAATAAGGGTGTTCAATGTGTCAGATAAGGGTCGGGTTGGGCTTAAGTAAATACGGGACAGGTTAAGTGAAACCCCAACCCGGCCCAATTCGGTACATTTTTATTACCAAAAATTATTTTAATCCCCATTTATCAATTAATAACTATTATATTATCATTTTACAATAATTAAATTGAAAAAACATTAATTATCCCATCGACATTGTCATTTATAACATTTGAACTATCCATTCTTTATTATTGTATTTACAAAGGTCTGTTTTCAACCCTTATTGAGCCCTTTATAGCCTGTTTGATTATAATTGTACTAGAGCCCATTTTTGGGCAAACCTTTTTTCAACCCGGTGTAACACCCGAATTTCCTCCCGTCCTTTACGGTTTTGGGTTCGTTTAAGGGGTCGGAAATTCCCGACCCCTTAAACGAACCAAAAACCGTACAGGACGGGAGGAAATTCGGGTGTTACACCCGGCCCTTACGATGCCCTTCAAAAAAACTGTCGGAGAAAGTCTCTGAATGAGGCTCCTATTCGCAAAGCACAAAAGAAGAAGAGTGTAAAATGGTATTACGAAAGCCAAGATATAAGATGTGAGTGTTAAGTTCCATGTATACCAAGCATGAGGTGCTCGTTTGAGGTCATAAAGAGCCTTCTTGAGTTTGCATACATGAGATGGTTTTGATATGAGTTTTAAGTTTTATGTACTTCGTGATTTCTCGATTATATGCTAATTCACAATTAGTCTAGTTTTAATTTAATATCACTACAACAAATTTAGCTTTTTGCGACATTGGATTTAGTGGCATTAAAAAAATGTCACTAATTCATATTTTTAGTGTAATAATTATTGATTTTTATTTTAAGTTCCACCATAAAGTGATTTAACGACATTTAATTTGGTCTTTAGTGGCATATGTAATTGTCACTATAGTCTATAGTGGCATTGGTAAGAAACCTCACTAGATCCTATGTCGCTAAAAGCTTTAGTGTGACTTTTTAATATGCTGCTAAAGGGTCTAATAAATGTCACTAATTAAATCCTCTATATACACTATAAGAAATTAGAAATAGCGACATTTAAATTAAATGTCGCTAAATATATCCCACTAAAAGCAAATTATGTTGTAGTGTATGGTATTATCGAAGGTTCAGTTAGAAATTGAATGGTAAATCCGAAAAGAATCGTGTTCTACCCTTATTGCTTGCTCCCACATGCGACTTGAGGGGGGTTCGCATGTGATTAGGGCGTTGTTTGAACGGTTTGTCACACATGATGAATTAAAGATAAAGTACACACTTTATAAATCATTGTGGGAGTCCTCCCTCTTATTATCGTATGATTTTAGGATAATTACTATGTGCCTTATTTGCATCTCATATATTCCCAATTATATGCTAAAATTTATAATAATTACTTGAGCCTTAATTTGATAGACAATATTTATGCATCAGTAATGGAGAAATTTGACTTTTTATTAATTATTCGTTTTATTATGAGTTAAGAAATGTTCATAGGTGGATGTACTCTCTAACGTTAGGTAGCACATGCTACAGGATAATAGTTGTTTACATAACAATATTTACCTAATTTAGAATCATACAATCCTATAAAAATGATGGAAAATTCCAAGTGTCATCCTCTAAGGAGGTTTGACAAATCATACAATCCTATAAAAATGATGGAAAATTCTAAGTGTCATCCTCTAAGGAGGTTTGACAAATCATACAATCCTATAAAAATGATAGAAAATTCTAAGTGTCATCCTCTAAGGAGGTTTGACAAATGTAATTATTTTAGTGGATAGTTGTTTACATGACAATATTTACCTAATTTAGAATTTGATTATTTTTAAAATTGGAGCTAAATTAGGTATAATATGGAGTATAATTTATTATAGAAAATCTATATAAATTACCTAAAATTTAGAATTTGATTATTTTTAAAATTGGAGCTAAATTAGGTATAATATGGAGTATAATTTATTATATAAAATCTATATAAATTACCTAAAATTTGATATATTTAATTGAACGAAAAACTAATGTATTCAATGAATAATTTTAAAAAATCATTATTTAATTTTTGCTTTAAAAAAGTCATGTATTCGATAAATTTAATGATGATCATATATACTTGCATTATTTTTTTAATTTATATTTTTATATATTTTATACTAATAAATTCGTGCATTACACGAGTTTCTATACTGGTTTCTCTATAATGTTAGTAATTATGGTACATTAAAAGGATTAAATGTAATAATACTCTTAATTTAATTTTTTCTTATTAATTTTAAAATACGTACACTTTTTACATTACTATCATGTCTATATATTATAGAATATAGACTAGTTGAAATTATGAAAGGTGAATTTATTGAAACTAATCAAATGAATTTGTGGAACAAACTCATATAAATAGAACAATTAATCATTCAGTTAATTTTGGTAGTGTATAGTTTTTCTTGACGTTGCACAACAATGTAATTTTATCTAATATAATCATCCATTTAATCTTCTTCATCACTTTCATTTTATCAGTTTATCTAATACAATTAGGGATGCATACAGTTTGGTTTAATCACATTTGACAATAAAATTATACTAAGTTAAAATTCCGATCTCTTCAAAATTTTCAAACCAGACCAATTCATTTAATCATCAGATTGGACCGGATCAAACAACTCTATATCAATTTTATCAATTTAATCTAGTCTAGTCTTATTTTTATTTTTATGTTTTTTTCTAACCTAATATATATGTGTTTATGCAAGTCTTTCTCACCTATAATCACCATATATAATAATTTGTAATTAATTAATTGCATGAACATCGTTCAAGTATAAATTACTTTTAAAAACTACTCAAAATATCGAGTTAAACTTTTTATAAAAAACTATAATTTTTAATCATAGTACGATTTTTCAGTCTGATCTTATCTAAGAAAATCAAAATTAGACCAAATATCGTAATATTTTTGAAAAAAAACTAAAGAAGATTAAAATAGTAAAACTATGATTTGATCTAATTTAGTTTCTGTTTTAGACAAAACTCTATTCTAAAAATACGTATACAATCGTCCACAATAATTAATGTATTTTTTTTTAACAAAAAAAAAAAAGAAAAAAAGAGAGGACAATTTAGAAATTTCAGGGAAGGGGGACGAGGTAATAAACCGATAGTGAAATATAAGGAGTGTGGTGAAATAGGAGATCTGGAGTTAGTTAAGGCCTAAGGGAGTAACGGTTGGTGGAAAAGGGTGGCAAGTGCAGGTGTTTTTCATTGTTTTTGTATAACCACTCATCGGTGAGGAAATTTTTTCCTACCAGAAGTTTTTATCTCACATTATAGATTTTAAATTTTTCACGTATGGAAAAATTTATTTCCCATCAATTTGAGGAAATATTTTTATTGATGAAGCACTTGAGAAATTCAATCGTATTAAGATCATTATCATCCTTTTACCCAATATCCCGTCCAAAAGCAGAGTCTAGGTGAGGTAAGGTGACGGACAATCCATATCTGTACTCCCTTCACATGGAGGACTAGATGAAAGCGGTTGGTTTTACCCCAACAGAAAGAGCCCTGTAAAAGCAAGATATAAGTGTCGACGTTGTCTTAAGAGTGCAAGTATTAGCAAAAAATATATTAGTGTCTCAATAAATATATACATGTATTGAATAGGTTTTTTTTATTTATATACATATATTAAAAATTATATATAAATATACTAATGTTCATAATTAAATTATATGTTGTATAATTAGACACAAATTTCGCTATTCTTTAATATGCTTTAAATTTTATTATTTTTTCTAATTTTACATAAATTAGTATTAAAAAAGTAATGAAGAAACTTTTTTGTTTTTTCATTGATGGAATTTATTTCTTATGTTAAAACTTTCATATAAAATATAAAAATCTGATGTGGATGAGTAGGAAAGTAAAAGAGATTGGTGAAGGATTTTTTTATATTGATAGTGCTCTAAGATGGAGTTGAAATTATTGGTTTTGAAAGGGACTTTTGGTGAGACCACAAAGATATAATAATACTACTCATTTTCTTAAACATTTTTCTACATTTTATGTTTGAATATTTAATTAGTAATATTTAACTATTGATATATTTTATATTGTATTTCCTTGTTATTGAAATGAATTAATTAAAACTTCATTTAACTATATTTAACTTATTGATTAATAATAATAAAATATACATTAAACTAATAAATAAACAATAACAAAAAATAATAGTACAAAATGTTAGGAAGACAATGAGTATGTGACAATTGACATGGAAATAGACACCCAAGGACATGATAAAAAACGTGTTCAAAACTTCAACAATAGCGGGCCCCACTTTTGATCTCTTTGTCATCAATGAGTAGATTAATACTCTCGCTCTTCCTCAATATTTGCAACGATTACAAATATGAGTCCAGGTTATATTCGACAAGATGGTCTCATTATGAGACCGTTAATTTTGACTGTGTAAGAATTTTGGCATTTTTTTCATTTTCTGACATTTTTCAACATTAATTTTAAGAGGTATTAATTTTGACCTTAAGGGCACGTCTGGAATTCCGCAACTAAGTAAGGGAACAAAATTGATGAAACGAAATTTCCCACAAAATGTAGTATGTGAGTAATGATTATATTTCACAAGTTTGGTATTTTTTCTTATAGTAAACATTGGTTTTGTTTCCTTTTTAAGCCTCTCATCAAATTATTAAAAGATAAAACCCAAAAAACTAAATTAAATTGGGAGAGAGAATGACAAAAGGAGGTCAATTATGATAAAGGAGATAGAAAGAAACAAAGAACAAATGTATAAAAGCTAGGAGAAATCTGTGATCAACATAGATTAAGTTTTTTTCGGTAGAGAATATTTCCACTACTCCCCCATGGGGTAAATATATTCTCCTCTGTTTAGGATTTATTATATATTGGGCCTATTGTATATAATAGATTATAGTGGGCTTTGTGTATTAGGGTTATCTTCTTGTTGTATATATACCTTGCATATGAATAATTTTCGTGACTTTCCCAAGATTGGTGCATTGAATATTGATGGGGTTTCGTCTTCTGATTTATGGCATCAACGTCTTGGTCATCCTTCATATAAAGTAATGAGGTCCTTTCCTTTTTTGGTTAAATCTTGTAGCTTTTCTAGCAACGCTTGTGATATATGTCATCAAGCAAAACAAACTAGAGATAAATTTCCTATTAGCGACAGCAAAGCGACAAAAAGTTTTGAAATTATACATTGTGATTTATGGGGGAAGTATCATACTCCCTCTTGTGGTGCTACTTATCTTCTTACTTTGGTTGATGATTATTCTAGAGCATTTTGGGTGTATCTCCTATTTGATAAAACCGAGGTTTATAAGATGTTTAGTTCGTTTTTTTCCATGATTGAGCGAGAATTTGATGCTAAAGTTAAAGTGGTGCGCAGTGATAATGGCACAGAGTTCAATTGTATGCGAGAGTATTTTCAGCATAAGGGCATTTTGTTTCAAACTTCTTGTGTGGATACGCCTCAACAAAATGGACGGGTTGAACGTAAACATCGTCACATTTTGAATGTAGCTCGGGCTTTACGATTTCAGGCTAATTTGCCTATAACATTTTGGGGTGATTGTGTCTTGGCCGCTAGTCATATAATTACTCGCACACCTTCTCCTTTGCTTGACAATAAAAGTCCTTATGAGGTTTTGTTTAATACTCCCCCTTCCTATGATACACTTCATGTCTTTGGGTGTTTGTGCTTTGCCCATAACATCAAATCCAAGAGGGATAAGTTTGTGAGTCGGAGTAGGAAATGCTTATTCGTTGGCTATCCGCAGGAGAAGAAAGGGTGGAAACTATATGATCTTGAAACAGGTGAATACTTTGTATTTAGGGATGTGAAATTTTATGAAACTAAATTTCCTTTCGCTCATAATACTCCTTCCACCTCATCCTCTCCAACAAATATTATCGCACCTGATTTGATTATATTGATGATTCTTTTGAGGACTTTTCTAGTCTTGGTGCAAGTAGGAATTTCGATGCTATTGATAGAGGTGTTGTTCATGAGAGGATGGTTACTACTAATCCCACAAGTAGCCGGGAGGTAGTATGCACGAGAAATGAGGAAGTTCAGCCTACAAGCAGTGTTAGCCACGAGATTAGTGGAGGTGAGCTTGCGGCCAATGCTCCCGGTAATAATGTGGCCTCTAGTATTGGGTCTGATAGTTCCGTAAGGGAGGACGTTGTGGCCAATCCCACTGCTCTCGACGACGATCAGAGAGGGAAAGGCAAGCACATAAGGTTTCCATCTACAAAGTTGTGTGGTTTTGTTACTGATACTGTTCAAAAAGTCAGTCCGTCTTTATCTCCTTCGTCATCTACTTCATCTCAGACCTCAGGTATTTCTTATCCTATAGCACACTTTGTTAATTGTGATAGGTTTTCTGTGGGCCATCGAAATTTTCTTGCAGCTATCACCGCAGCCTCAGAACCTCAATCCTTTAAGGCAGCCATGAAAGACCCCGGTTGGCAAGAAGCTATGCAAAAAGAAATTCAAGCCTTAGAAAACAATGGTACTTGGCATGTGACAGATCTTCCTCCTGGGAAGAAAGCTCGTGGTAGTTGATGGGTATATAAAATTAAATACAACTCAGATGGTAGTGTGGAGCAGCTTAAGGCTCGGTTGGTTGTGTTTGGGAATCACCAGGTCGAAGGGATTGATTACTCAGATACCTTTGCTCCGGTAGCGAAGATGACTACAGTCCGTGTATTTCTAGCTGTAGCTGCTGCTAAAAATTGGGAGTTGCACCAGATGGATGTCCATAATGCTTTCCTGCATGGAGATTTCTCTGAAGAAGTCTATATGAAAATGCCACCTGGTTTTCACAGTGCCCAGCCTGGCAAGGTATGTCAGTTACAATAATATCTTTATGGCTTGAAACAAGCACCCAGATGTTGGTTTGCTAAGTTGGCTGCCTCTTTGAGAAATTATGGTTTCCGGCAATCTTATTCGGATTATTTTCTTTTCACTTATCAGAAAGGTCGTGTTCAACTTAATATTCTCATTTATGTAGATGATTTAATCATCTCTGGGAATGATTCTGCAGCTCTTACTACTTTCAAACAATATTTGTGTCCATGCTTTCATATGAAGGATCTTGGTGTACTCAAATATTTTCTGGGTATTGAAGTTGCTAGAAATTCAAAGGGCATTTATTTGTGTCAAAGGAAGTATGCTCTTGATATAATTGCTGAATCAGGTAATCTTGGCTCGAAACCCGTTCTTTTTCCTATGGAGCAAAATCATAAGTTGGCAACTTCTACTAGTCCGCTTCTTGATAATAGTGAGCAGTATCGCAAGTTAGTTGGTCGGCTTATTTATTTGTCTTTTACTAGACCTGATTTGGCTTATTTTGTACACATACTTTCTCAATTTCTTGGTGCTCCACGTCGTGATCATTGGGATGCAGCTATTTGAGTGATTCGATATCTTAAAGGATGTCCCGGTCAAGGCATTGTTCTTCGCTCAGATTGTGATCTCTCTTTAAGTGGATGGTGTGATTCAAATTGGGCTAGTTGTCCTCTTACTTGTCGCTCATTGTCGGGTTGGCTAGTTTTTCTTGGACATTCTCCTATTTCGTGGAAAACTAAAAAGCAAGTTACAGTCTCTAGATCGTCGACCGAAGCGGAGTATAGATCTATGGCTGCTGTGACTTGTGAACTTAAGTGGCTCAAAGGTTTGCTTAGTAGTTTAGGGGTGCATCACCCGAAAGCGATGTCCTTGTTTTGTGATAGTCAATCTGCTCTCTACATCACTCAAAATCCGGTGTTCCATGAACGCACCAAACATATTGAAATAGATTGTCACTTTGTGCGAGATGCCATTCAAGATGGTACCATTAGTCCGTCTCATGTTCCTTCTACTACACAACTTGCTGATATTTTCACTAAGGCTTTAGGGCAAGCTCAGTTCACTTTTCTTCTTCGCAAGTTGGGCATTTGTGATCTGCATGCTCCAACTTGAGGGGGGGTGTTAGGATTTATTATGTATTGGGCCTATTGTATATAATAGATTATAGTGGGCTTTGTGTATTAGGGTTATCTTCTTGTTGTATATATACCTTGCATATGAGTAATAATAGAACAAGAGGTTTTAGTTTCTCTACATCCTCTTTTTAGTATACTAGTTTACTCTAATATAATTTAGGAAAAATTTGCCAAGAATAATCCCAACTATCACCCGTTGGCCAGAAATAATCCCAACTATTGATTATTTTTTAATAATCCTAACTATTGATGAAGTTTGCTGAAAACAGTCCCATTCTATTTTCAACCGGATGTAGCAGGTTTTTTTTGAGTAATTTTTTTTGTTACCTTTTTTTTCAACTCTCCTGCATCAAATTAGGTAAATCTGCCCTTCATCTTCTCCATCTTCTTCTTCATTCATCCTAAACCCTAAAACTCCATTCATCCTTCATCCTTCTTCCATGGTTTAGATCTAAAAGCTTCATCCCTTTAAGATTCAATGAATTCTTCTTCTTCTTCTTCTAATTTTCAAGGCCTCAAAGCTTCATCCCTTATATTTGGGATTAGGATTTGAATACTTAGAAGAAGAAGAATTCATTAAATCTTTAAGGGATGAAGCTTTTAGATCTTGACCATGGAGGAAGAATGAAGGATGAATGAAGTTTTACGGTTTAGGATGAATGAAGAAGAAGATGGAGAGGATGAAGGGTAGGTTATACTAATTTGATGAAGGAGAGTTAAAAAAAAAAGGTAAAAAAAATTACTCAAAAAAACCTGCTACAGCCGGTTGAAAATAGAGTGGGAGTATTTTCAGCAAACTTCATCAATAGTTAGGATTATTAAAAAATAATCAATAGTTGGGATTATTTCTGGCCAACGGGTGATAGTTGGGATTATTCTTGGCAAATTTTCCTATAATTTACCCTTACTCCAAGGAATTGAATTTTCATTTTTTTTTTCCACAGTAAACTATTACTTCCTTTTAACCCTATACCATGCAAGCCCTAAAGGTATCAATTTTAAAAATTGATACCTTTAAGTTGATAAATGCCTCAGAAAATTAAAATGTTCTTACATGCGCGTAAAATGAGCCGGCCCACACTTCGTCTTAATTTGCGACGGTTTCATTCAAGTTTTTTTTAATAAAAAATTACTTTTTTAATTCTAATTAATTGTAATTTTATATTTTTTTTACATTATTAATTAATTAGTTAGTTTTGTATTAAGATTTCTTATTATTTTGTAAATAACTATATATCGAAGTAGAAATTTGTTTATTTGTCCAAAAATTAAGTTCTAAAGAATCAAAATTTTAGAACTTTTAGATGTCTTAATTAGAAATAATAATAATTAAAATATTACAATGAGTAGTGTAATACCTAAGGTTGCATTTATAAATAGGACCAAAAAAGTATCTTTGATGGGTTGTGGGAGAAATTTGTAAGGAAATTATAATAAGATATAAGTTAAAGGTACATATGAAAATTATAGAAAGAGCATGGATCATATAGCGAAATATAAAAATATAACAATTTCTAGGAGACAATCCAAAAAGATGTAAATTCTAAGGGAAAGAGTATGCAGGAATTGTCATTGGTTAGGGAGCATCGCGACCATTGACTTTAGGGAGCATCGCGACCATTGACTTTCTCCAACATTTTGCGTATTGAATCTCCTCTGAGATACATCAAAAGATAAAAAGAAGAATCAATTTTGAGGACAGTGTTGTGTATATTTTAAGAGGTCTAATATTCGTCGTCACCTTTTTTATTTTGTTGTCATTTTTTATAATTTGAATTTCTAAAATCCACTATTAGTTTATATTTGCCATCATTATGGTAGATTCATAGGTCAATTACATGATATAGATATCGCTACTCGACTATGATTCAAAAGTAGGGCATCCAGTTGTTGGTTTATGATTACTGGATTTTGTTGGAAATAAGGAGAAATAGCATGGATGGTGAGAGTATGTCTTAGTGATGAAGAAACACACAATCATCGATTTATAGTTTACAAGGATGGTCATGTAAAAGCAAGTATTTTGTCAGCTGACATTTGAGAACATATACGAGAGCTTAGTGCAACTATTATACAACCTGCTTTTATAATGACATCTGAAAAATCAATAAAGGTGATGGAATACTCTAGAGCGGGAGTTGAATAGAGTATGACAATTTTTGCTGATAACAAGTCATGGCCTTGACAAGGTAAGTTGTAACCTTGCTAAAACTAAAAATAAAAGTTGTTTTGCAGAATAAGTTTGGGACTTATTTTGAGTAAGATAAAAACAAAATGCATAGGTACGAAAATAAATAACACAAGGATGTAAAGAGTCATGTCTAACAACTCCCCGTAGCCACAATGCAACCAAACTAGGAACTCTAATCCTAGTGAGCTAAACATATTTCTCATTCGCTTGTATTTCTTACAATCAATCACATATTACAACTTATGAAAAAATAAATTACTTTTTATAAAGTTATAAGACAGCCTAAGAAAATTAACCTGAATGTAGAGCTTGAAAGTAATTCTTGAAGTAGGATTATTTTAAGACATTTCAAAGACTTTCAGCAATGTGTTTCGTTGGTGATTATGTCGTGGTTTTTTTTGTCTTTCTTAGCTTCATTCTTCAGATTAAGTACCATTTCAAGATTTGAATCCTTAATATTAACTTACCTTAATTGAATTTGTCGAGGCTTTGAAATTGCTACCGTATCTTTGTATCCAAGGCAACTTTCCTACAATAAAACTTATTAGTATAAAACCATATAGAGCAGTAGGAAATCAGAATATTACCTTAGAATAAAATCAGTACTTGCTTAGAATAGTATAATTAGGTTTTAGGCAAGTATGTATTAATTATCTCTTTATATATGGTAACTTTGGAAATAGAATCAATTCTAATATCTTTTTATATATTGTGATTACCAAAGTAGAATAGATAAAAAATTATACCTTTGGATCTTTTGAGTAGCCGTTGAAATGAACACGATCAAGGCAATAAATATATTTGCCAACAATATAGCATACGGCTATAATGCAAGCTTCTTGCGAACTTACATTTTTTATGCTATGTAAACATACAAACTACATAGAAATATTAGCATATACTTCAATAATAAACAACCAATATTGTCACCATCATAACATATAAACGATAGATCAATCAAGGGGTCAAGTCAATGATAGGACGCAGAACCGTAGGTTGTTGATCGTTTAACTAAGTCCGGTCTACACAATTAATTTTATTCTCCTTAAATAACCCTAATGACTAGCATTAGTGGTAAGTAAGGGGTCGGTCCACAAGGAAACATTTTTGTGGCAAAAAGAGTCTAAATGACAAGAAGGTTTATGATTTCTGAGTTTTTATAGTGACAACAAATTTCAATTTCAAGTTTAAACAATAGATAAAAAGACTAGAGTTTGGGGATTTTAGCTTCTTAATTTACTAAAGGGATGGGTTGAAATATGTTTTTAACCATTTTATGACAAGAAAGGTCTTTCTTATTTAGCTCCACAACTTCTGGGCATAGGAACTATATAGCTACTAATATGGGTTAGGAGATTCGGCTTCTGGGCGTATAACTCGACCATACTAACAACTTCCTAATACATGCTCATGACCTCCAATTTATGTTGAAACAAGAAAGACTCACACCAGATGGGCATAGTTCATCATCCTAAGGACGGGCTAGGCCTCAAAGGAATCCTAATAAAGTTAGCTTCTGGGCTACTCATCACTAGCATGAATCCATACTTCCCAAGCATTCAAACATTCAAACAACATAAATTGTCCATGGATGAAGATCGAAATGGGCTTTCGATTCCTTACCATGGAACTCACATATTCTTTCATGTACATATTTATGATCAACCCATTACCCCATAAGCAAAATAATTAGCTAACTACATCCCCAAACTCTAGAAGGAAAACTACTCACTCATGTTGATAACTAAAATAAACACATAAAATACCATATCATTCATAATGCAACAACAACAAAGAAGAAAATTAAGTTAAAGAGACTTACTACCCTCAACTATGGAGGGGGATGATAATCACAAGTAATGATCTAGAGCTTTCAATATTCAAGCCACAAAATACCGCATACCAAGTATTAACTCAACCTAAGAATTCTGGAAAATACTTTGATTAAATACCAAAGGAAAGTTACTACAACTACTAGTGTTTAGCTACCAAGTTACAACTCAAATGTTTGATCAAAATACCAAAAGAAAGTGTTTTAATGGAGAACTACTACAAGTTTCTGGAATGGATGAACACTTAAACTTACAAATACACTAATAAACTTAGAAAGAAGATAGAATAGAGCAAGGTTCAGCTTATGGGGTAGAATGGTGTGTGTGTTTCCTTCAGAAAATTGGAGTATAAATAGCCAAATGTATGAGCTTCCCACTTGCATTCATCATCATTGCCAAGGTAGTCAAAGAAGCAACCCTCTTCATCATGAGGAGCAGATGCACAGGAGAGGGAAGGTTGAAGCACGCAAGGGGAACGATTGGAGGAAGCTTGAGGCAAAAAGTTCACGGACAAAAAAAACGAACTGTAGCAGTCAGGCCTGAACCAGTCGAGCCGACTCCTCCCAGTCGACCGATCGACTAGTTCAGTGCTAGGCAAGTTTTTGTCTTAGAAAATTTTCTAAGTGTTGGATCTTTGAATTTTGCACAACTACGGGGTCGACCCCAGTCGACCATGCTCGCCTCCTTCTTGAATTTTCACCAAGATTTGTCGTTTTTAATCCGAAGGCTCGGGTTTTGATTCCCGAGGTCCATTAAGCGCCATCACCTTAAAACCTCCTTGAAAGTGGCTAAAAACTTCTGAAATCAACCAAAGCACTATAGCACAAGCGTAAATCATGGAATTTGATCATGAAAGGCCTAAGTTAAGTAAGATATGCACAATAATGAATTAAAATCAATTAAAAATCGGTGCAAAACACGCGTGATAAGCGCATGTATCAGTAAACAATCTCCCCCTTGATAGAAAACAAACATAATAAGACACAAACATATTTTAAAAGATCATCGAGTCTAAAACATATATGACATATTTGAAAAACAAAAGTTCTAAAACATAAAACACATATTTTAAAAGATCAAGATTCTATAACATATAAGACATATTATAAATGATCAAGGTTCTTAAAACCTTAAAACTTTCAAAATATATATCCTGCAAAACAGATGGTTAGAACTAATAATAAGAAAATATATATGTCAAGACTGTCAAGGCCTCGAAAGATCAGATTCTTTTAAGTTCAAGGCCTTGAATTTGTGAAAATATACCTATAACAGAAGCAAGCATATAACAGCAAATATAGCAAAGAAAGCATATTATAGCAAAACTTAGTAGAAGTGATATGTTACTATATCTTAGTCTCTTATCCTCCTTTGTCTTCCGGTCAAGGGAAAGAGAGAGAAAATATCGAATTAAAGATCTTTGTTTTCAAAAACAACAAAAAGACTTAGAATGAAATGAAAAAAATCACTGCAAAGGAGGGGGTGGGGCAAGTCAACTTTAAGATGGGTAAACAACAAGAGCTTTACCCTTATCACTCTTCGTCTCCTCCTCCGCCTCCTCCTATTCCTTTGGATCAGGGGTTTTCCTTTTGGGAGGGGCTATTATTGGTAATAGACTAATAGTTAAAGGTGTGTTTAGGTTGGAGAGGGTGAATGATGTGGGTAGTTTAAGTTTTGGAGTGTTGTGGTGAATGAAGAAGTTATATGGGTAGGGGTTAAATAAAGAGATGAGGTTGACGGTTTAGGGAGGGGTAATAATGATGTGTGTTAGGTGATGTGATGGAGAGGGGAAGAGTGACAATTTAGGTATAATGATGGGAAAGTTATAGGAGGAAAATATTTGGTTAGGAATTCTCCTTGCATTGCAATCAATATAGTCAAAGGAAATAATTTAGTTTCCAAAAACACAAAAGCATAATATTTTGAAGGATATTTTAATTTTCCAAAATCAGAAAATTTCCAAAACGATAAAAAAAATTAATTTTTCGTAAATATGGAAAGAAAAATTTGAAACTAAAATGGAAGTAATTTTAAAATTTTGAAAAATCAAATTTTGAAATAATAATGTCCAATAATATTTAGAAAGATATTTCGAACAATATCTTGATTCATAACACAAACACTTTAGAACCATATCAATTTAGCCCAATTGTCAAGTCCTTAACAATCAATGTCAAGGCCTCGAAAACATAGGGTAGATGTCCTTCTTGTTGGAATAAAGCCTATGGCAATGTCTTCTTGTTGTAATGATCTCGTATAAAATGAAGTCTCACATCAAGAGTGTTGAAATTGATACTTTGTTATGGAGATAGCACTTACATTGTCACACTTAATTGGTAACTCCTTGTAGTCTAATCCTAGATCCCTTAGGTGTTGAGACATCCATAGGACTTGAGCACAACATGCACCCGCGACCATACATTCTGCTTCGGCTGATGATAGGGCCATTGAGTGTTATTTCTTCGATTGCCAAGAAATAAGGGAGAATCTAAGAAGTTGACAATTCCTTATAGTACCCTTTTTATGAACTTTATAATCTGCAAAATCAGAATCCGAATATCCAACTAACAACAAATCACTTTTATCGGGATACCAAAGACTAAGGTCTCGAGTCCCATATAGATTTCTAAAGATTCTCATCGTTGTTATGAGGTGAGGTTCTTCAGCGTTAGCTAGAAAACGAGCACAAACACCAACATAAAACATAATATCAGGTCTACTAGTTGTTAAATAAAGTAATGTGTTAATCATACCTTGATATAGCTTTTGATCTATAGACTTATTGTCAAGTTCTTGATCAAGAGAGCATGAAGAACTAGAGGAGTTCAACGGGGCGGGTCGACCCAACGGGTCAAGGGTCGGATCACATTTTAATGGGTCATTAGTTGGTCGGGTCAATAACGGGGTGGGTCATTGGCGGGCCATGGTGTAAAGGGTCGGACCGGGTCGGGTCGGATAATTATAAGAATTAATTGCGAAAAAAAATTTGCCACTTTTTATTTTTATTTGTAAATGATATTATTATAAATATAAGTGGATCGACCCAACGGGTCATAAAATATAATAAAAAAATTGTTTTTATTAACTTTTAAAAAATGGGTCAAAGTAGGTCGGATTTAAACGGGCTTAACCCGCCCCGCCCCCTATAACATTTGACATGACCCGCCCCGACCCGGCCTATTTAAATTTTGACCCGCCCCGTTGAACACCTCTAAACTCATGGAAGTGTTCGAGGGATTGGATTGATCCAGGTTATACTTCTTTAGAAGGTATCCTAAATATTTTCTTGATTTTGGTATTGTGCTAATCATACCTCTCGTTTGATTTGAAATCCAAGGAAGAATGTCAACTCCCCCATTATGCTCTTCTCAAACTCTTTACTCATAAGATCACAAAATTCTTTGCTACGAGAAACGTTAGTACCACCAAATAAAAAATCATCAACATAAATTTGACCAATTAACATATCACTACCTTGAGTTTTAATGATGAGTGCCTTGTCTATCAAACCTTTTTTAAAACCATTTTCCATTAAATGTTAGAAAGTCTTTCATACCAAGCTCTAGGAGCTTGCTTTAATCCGTAAAGAGCTTTCTCCAAGATAAAAATATTATTTGAAAACTTGCAGTTTCAAAACTATAAGGTTGATCTTCATACAGTTCTTCGTTAAGATAACCGTTTAGAAAAGCACATTTAACATTCATTTAATAAAGTTTAATATGCATTAAAGAAGCAAAAGTTAACAACATTCTAATAGCCTCTAATCTAGCAACATGTTCAAAGTTTCTTCATAATCAATACCTTCCTCTTGATTGTAACCTTTAGCAAAAAGTCTAGCTTTGTTACGAACTACCTTACCATTTTCATCACATTTGTTGTGAAAGACCCACTTGGTTTCAATGATTGTCCGATCATTAGGTCTAAGATCCAATGTCTATACCTTGTTTTTTTCAAACTCATTTAGCTTATTTTGCATGGCAACAATCCATTTGGCTTCTTATAGAGCTTCATCACGAGTTTTTGGTTCAATAAGGGAGACAAAAGCATAAGAAACACAATAGCTCTTTGATCTAGTTTGAACACCACTTTGTGGATTTGTATTATAGTCCCCAAGGGATAAGAAGATGCTTGTTTAAACTTTTTTTTCATGACCAAAGGATATGTCATATGTTCATGTTCCAGGCCTTGAGAGTTGTTCAGAGAGCTATCGTTTTCTGGTCTTGTTCTGTAGGCTCAGGTTCCTGATTTATGTTGTCAAGGCCTTTAGAACCATCATCGATCTCTAGACTAGCTACGTAAAGGGCTTAAATATGTGCCTGCATGTTTGTACCATTCTCCTTTGTTATTTCATCCTCATCATCATCATGAGATAGCTTTAGACTTATCTCTTTTTATGACGGACAAATTCGATAGGTAATTAATATTAATGAAAATTTTTACAAAATAATGCGAAAGCCTGAAAATGCCGATCTGCTAAAAACTTTTAAATTTTAAAAAATGTTAATTAGAAATGATAAATATTACATAAAAGTAGGAAAATAAAAATACACATCGTTCGTTTCAAAATTACACAATAATTAAAATTAAATACGTCAAAATCATCAAACATAAAGTGTATAAAAAGATTTGCAGCTAAGTCCTCGATAGCATAAATAAATTGTAGTTGCGACCTGAATCAGAACCCGAAACTAAACTGTAACATCCCGGAAAAACTCGGATCGTTTAAAAAGAGAAGACGACCTTTTAAAGAAACTAAGTATAGTCCGAGTCAAACCAAGATGTTAGAAAGGCGGTTTTAAAACGGATTTGAAACCAAACAAAGCTTGCGGATCGAGTTCTATTAGAGTTATTATAAACTACTAGTCATAAAGGAAATCTTAGCAGCGGATAAGATTGTAAAGTCAAGTCTATTTATTACAACTTGAGAACGTAATCGTCTCCTAACAACCAAATATTCTTAAAACGTAAATTAAAGTTCATATCAAAACTTTTATACCTTAATGGTTTATTTCTCCATAAGACAATCCTCACTCCTCATACATGCAGCTTAACTTACTGCTAGTCATTGCCCAAAAGGAAACAACATCATCGCAGGATCGTTAAGACCAAAAGTACACATCAGCAAAACGTTGCATATCATTTAATTAAGTACAAGAAATTATAATCAATTTCATGTAACTGTTAGTCAACCATACTGCTGTATTCTTTTCCAGTCATACAATCGGTTCAACTCCAATCTCCATAGGTGAGACAATACATTAGGGGGAGCTAACCCCTAAGCAAGACTCTACCATAGACACGCGCCTTACTTCAGTGCCTATGTTTAAGTATGCATACCCCCGCGGTGGCTCATAGTGCCCCCATATGCCGCGAGTAATTCTTTCCACCAATTGACGTCATACTACGTCCACTTTAAAGTTAGTGAGGTCATACTACCACTGCTTGTCAAAATAATGTATCGAAATTACTTATTCAAAAAACATAACATTATTCGTACTATATATCCATAATTACTTTTGTTTACCATTAATATATGGTACATATCACATAATGCAAACTTCATTGCGTGTACGTTCCTTAGACAAGACAAGTCAAATCTCAAGTGCACAAATCAATTCCTTGTCACGAATCGACTTCCTACAAAGTTCAATCGTACGCGGGAATAACCACACATTCATATTTTCTCAAGTCACAATCACAGCACGTACATACAACTAACACCAAACCGCTATTCCACACACATCATGATCATCCAACACACTATTATAACATGGCAAACACACAAAGATAACACTGTCAAACTGAAATTCCGACTTCACCGTTGCGTCCGGAAGACGTCAAAACCCCCGGGTACTAATTTTCATAATTTATAATATTCTCTAAGTATTTTTAACCTATTTTCAAGTCAAAAAGTGCCCCAAAAACATATTTTTTTTCACAACTTTTCTAACCCTACAGGATTTGTCAAATTTCATCTAAAAAAATATAAATTTTAATGCTTATTCCTATTAAATCTAAATGACCAAATTTACATAATCCTCATGACCATCTATGAAATAAATTTCATCATTGAACAATAATTCATTTTACACAAATATTACTTTTCATTTAAATTTCTCTAGCAACAATATAAATTCCTCATATTAAACAATAAAATAAATTTCTTACACCACATGCACATTTTGTTTTTGGACATTCATTTATATATATATACTTTGCAACCATCCATCACACAAACGAATATTACTATTCACATATATACATATCTAAAAACCCTAAAACACCATACATCAATTTAGATAGAAAAATACATCACAATTCATACATAAATTTTAAATCATAAAAATCATAAATTATAAGATAACACATATAATAATCATAGGATTTTAAATTTAAAACTTTATAATAAAAATAGATTGAGAATTATACTCACAACTTGCAAAGGAAAAACACCAAAATGATAAAGGATAATGGAGGCTAGGTGTGTGGTTAAGGAAAGCAAAAGAGAGAGTTTTCTTTGTAGGTTTAGAAATGAAGGGATACAATAGTAAGAAGAATGATTAAGGAATTAAGAAAGATTAATTATGTAGGATTAAAGGTTTGATCTTTCAATGCCCTAAAGGGAGTTACAAACTCCTCCCAAACTCACCATAGGGCCGCCACCCTATCAAATTCCCTTCTATTTTATTTTTATTTTTTTTAATTTGAAAATAAAGATGGGTTAAGGAAAAGGTTTGGGCCCAAAATAATTCTAATTTCTAAAAAAAATATTGAAATCTCATGACCAAGCCCAAAAATAAATAAAAATATATTTATATAGAAATAATACTACTAGTAAATTATTAAATATATCGTGGAAAATATCGGGGTGTTACATAAACCCTGCAACATGTTGCCATCCATAATACGGATGACAGCCGATTGAATCGGTCAGCGCTTAACACCGAGCATAACACCCTATCCAGCTCAAAATACGGAAATAATACACTACATTTACTAAATAATAATTAGAGTACGAATTTATAATTAATTGACACCACTTTATACTTTTACCATATTCTTTTATTGTTCCACACTTTTTAAGTCATTAAGATACCATTCTCAACCTTAACAGAAGTACATTACTGCCACTTATACAATTCGGTAATCTTAATACTTAAGCAAGTTCAGTTGGTTAATACTCATAATCGTACCATGCCTCATAGCATCAATAGTAATCAAGTTTATCACTTATCAACAAGCACAACAGTATGACACCTGATATATGTAAGGGTTTGGCTAGATTAGGGCGAAAACCCTATATCTAACTGTGGTGGGGGTCGTCACCCCGCCAATGTTTATGCTCGAGCTTCTACAGGATAGGTAGCTAACCCCCTATCTAACACCGCATTTTACATGTCGGCCAACACGGGCGCCGGGATGTTACATGTCGGTCCATGGTTCGACATTTCCTTACTATCATGGTCATTCAATCAATATACAGATAATTTCACACAAGCACATCACATTTTTACTACTATAAGTTGACTTTGACTTTGACCAACTTAGATGTTAACTTTCTTATTTAATACTCCCTCCTATTCACCTTAGGTGTCCCATTTACTTTTAAGACACTACTCATTGAACACTCTTAAATTGCATTTTATTATTAAGCTATAAGTTAAAACATATTCATGTGGGATCTTATTTGATTCGTTTTGATGTAAAGATTATTAATATCAACTTTTTTTAATTTTTAATTATATATAACTCAATATATTAAAGATCGAATAAGTTTATTGGATAGAGTACATAAAGTAAATGAGACACTTAAGATGAATAGGAGGGAGTAATATTCTACCTATATGCCCTTTTAAGTTCACTATTAAAGTTTTACTCATTAAACTTTATTTAAAACCTTATTTTTAATAGTTCATTTGTTAAATAAATTTACACTAGTAACTTAATATTCTATTTTTGAAAATAACTTAATATTCTATTAATATAGTCTTTAGATTAATATTTTCACAAGTAACTACTAAATTTTAATTCTCTTGAACTAAGTTTCAATAATCAACATTTCTAACTTTAAAACAAATAAATATTTTATTCTTTTCACAAAAATAAATATTTTAATTATAAATCGAGTAAAACTATATTCTGTGGATAAATTTTCAAAATTCAACAAATTTTCCAAAAATCAATATTCCAAGTTTAAAAATAAGTAAGACTTATCAAGTTCACAAAAATCAATATTCTAATCATAAAACAGATACAACTTATTATTTTACGAAATTAATATTTCTAGTTATAAAACAAGTAACACTTTATAAGCTCACAAAAATCAATACTTCTAGTAATAAAACAAGTAAAACTTATGTATTCACACAAATCCATAACTCTTATTATAAAACAAGTAAAAACTTTATTCTTTTAATATTTTCATAAAATCGAAATTTTACACAAAACTTAAAAAAAAAATACAAATTTATATAAAAATGTACTTTTACATCATTTCAAATAATTTTTTGTCAAATAGTCAACTAAAGATATATTTTGTACTAACTAGCTATTTAATATCTCAAAAGTTACTTCTTATTATGAAATCTCATGTATTTAAGAAAACACTTTAATATATATAACTTGCAAAAATTTTCCACATATATTTTTTTTAACTTGTTATTTTTATTATTATCATAAAAAAAGCTTGTAATAATTTAAATTCGTAAATAACACTTTTTTTATATGATAGTGATCGAATGACCTATGAGTATTTGTTGGCCTTTTCACTTAAAACAACTCAATTTAATTAATTTATCATAGTAAATTCTAATTTTATTTAGGAAAATTTGCCCAGAATAATCCAAACTTTGTCTGATTTTCCTACAATAATCTCAAGTATTGATTAACCATGATTCCATGAATAATCCCATCTATTGATAGTTGTTTCCAATGGCATCCAAGCAAGTAAAACAACCGGCTACAGCAGACCATTTCTTGACCTTCTTCTTCATCCAAGCATCTTCTTCTTCACATGACATTTCTTGCATTAAAACCAGTTTACCTTGTTCTACTTCAAAATCATTCTTTCTCTCATATACACTAATTTTTATAGATTTATGTTTTATATACACTAATTTTTATGAAGAATGATTTTTAATGGAGGAAATGATTTTTTATATAGATTGATTTTTAAAAATTAGTGTATATGAGAGAAAGAATGATTTTTAATGAAGTAGAAGAAGGTAAGCTGGTTTTAATGGAGGAAATGTCATGTGAAGAAGAAAATGCTTGGATGAAGAAGAAGGTCAAGAAATGACCTGCTGTAGCCGGTTGTTTTACTTGCTTGGATGCCATTGGAAACAACTATCAATAGATGGGATTATTCATGGTTAATCAATACATGGGATTATTGTAGGAAAATTAGACAAAGGTTGGATTATTCTGGGCAAATTTTCCTTTTATTTAATTAATAAAAAATAAATTAATAAAAAATTTTACACGATAACTTAATATTTAAGACAACGAGAAAAAACTAAGAGACAAAGAACACCATAATGCAATGTGAATTATCAATAAATAGTTCTATTTGAAATGATTGTAATTGTAATTGTAATAAAATATCTAATGTTGAAATAAATTCCACAAGTTCACATTAATATTAATATGAATTATTAATATTAATAATGGGTAATCTAATTCATAAATAATGTAAGACTTATAAATGTTAGATGATTATTTTTTAAACCCTCTCTTTATATTTCCTAATGCAATGTACTATTTTAAATTCACAACAAAAGAGTCATCATAAACAAAACACACATATAAGTATATAACAACATTATATATGGTACTATTGAAGATTTTTCAACTACTACTACTTTCAATGATTATCAATAACGTATATTTGAGTTCACTAATTTTAGTATTTCTTTCTAAAATTTTATTTTTGCATCTAGTTATGAGGGATTATTTAATCACAATATCTATTCAAGTGTATCAATATGATAACTTCATTAGCATTTTAAGTTTTATTATATATTATGATAACATTTAGTACAAATTTGCTAATGCTTAATTGATAACTATTAAGCATATCCAAGTAGTGGTAGACGGTTTTTTTACAATGACTTTGCTAAATTTTGTTCAAAGGTCCTACATATTATGAATTCCTATATTCTCTAATAAACAAAAGAATGAACCGTGCATAGCATGGGTATAATCCTAGTAAATAATAAATGAGCGCAACTATATTTTATAATTGATTCTTTTTAAATATATATTTTATATTAATTTGACTATATGTGGAAAACATTTAGGGATAGCAGACTAAAGTATTGAGATTTTATAAAAATACAAGGATAATTTTGTATACAAAAGTTACAGACAGTAATACATTTTGACAACAGATGATTAATGAATGTTTTTTTTTTTTTTTTTTTTTTGTTCAAAGATGATTAATGAATGTTGCATCTGCTTAATGTGTCTTTTACTCTTAAAAATGTCAATAATTTTAAATTTTGAATAAAATAAGAAAAATTATACAAACAATCTCAAATTAAGTATTGGGAAAACTTATTTTTCAATATAAGCACTTTTAGCTAATGCTAAGGTTAGGGCCGTAAAAAATTTACCCGACCTGTAATACCACCCGAAATCGACATGTATTCGACCTGTTGGTTGACCCGATGTGCAGTAACCTGTAACCGATCGAAACTCGACCTGATGTTGACTCGTAACCCGACATGTACCCGATTATTTTAGACCAATAATCGACTGGTACCCGACTCGAGAACAACCGACCCCGAAATTGACCCGACAATGTGGTTAACCGAACTCGATTTGCACCCGACCTGTTACAACTCGAACCCGTCTTTAACCCAATAGGTATTCGACGTAATCCCACCCAAAATGACCCATAATTAACACTCGAGATTAACCCGACAATGTGATTAAGCGATATAATTTGATTTAACCGTATCAAATTTAATTCAGTTAATAATAAGTTTGATTGAATTGAATTAAGTTTAGTTTATCTAAAATTAAACAATAAATGCAGGCCCACAATCAAATCTTATCGACTTTATCTTAGGCTAAACCAAATTTGTCTATTAACCGACAACTTAATTAACCGACTGCAACTCTTCATTCTCCAATCACAAACGATTTCAACATAAATTAATTGTATAATAACCATAAATTTCATTCGACATAAAACTCAATTGAATTGGATTTTAATCAACCCGAATCCTATAAGAATAACTAAATGCACAACTCAAAAATGATATAATCGATCCTAAGTCAACTCGAACCAAAAACCAAAATGACCTGACCCATAGTCTAATTGAACTCGATTCGACTTGCAGCATAACCGATTTGGATCCGAAATGTATTAACCGAACCCGATACAAATCTAAACTGAAATGGATATGACCCGAAACCGAAACCGACCCAATGTATTGACCCGATACAAAACCGTACTCGATTGGACCCGTAACCGAATCGACCCGATTCAAAGCGCCGTAACCGAATCGACCCGATTCAAAGCGCTAAATCACTTGAAAAAACCCGAACCCGAGAATATCCGAACCCGGTGAAATCTGACCCATATGGAGTTTGGGTATGGAGCTTGTCCACTATTAGTAATAACGAATGATTTTTAGGGTGACTTCTAAACTCAGTTTAACTTATTGGCCGCTTTTAGTAACAGCTGACCATTACAACATTCAAAAGTCAACAAAAGTCAAAAAAGACAACTTTTGCCTACACTTGGAAAAGGTGGTCAATATTTGGCTGATTTTTTTTGACTCGATTTTAGTAATTGTTCGCTATGAATAACAGCAAACAAACTCTATAACTTAGCATTGGACTAAAAGTGCTTATTTTGAGAAACAAATTCTCCCAATACTTATACTTATTTTGAGATTTTTTTTCATATATTTTCTCATTTACTTCAAACTTTCCATTTTAAAATCACTTTTTTATAAAGTAGTGGACTAAATTCTTTGAGTCTCTTTTGTACGCCTTAAAATGAATTGACACAAAGGAAACATAAGTTTATGTACGTGAGGACCAATAAGTTTAGATAAGGGTTAATAACACCAATCTCTCAAATATAACTCCACTAAATTCATGAAAATTAATCTCAAAACTACTCTTATGAAACACCATTTTTCATTAAGACAACCTCAAAATAAGGAATATATATATGCTAATAATTAAATAAATTGGACTATTTAGCTTAAGTATCGTATCATAGTAAAATTATTCTCACACAAGAATTTGTGTAAATCTAAATAAGATTTAGACCGAATATATTCATACAAGTTCAAATAAGCTATATGTGGAATGAAGCCTTGATCATGGTGATGACTAACAAACTGATAAAAAGTAAAATATGCAACTTCAACTAGGTATCCAGCTTGATTCGTTTGTGTTAAAGTTCAGCTCAAAGAGAAAATACATAACTCCACCTAGAATCATTTGAGCCAAAGGCTTCACATGCCAAGCCCCAAGCACAATGTTAAAAATGAGATAGCGATCACGATTGCAGTAACACAACGATAATGCTGTAACGGGAGTGATGTGGTTATCATAACGCCTAAATATCAGTCAAAACCATAAGATATTCCTTGATACAGCCTTGTTTCAATATCAGTCAAAATCATAAAATATCCGTCAAAATGCGGCTGACATGATGGGATGCGGCCTTGTTTATAACCCCAAGTTCAAGCGAACTAAAAACTAAAACAACCTCGTGGCATCGTGTCATTTGCAGCCTTACTTCCTCATGTGTAACTCGCTTAAGAAATGTAATACTAACATTTTAACTTCGCGCAATTGCCAATATATTTGTGGCAAGAATCCAGTAAACTCGGCAATACTTGATATACATTCCATTACAACAATACCATTGGTGGCTCCCATCTATGCAGTTTTGCGGGATCAGATATATGCAACATTGTCCTAATTAGTAATAACTAAGTGATTGTTTTCGATTAACCCTTGATAGCATATATAAATAAAAAGTGCACATAATTTGATGAGTCGCGTACATCCAAAATGTTGTGTAATGACCATGAACAAAATCAAAAAAATAGACACAATTAGGGGTGGAATTTAAGGTTGAAAGTTGAGTTATGACCCTAAGAGAGTACCAAACAACTGAGAATAGAAATCCCAAAAGCTCTAGTTGAGCTGATTAAGTTATAATCACAGAGAGGAAAATTGAATCATGATCAGAAGATGACCAAATTAGAGAAGAGATATTAAGAAATAGGGATAAGTAACCATAAATGGTAATTATTGAAAAATCAGGGGAAAAAAGGGATTATTGTCTTGTACAATGAGACCTACATGATCTACAAAATGAAAGCATATATTCAGTGTAGCAACAAAGACACTACACATTAATACATTATTGCAACACCTATCCTATATCACACATTAATATGTATATGAAAAACTCAACAGTACAGATATACATGGTTGTCAACAAGCCATACAATGCAACACCAGCAAAATAAAGAGAAAATAATAACAATATCCTTTCTACAAGAAGATCATGATAAAGTCCTACCTTGGATGGATGCTCCAATCACGGTGAACACTGTCGACGAAAACAATTACGGTATTAGGACTGCACAACTTTGTCTTGTTTGATGCACTGAGAAACTTTCAAGTCCTGGCACTTCCATGTTTGTTGAACCTCGATGGGTGCGACGTATTCAGCAGGGGGCTCCAAAGCATGCAGCGATACATGACGAACAGTTGGTTTATCGGTCCTAGCCCTCTTCAATGAGTTTGTTAGGTTTTGATCTTCTTTTGGGTTTGATTGATCCTTAGAGCTGCATATGCTTAAAGACAACTTTTTTTGCTTGATTCTACCTCTCTTCCTACCGTTAATACATATATCGTCTGATGGCTCGATTGTTTTCTCCTTGGAGTGACTTGATTCCGCTTCCCCACTATCCACCTCTATCTCATCAGGCTTACTGGATTTTGACACCTTATCGTATAGTTTAACAGTATACGGCTCTTCGTTAGACCCTTCACAGTCTATATCATCCCCATTGTATGCTGAAGTTAATTTACGGTTTTCATCCATTGGAGTCTTAACACTAACATTCCCACTCTTCTCACTCGGTGGCAAGAATTTCATCTTGCGTTTCTTCGAGTCTGATCCTGGGGAATGTTTAGAAATTCTCGGGGAGCTATTCATAGCCTGATGCAACCTCCTTGCTACCTCTTCATCTGTCCCGCAGTTCTCAACTGGTTGGTACTTTTTATACAAGAGTTGAACGGGGACATGCTTCTTCATCTTATTCTTCTTCACATTCTTATCTTTGCTACTTGTCTGTTCAGGTATAAATGCAACCAAATCCAGGGCACTTTTCGCAGCAGCTTTTGCCTTTACAGCAATAGATGCTTTTTCCTCAGCAGCAGCTCTTGCAGCTTCAGCTACCTTGACTGCAGCTGCTGCAGCTGATACTGCAGCGGCTGCTATCTCTTCAAGCGACATGTTAGATCCATTCTTATAAGATTTCAACAGATTATTTAGACGAACATCGAATTCATTCAAGGGACTAGCACTAAACGATGGGCTAAGGCTAGGGCTAGGGCTAGGGCTTGAGCTAGGGCTTGGATTGTTTCCTTGTGAGCATTGTGATATGCTCTCTGAACAGCTCTGTTTTTTCAAACCTGCTAGTAACCGCTTTCGAGGAGGCAATCTAACATCAGGATCTAAATGATTTGTATTACACATATTGACATCCATATGAAAATCCCTCTCTTTTAGGAATCTTTAAGAACCAAGAAGAACATGGAATTTACATATGATAAAATCATACAAACAACTTACACATCTACATTCATGCTACAACAGCAGCAGGAATAGCATCCTCTCACCAATCAATTCAACACCAAACCCTTCATGTTTATCTGAATTCATCCAAAAAAGAAACACCCAACAGGCCAACACTTTATAAGAAAAACTTTAACAGCTCAAAATTCAGGATCTAAATCTCAATTGATCAAAATTCAATTAACAGCATATCAATAAAATAATTACAATCCAAATTAGGGGTTAATTGTGATTAATCTATGTAACAATCTAGCAGGAACTGAACCCACCAAAGACATGAAATGAATCAGATAAAATGGGTTTCACTCGACAAAATTGTAACTAATTAAAAGCAGAGATTAGCAAGCATCATTAAAATGTGAACTACAATGTCTTTTAAAATGATCAAAATAGAAAAAACCCTGATAAGAACTGTAATCAATAAATTAAAAGTGAATTTTTACCTGATCCTTTAGATGGGTTGGAAATGGCTTGTTGAAATTAGGGTTCGGGGAAGAGATAATAAAGGAAGATGAAAACGGTGAGAGAGGACTACTCCAATTGTAAGAAGGAAAAATGGAAGATCTTATGGACACAAGGTATATGGGAATTTTCTTTTGTTGGATTGGTGTTAATTGATAAAAAAAAACCGAAAGAAATTAAAATTTTGGTTTTGTACAAATGTATATTTCCTAGTAAAATTTGATGATATATCACTGAGTTTCTTTATAATTCGTCATATATCATATTATGGTAATTATTAATTCACCATATACCATTATTTTTTTGTTTTTTGCATCAAATACTATCATTTTAAAATATAGTTATATCTATTGGTTAAGGTAACTTTTGTGTGAAACTTAATTTGTATATAACTATATTTTGTTAAATACTTCGTTTGGATGACACTTCTTTTGAATATAACTATATTTTAAAATGATGGTATTTGACGCAAAAAAAATAAAAAAGTAATGGTATATAGTGAATTAATAACTACCACTAACGGCAGACTAACGAAATTTGTCATTAATGGATTCTGTGCTAACGGACTAAAACTCAATGGTATATGGTGATCTACAACATTTGATGTGGTATATGGTGAATTATGAAGAAACTCAGTGGTATATCATGAAATTTCTCATATTTCCTCCATTGTCAGAGTATTTATGAATCTATACATTATACTAAAGTTAAATACCAATGACATAAGTAAACTCAAAAAGTGGTGAGTTATTAACTTTTCAAGAGAGGTTTTCCTTCCATTTATGTAAAGTGATGTCAATATCTATACATTATACTAAAGTTAATTGCGAATGACATAAGTAAACTCAAAAAGTGATGAGCTATTAACTTTTCAAGAGAGGTTTTCCTTCCATTTATGAAAAGTGATGTCAATATTTGCTAATAAAATGTATGGGAAATATGTGACTTATTATTATATTAACTTTCATTAAATTGTTTGAGTGAAATGTATGTGACTTTTCTTTGTTCAATACACAATAATAATTTGCTAACTTTCATTTTGGAAACCAAAAAAATTGTTGACTGTAATAATGATTTGCTAACTTTCATTTTGGAAACAAAAAATAATAATATGTCACTTACAATCTTAGAGTGATCAATAAAATTTAACTGATATTAAAAATAGCATTATTTAACATCATACATAACTTATAAAAAAGTATTTTTAATAAAATAAAAAATATATTAAATATTAGATATTATATGTTTTTAATAATTCATTAAAAATATCTTTCTCGAGCCGGGAGACTTCTTTTGGTCGCGCTCTCCTTTATGGGTATGAGTTACCGTCGTCTTTCCCTCCCCAGGCCATGTCCATAGTTTTCTATGAATGGGATAAATTGGGTAGGATGATGATGAATAATTCATTGAAAATCAATAACCAATAATTTACAATTTATTTTCTTTTTTAAAAATTAATGAAAAATAATAAAATGAAAAAAATCGTGCATCGCACTGGGATTATCTAGTATTCTTCTAAAATAATATTTATAAATTTTAGTGTTAAATTTTGACTATAATTTTAATTTTTTTTGAAAAAAAAAATTTATGTGGAATCTTGATTGGTTAACTCAATGTATATCAAATTTTTTTGAATTTTAAAAAATCAAAATTAAAATTATTTCTTTTTAAATTTGCATTGTGATCCATAAAGAAGGAATGAGAAAACAAATAAAAACAAAGGGAGTATTATATTAGAGATGAACTCATATAATTAATCTATTTCTCTAATTAATCACTTTAAAATTGTGAATGATCATTTTCAATGGACTAAATGCACATGAGTTAACCAATAAAAATACTTTTGTTTCTTTTAAAAATTTGTTTTGATATTAATATCTTTTTTTGATCTATGTATTAGTTGTATAGATTTCGTTTACAAAATAGGTAAATGTGTGAAATATAAGTTCTAATATTAATATTAATATTGATGTTAATAATGAAAAAGATAATAGTTTACCTCCTGAAATTTTGTTGTTGAGGTCCATTATTAAATCAACCTTGGTTTTCTATAAATATTACCAAGTTTGCCATTTTTAATTTCAATAATTGGATATAATCAAAATTATGAAAATCCCATGTTTACGATTAGGTTTTCCTCTTTTATTTTAATGTATTTTTTATGTGTTGAGTTGCAAGTAAAGACAAAGGTATGTCTTGTCTTCATGTTTTACATTTATCCACATCCATATGTGTCTTTTATATATTATGGAAGTAATTTTAATATAAAAAGGTTATATAATGTAATATTTTTTAAATAATTTATAATTTAGTACTAGCTTAACTTTGGAAATTATAATTTAGTACTAGCTTAACTTTGGAAAAACAATCGAATACCTTACTTTTGTTTTATTTTATGTATTGAATTCAATGGGTTCTAGGGACAAACATGGTTTTATTTGATAATTAGTCAAAAATTTATACTAGTATGAAATTTAGTCATAAATTTACGGTTATTTAATTGTAGTTGAAATATTCAGTCATCCTATTTTTTTGTAGTGGACATCAAATATATATAATTTAATATTTGATTATTTATAATATGTTATGATTCATTTAAGTTAAAGAATAAAATATACTCAAGGATACAAATAATTGATGAGATGTCATGCCTATCAAGTGTCACAAACTATTTTAGAAGTTATGCCATGGCCATGTCATGTGTTGCAAAAGTACTAGATCCCATTTTTTAATCCTTTGGTGTAAATTTATATATTTCATTGCGTAACAGGCTCACTTAAAAAATCACCGAAAATTATAATTTATTAAGTTTATCGGTTTATACATAACCAATTTGTTTTATTTTATAACTACAAAAGAAAAATCTTATTTTCAGGCTTTTATTCAATTATTACTACAAAATAGAAGAGAAAAATGATGAGATTTATTGTTTTGTTTGTTATTAAGAATAGTTTTTTAGAAATCATCTATGTAACATAAGAATAAAATCTGATAAACCGTTTAAATTTCTAGGAATTTATTTTTTGGATGATTTCCTAGGAATTTACTAACGGATAAAAAAAATCGTACTTGCATTATTCTTTAAAGTTATATTTCTAGGAATTTACAAATTACGTACCCAAAATCTGAAATATTTAATTAAACGAAAAACTTAGGTATTCAATAAAATTTCAAAAACTCATTATTTAATTTTTGCTTTAAAAAAGTCATGTATTCGATAACTTTAATCATGATAATATATACTTGCATTACTCTTTAAGGTTATATTTTTATATATTTCATACTAATAAATCCGTACATTGCACGAGTTTCTATACTAGTGACCTATAAGTTTATTTGTTTGGATGAATTTGTCACATAGGTAATAGAGACATTAAATTGTTTTTCATAGTTCATTTTGTCTCTGGCCTTTAAGCCCATCATTATATTTAAGTTAAAAGTTTTAAGTATAAATTATTCGGCCAATCATATGCTAGCATTATCATGGTTAAGAACCATATTTAGAGGCTTTTTGACAATTAACTTTTATTTTTTTGGAAATTGGCTTTTTGATTGACTTTTTGTTTTTTATTAGATCAAAAAGTATATTTGGTAATTGGTATAATTGACTTATTAAGTTAGATGAAAAGGTAGCAATTCAAAGCCAAACCCAAAAAACTACTCATAGTAGCTATCTCGGTAATGAAACTATAAAGTGGAAAATATATTTAGAATACATGGATGGTGAAGCAAATGTGGATAATCTTGGCAAGGGATTAGCAAACATAGACCAGCAGGCCACCAATAGCACACCAGCATCTCACAATGGCACAAAAGACCACTGGCAAAATCAGACGAGCAGGCCACCTTGCAAGGTCTGTCCAAGGTAGATACGGGTGGTTGGGAAGGCAAACAAGAGAGATTTGACATCTCTATACATGGGTTTTTCATGCAAGGCCCCAAGTGCCTCCTCTCAATTGAAGAAGGACCCCAAGAAACTAAGCCAAAGGTTGTATGCTCAACAAAGAATGTTGTCAAGTGCTGTGCAGATTCTGACCAAAGAAATGTCGAGTAGCCTACCTTTCTTGGGCTGTACAGTGCTGCTCACGAAGCTCCAGATCAAGTGAGGGGCAGTTATGGAATCTCCATACCAGGATATTTCACAACAAGACCTTAAACACACTTTAACGAGCACGAGAAGACATCCTAAAAGAGAGCTAAAGGTCCCCTGGTCGCACGATTTGCTGACAGAAGGTTGCACGTGTTTTGTTTGATGAATTTGAGCGTTTTTTAATTCACATATGATAGGCACGTGATGTTTAGCCATTGTGCATTAGTTATTTTAATTCCTAAGAGTCTTAGTGTGTTTTTTCCTCATTTCATAAGTCTATAAATAGGATCCCAAGCCTTGTAAAAATAATAATTCATAATTTTGAGAATAAAAATTACATGTGGTTTTTTCTTCCTTGTTTGAGTGTGAGAAATACCCATTAATCTTGAGTAGTCCAAGATTGACATCTTCCAAAGGCTGAGAGTAGTACTTGGTTTTTGAGAAGGAGTAGATTGCATTAGAACTTCAAGAACTAAGGCAATCAACTCAAGAAACACAAATACCATTCTGATTTTTGGTGTTTGACAGCCCCGGTTGAACGTGGTGAGGGCTTGGCATTGGTCGTGGATTGTGCAACCTAAAGGGAGGATCGTGTAGAGTGCAACATAGGGAAGAACATCAACCCCTATTCACTCCAGATGGAAAGCGTCAGTGAAGTCAATAGTTGATGAGCTAGATGTGCAATATGACTCCTCCGCGGAAGTGACTTAAATGCCTGCAACACAACACGTTAGCTTTGCTCAAGGCGATCTCTTAAAAAAAAACTCTTCCGCCGCTTGAGTTAGATTGAGAGATAGAAATCAAAATTGGATTATTTTTTTTAGAAAAATTACCGTGAATAATAAGAACTTTCACTGATTTTCTTACAATAATACGAACTTTCGATTAACCCTAAATAATACGAACTTTGATACTTTGATGTAAATTTCCTTCGAACATCCTTAACTTGTTGGTAGCCTGCAATTGTAGATCAATTTGCCAAAAAAAATGAAAATACAAAAAAATAAAAAATGAAGAATGCAATAAAAGTAAGAAAAGTAATTCCCCACCCTCCCCTATCCCTGCCCAACCTTCGTCCCCCACCACTCTTTCTTTTTTCGGTGGATTTTTATTGCATTTTTATTTTTCTTACTCTTTTTTGATGTATTTTAATTTTTTTTTCATTTTTCTTTTTTTGGCAAGTTGACCTAGGATTGAAGGTTACCAATAGGTCAAGGATACTGGAGAAATCCACATCAAAATTGATACTATTGAGGGTTAATCGAAAGTTCGTATTATAATTATTATAGGAAAATCAGTGAATGTTTGTAATATTCACGGTAAATATTTTAAGTTATTATTCTTTTCACTTAATGCAGACTACCAAACGTGGCCTACATTTACCATGAGAAATATTCGGTTGACAATATTCATAAAATACTTCTTTTGTCCCAAATAATTTTCATTATTTTCGATCTTAGTCCATTTTATTAAATTTGTCTATTTATTATTTTTATTATTATACAACCTATGTTGTATGAGACATGTTTCAGTGTGAGATCAGCTCATACAAAAATATGTGTTTTATAACTCACGTTCCTATTTCATTAATTTATTTTCAAGTAATCACTACACCGTAATTTATTTTTAGTGGGATATATTTAGCGATATTTGATTTAAAGAATACTATTTTAAATTTTTAATAGTATCTATAGAGGATTTAGTGACATTTATTAGACTCTTCAGCAACATAATAAAAAATCACACTGAAAGTTTTTTGTGACATAGGATCGGCTGACATTTCTCATAAATGTCATTATAGACTATAATATCAATTACATATGCTACTAATGACAAAATAAATGGTCGCTAAATTACAACTTACAATAAAACATTAAGTCTCCTGAAAGACCGTCTTTTTGAGACGTCTCTCAGGTCCAGTCCATTAAAATTTAATTCTTACCCTTATTCTATATTTTTCTTTATGGGCCGATCCAATTAGAGTTGGTCTTTGAAAAACACCGTCTCTCATTAGAATTTATAAAAATAAAAATCAACAATTATTAGATTAACAATATGAAACGGTAGCATTTTTTTTAATGCAATTAAATATAATACCACACAAAGTTCAATTAAAGCTCGCCACCTTTGAAAAAAAAGTATATGTATATTTAACACCACCTCGGTAGGTATCTCGCATTTAAGAAGGGTATTATTATAGCTCGCCACCTTTTTCATTTTATCGCCAATTTATATATAATGAATTTACATAATTGCCCCTGCATAATTTTCAAACTCAGAAACTCTAACATCTCTCTAAAAATCTCTACAAAAAACTCTCTGAACTAAAACAAGCTTAGATTAGTAATCGAATACAATGGCTAACCAAAACGAGCAAGAATACGATTCGGTAAGTAAAATTAATCGTTTCGAAATTGAATCAAATTTTTTTTTAAAAAAAAGGAAATCGCACATTTTGTGCTTTTGTACCACGGTACAATCGCACAAAATGTGCTTTTGTACCATGTTACAATTGCACAAAACGGTATCAAACAAATAAAATTATTATCATAACAATATTAAAATTATATTATTTAATGAATTGAATAAATATAATATATTAATAAATTTCATAATTAAATAATAACAACATAATAATTAATTAAAAAAAAATAAAAAAAGGAAAATCGCATGAACTGTGCGATTGTACCATGGTGAAATCGCAAGAAATGTGCGATTGGACAATGGTAAAATCGCACGTTTTGTGCGATTGTACCATGGTCCAATCGCACATTTCATGCGATTTCACCATGGTACAATCGCACAAAACGTGCGATTTCCCCATGGTTCACACGCACAGTTCATGCAATTTTTGTTTTTTTTAAAATTTTTTTTTAATTTTGAAACGAGATTTAGTTAGGAATTGCGATAACGATTCGAAGTCCAATGCTTAGGTACGATTAATTTTTGTGAGAATTTAGTGAGTTTTAGAGTGATAAAAGTGTTATGGAGTTCGATTCGAGTGTTTTATAGTCGTTTTAAGTCCAAAGGCATTTTCGTCATTTTAATTATTTATTTTAAATTAAGGGTGACGATAAAATGAAAATGGGGAGTTTTTAAAAAATTTTGAAATCGAAATTCAGGGGAATGTGTAACGCGCGTCATTTGCTTCTTTTTCAGAAATCAGAATTCTCTCAATAGTTCCCTAACAAACAAGATACTACAATTGCAGCTACCACAACCTTGTCGGCGCTTCCTACTGCCGTCTATCGCCGCCGTCTGCCCCAGCCTTGACGCCAACACTGAGCCGGATGTCTGGTTGTTGTGTTGCTGCTGTCTAACAAAGCAAAAACCCTAAAAATCAGAAATTTGAATTTTCAAATTATTTTCACACTCTTAATCTCAATGTTTATGTTATAATCTTTGATCTTTGAATTAACAAATAAAATCAATATAAATATATACGAAGACTATCATCTTTGGCTTTTTTTGCGTCTAGATATTGATTTGCAATTCTATGTTTGTTATCAATCTAGAGTAACTCAAAGTGGAAACGAAAAAAAAATAATGATAAAGGGTGGAATAAAGAATAAAGAAGAAAAAAAATCTTAAACTGATAGAGAGAATCCTAGAAATTGTGATTCTGTGTTGAAACTAAAAGGTTCTTTATTTTCTAATAAGGGGTTTCATAAGTTACATATTTTAATTTTGATATTGGTACAGTAAATTTTGAACATGTAATTACTGCATCATTTGGTTTTTTTCTCTTTACCAATAACTAAATTGATGTAACAGTGTGAATGGCTAAAGGAATTGGTTAGTTGAGGACTTGTGGTATAGTCTCAACTAGATAGATTCCCGTGATAAACACGGATTATTAATTATTTAAATAAAAAATTATTAATATTATATATGTAATTAATTATTATATGAATTTTAAATTATTGGTTTATAGTTACTCAAAAAAAATTATTGGTTTATAAAAATTGTATAATTTTCGGTAATATAAAAATAAAAAAATAAAAAAATAAAAAAATAAAAAACATTCTAATCAAAATAAATTGATAAAATAAATCATGTAATAATAAATAAAACTTAATTAGTTAAAAAATATTTGATCCTACACGTATTCCTACCACATTAACGTATAAATATTCAATCTAAAATTAAAATTAAAAACATAAGAATTAGAATTAGGATAAAAAAAGTTTTATTATTGCAGTGACACGTGTTTAAATCTCTTATTGTTGTAAAATATAATATATTTATAAAAAATTTAAATCAGCGTTTATAACAATGATATAATGCTCTGTAATATAAAAAAATAAAAGAAAAAACATTATAATAAAAATAAGTAAATAAAATAAATAACAAAATTATCATTAAAAAATATATTTCACCTTGCAAGTGTTCTCATCGCCATTAGCGTATAAATATCCAATCTGAAATTAAAATTAACTGAAATAAACTAAGTAGTAAAATTGGAAGAGAAAATTTTTATGTGTCCAAATCTTCTATTGCTTCTATAATATCCCGTTAATTTTCGATTAAATTTTTTTCGGTTATTATATGAGTATGTTATATAATAATATTTTATGACTTGTGAGCATTTGATATTTAAAAATATTAACGGGTTGCTCCTTAATTTCTATTACGATAAAATTTATATAATAATAACAATAATAATAATAATAATAATAATAATAGTATCGTGTCGATCTTTTTTATGGCACGATGATTTTACCAAAAGTTCTGGAGGTAACGTAAGTTGGTCTAAGGTCTGCTAACCGAAGAGTAGTGACCTAAGGATCCGAAACCTTGATGTATGGAATCTAGTGTCTGTGGGCAAGCTTGCCTGACATATCAGGTCAATGCAGGAGTTCTTATGGATCAAATGGATGCACGAAGTTTACACGAAAGGTGCTGATTGGATGCTCTTCAACCCTTCCATAACGGTTAGTTGGATAGTTGGGCTCTGAAGAGGCTCTAATCTGTAAAGCTTCAATTAAGTGAGTGGATGTGCAGGCAGAACCAGGGATAAATTGGTTTAAATGGGTGTACGTTTGCCCAATGTGCAATGCTGCACCCGAGTCTATTGATCAATGATCATATCTTTGTTCAATGTACTTTCAACATACATTGTTTGCAGTTTATGGAGCAGTGACTAGCTATTCGAATCCCTCATGGTCTACACAGACTTGCTTTAAGAAATGACATGGTCCTAGATTCCGTAGATCCCTGATCCTCACCAGTATTTGCAGCCTTACCTATATGGTCTGACGAACCCGGAATAAAGCTATTTGAATAATGACTATGGACACTGTTGTTGTTGTTACTAAAAAGACCCTCTAGGAAGTGAGGTGTCAAACTTTAAATTGTGAGTGATTACTTTAAATTTAGGGAAATTCCACATGGTAGCATCCAGTTTTGATGAAATGTCAGTGGTAGCACTTTTTAAAGAAAATTCCACATGGTAGCATTCAGTTTATGCACTATCTAATTGCCGTAGCATTTTCACCATTTTAATTTTTAATTCACCGTTTAATTCATTAACGCTTATAAATGTTTAGTAATTTTATTGAAAAATTATAAGAAACTATCTAATCGTGTCGAAACAAGTACTTATTCGCCTATTTTTCGATACGTAAACCGAAAATGATATTTGACGTCATTTTTACACATCATAACGATTTTTTTTGAAAAATGAACGTCGCTATTATCCTTATGAGATAACTCTTTCGAAAATTCGATAAAAACAAGTACTTATTCGAGAGAGTACTTGTTTTGACCGATTAATTAAATATTAAAATGGTGAATTAAATGTTAAAATTATATTTCCATAAAATTATTTAACATTTATATTTTTAGTCCCATAAGGTTAATAATTAAATATTAAAATGGTGAATTAAATGTTAAAATTATATTTCCATAAAATTATTTAACATTTATATTTTTAGTCCCATAAGGTTAGTAGCGACGTTCGTTTTTTCAAAAAAAAATCGTTATGATGTGTAAAAAGGACGTCAAATATCATTTTCGGTTTACGTATCGGAAAATAGGCGAATAAGTATTTATTTCGACCGGATTTTCGAAAGAGTTATCCCATAAGGGAAATTGCAACGTCCGTTTTTTGAAAAAAAAATCGTTATAATGAGTAAAAATGACGCCAAATATCTTTTTCGGTTTACGTATCGAAAAATAGGCGAATAAGTACTTGTTTCGACCTGATTAGATAGTTTCGTATAATTTTTCAATAAAATTATTAAACATTTAGGAGCGTTAATGAATTAAACGGTGAATTAAACATTAAAATGGTGAATTAAAAGTTCAAATAGTAAATTAACAAAAACTAGATGCTACCACATGGAAAAAAACTTACAAAATGATGAATTTAACGAAATTTAACAAGAACTTAACGGAAAATGCTACGGCAATTAGATGATGTATAAACTGGATGCTACCATGTGGAATATTCTTAAAAGAGTGCTACCACTGGTATTTCATCCAAATTGGATGCTACTATGTGGAATTTCCCTTAAATTTATTATTAATCACTTTAGAACTATTACCCTTGAAATTTTAAGTTCCTAGGAAATGATATTATTCTAATTTGTTTCGTTGCCAAAAAATATTAAATTCCTAGGAATTATAAAATCCAAGGGAAGTTAATTTCTATGAGACATAGGAATTAGATTACTATATACCCCCTTAGTCATTAACAATTCCCATGAATTACTTCTAAGGAAATGAAAAAACTATTGTCAAACAAACAATATTAAGTAATTCCTAGGAAATTGACAAAGAAAGAACCATTTCCCTAAATAATGCTCCCACAAAAAAAAATTCCCATTGTACGTCGAAGGAAAAAATATTTCCTCAAATACCGTCCACGTAGGACAAGCCTTGAACCCTTTTTTTTTCCTTTTTTTTTAATAAACCGCTATCTCAAATAGCGATTTTACCTCATAACACAAAATAAACCGCTGTCTGATATGGCGATAAAGATAATTTTACCTAAAATAGCAAAATCGCTATATGAGATAGCGGTTCATGAGAACGCAAAATTTCTAAAACACCTAAACCGCCATCTCATTTGGCGGTTTTACCTGATTTAAATTCTCCTTCCCTTATTTCCTGCACACACGACTTCTCTCTCCTAAAAACCCCTTCTTCTTCGACAACCTCTTTAAAAAAAAAAATTGATTAACTTGATCACTCATAAACTCACTCAAATAATCACTCATCTACTTCTAATCATCAACACTAAACGTAGCTTTTGATTACTTCTCCATTTCTTCATCATTCAAGGTAAACTCTAACCTAACCCTTTTTTAAAAAAAATTTTGCAATTTGATTTTATATGTATGATTGTTGTAGTTGGTTTGTAATGAATTGTTTGTTGTGGCATTATGTTATTTTCTGATTTTGAAGCTTAGTTTCACACCATTAGGGTTGAATTACATTAATATTTTTGTATGCACATAAAGTGTTTGATGAAATGCTTCAATGAGGAGTTCATCTATTTGTTGTAGTAATGTAATGTGTGTAGTATACATATATGCTCAATTTAGTTTTATTGTTATTTGTTGTGGTAATGTAAGTTTAGTTTTATGCCTATTGAATTAATTCAATTAATGTTACATATTGACACTTCACTTAATCATTCTTGAAAACAAAAAAGTGTGTGTTGTATCATATTTGTGACATGGTTGTGTGTGCAGAACATGGATCATTATCCCGTTATAGTATATTGGGGTGGGGAAATTAGTCATAAAGGAGTTGATATGTTGTATAATGGAGGAATGAATGCAATGCTTTTTATCCATCGTCAACATACGACTTATGAGGTGTTTCTTAGCAAAGTGTATGGTGTTATTGGTTGTCATCGCAACTCTTATGGATTAAAAATGGAAATGAAATATCCGGTCACTGGTAAAAATGTGTTAGTCCCGGTTAAGAATGATGAAAGCATAAGTGCGCTTGCTTATGCGGCATCACAAGCCCTTGGAACGGCAATGGAGGTTTATGTTGAAATTGTTGCGAATTCGGGTAATGATGGAGAAGTCATGACTAGCATGCAACTTCCTGAATCGGGTCCTAGTGTGCGCCATGAAACATTTACGGAGATGTTAACAAACCCAAATTACGTGAATGAACATATGGATGAGTTTACTTCTCCAATACACTTGGGTAGTCAAAATGCCAATGAGGTGGACTCTCTAGATCAAGAGGATGATCATATTGATTTTGATCCAGAAGAGGATGATGAAAAAAGAGAAGCATTAGATGCGGCGATTAGGGAAGGTGCTCTATCTCAAGACTGGCTTCGAATCGATGAGTTTGATCAAAGATTGATTGATGCCTGGATGACTTGGAATAATGACAACTTAATGACGGAGAAAGGTGATTTTAGGATAGGGCAAGAGTTTAACTCATTGGACCACCTTAAGAAGAATGTGAAAGCATGGGCAATATGTAATAGTAGAAACTTTCGTGTAATTGAGTCGGAGCCTACAAAGTATGTTATACAATGTACTAATGCGGAGGAGAAAGGTTGTGAATGGAGGTTGCGAGCAATCATGACCGCCACTGGTTCATTTAAGATTGTGCGATATAAGGATCATAAACAAGATTGCTCGGGGCATTATAGTGATGACCATCCCCTTCTTACTTCTGACTTTGTTGCTGATCTCATTGTGGATATGATAAGAGTCGATCCAGCTTTCAAGGTGAAGTCCATTGTTAATTTTGTTCATACAAAATACAGATTCGTTATAACGTACAAGAGTGCTTGGTTGGCGAAAAATAAGGCAATAATAAAGGTCTTTGGGGATTGGGATAAGTCTTATGAGGAGCTTCCAAGGTACCTGTAGGCGTTAATACAATCTAATAGTGGCACAGTGGTGCATTGGCAAAGCAAACCAACAATGGATTCTTCCAAAGTAATTTTTCAGAGAGTTTTTTGGGCTTTTGGACCATCTATTAAGGGTTTTCCCCATTGTCGACCCCTTATATCCATTGATGGAACACATTTGTACGGAAAGTACAGAGGCACACTTATGATAGCTATGGCGATAGATGCAAACTGTCAATTGTTCCCACTTGCCTTTGCCATTGTTGAGGGAGAAAGTAACGACACTTGGAGTTGGTTTTTGGATTGTATTAGGCAATATGTAACTCAACGACATGGCTTATGTGTCATATCTGATCGTCACAAGGGTATTTTGCATGCAATGAATAGGGTTGGAAAGGGTTGGGAAGAGCCATATGCCTTCCATCGGTTTTGTAAAAGACACCTTGCTTCAAATGTGCAAAAAAAGTTCAAGAACGTAGCAATTAAAAACTTGTTTGGAAAAGCTTCTGAACAAACAAAAAATCGGAAATATAATTTCTACATGAATCGCCTCAAGGAGTATAATGAGGAGGCATATAAGTACCTAGTAGATGGTTCTATTCCTGAACGCCAATGGACTTTATTTGTAACATGCAGGCTGAGCGCATCAGATCAGTTCTTATACAATGTAATGACACGATACACGGTGCAACTACATTGCCTATTGATGTAGGCTTTCGGATGTGTACACAGACCCTGGGCTCAATCAACACGTCATTGAGTGAGGTATTAAATCAGGCGGGGTATGATTATCTCATTCCGACTCCTCCCCCCACTACGGATGATGACACGTTCCACACTCCTTCTACAAGGGGTTCGAGCCATCGAGGCAGCTCTTCCGGAGGTTCAAGTAGCCGGTCTTCACGAGGTTCTGGTCGTTCATCTACGCGAGGTCGAGGTTCAAGAACTCCATCATCAACATCAGGAGCTATGTCTCCATTTGTGCCACCATCTTCCTTGTCCACTCCTCCTAATCCATCACCTCCGCTTCCGATAATAACCTATCAGCGTGCTAGTCAAAGACGAGCCCCTACCCTTGATGCCATCACGGAGGCTGATGAGTGTACGCCATCCTCATCCACCGGTGTGCGCAACAAACGAGGTCGCGAATTTTAATTCGATAGACTTTGGATGACTTGTATATATATCAACTAGAATCATTTTGGATAATTGTAATATTTTCATACTTAATGTTTGCATTTTCTGTTTTTATTCAATGTAAGCCTATGGTATTTGATCATTTGAGCTGGATAATTGATCATCATACAAGAAACATACTATATGCAGGTTGTGTTGTTGGATGCAAAACATAAATGGAAGGCAAAATAAACAGGTTAAACCGCTACCTCAGGTGGCGGTTTACGTAGAAGGCAGAAAACAAGCAAAACCGCTACCTCAGGTGGCGGTTTATATGGGAGCATAAATCGCCACTTCAAATGGCGGTTTGTCTGATCATGGTGCAAGTATAACCGTTATATGAGATGGCGTTTTTGTTTTACACATAAACCGCTATCTCACATAGCGGTTTTGTCTGAGACCTTTAAAAAAAAAAAACCCATCCTACGTGGACGGTACCTAGGGAAATAAGTTTCCCTGCAACGTAGAATGGGAATTAATTTCCTAAATTACCATATTTAGGGAAAAGATTCACAAAGAAAGTAAATTCCAATAAATTACAACTTTTCATAAAAATTAAATTTCTACGTCAACCAAACTACTCCTGAATATACATTCAATCACTACAATTTATTTTGGAAAACTTGGCCCATCATATAATAGACCCAATGAAAACCTTACTTATTCTCGTCTTCAGTCTATTTAACTCGATCAAATCTTCATCTCCATGCCAATTGCCAGCCGTTTTCGACATTAGAGTACAGACAGGCAAAAACCCTTTTTCTCTCTCTCACTCTCTAAATTTCTTATTCTATTGTTTTGTCTTTTAATTTGATTATAATCGGTTAATTGAAACCAATTTCTTTGACTCTCTTTGGGATAACTCAATCAAATCTTCATCTCTATGCCAATTGCCAGCCGTTTTTGACATAATCTCTCTCTAAATTTCTTATTCTATGGTTTTGTCTTTAATTTGATTCTAATCGGTTAATTGAAACCAATTTCTTTTAAAAACAACAAAATCAGTTAAGATTGTTGTTTTTTTTTTTTTCAATGTTTTATAATCTGATTGAAGATGCCCTCTGTATAACCTAAAGATTGAAACTTTTGAAGATATTTTTGAAGAAGAAGTACTCTTTGCCTTTTTGATCCAGAAAATCATATGTAAGTTCACTTTTATCTTTTTGTTTTTTGGTTGCTAAAAAACAAAAATTGTTTATCATTGTTAATACTCAAAAACAAATAAAAATTGTTTATCATTGTTTTATGCTAATGAAGTGTGTTTGGTAATTCCCAAAAAAAAGAAGTGTGTTTGGTTACTGTGCTTTTGATAGTCATATGAGTTATGTTAATATATAGAAATTTAAGAATAAGAGATTTAATTAATACTCAAAAGTTTGAAAACATCTAATTCAAATATGAGATTTAATTAATACACAATGATGAAAAAAAGCATGATTTTGGTCAGGTAAGATGATTTATTTGTGGGCAATTGTAATAATTGTAATATAGCAAGAAACTTATTTATGGGCAATTGTAATAATTGTAGCTAGTCAACCAAGAGTACTTCTCTAAATACTAATTCATGTAGTAATTGTAATATGACAATAAACATATTTGAAGGCAATTGTAATAATTGTGATAAATGGGCTGAATAATTTTTTATGAGAAGTGCTTTCGGCGGGAAACGAATCATTGTGGTAGTGACACGTGTCACATTAACATACATATTGTTTTTAGTATAGTTTCTGATGGAAATAATCAAGCCTTTGTCAGAGGATCTTCATAGTATGGTGCGGTCAGGGATCATCATTAACTGCTTAACTACAGTTGTTGAAGAGCTCATATACAATAGCCTGGATGCTGGTGCCACAAAGGTTATATTTCCTGTCGATTGACGATTAGTTCTGGAAAACTTACTATGTCTAGTGAACATAATACCCTATTTTTATTAGAACATTTTTTCAAAACATCTCTACTTCATATGTTTGATAAATTTATGTGATACTAGTATAAACACCTGTGCAATTGCACGGATTTTTAATTATGTTAATATTTTAATGAAATTTTAGACTAATACAACTATTATATGAAGGTGGGTAATAATTATTAGACATATATATTGTAATTAAAAGAATTAAATATAAAGAAATCCAATATACTTTGTTAATCAAAAGCTTATAGGTTTTGAAACACATCAATAGATACTATATTCTCAGTATGATAACATATTTCACCATCCTTGTCGTATATGAGAATTCTTTGTCTTTTCCTTCTAGTCGCTCTAGAAATGGCGTCGTAAAATTGTTTATGACTAAAAACAGGCTAAGGTAGGAATATACCAACATGAGATACTGTTTGTTCTTGACTTTTATTAATAGTCATTAATATTTCATGTTTCCATCTCACCATGAATTTAATGTAATTAAACAAATGGTTATTCTATAAATAAAATATTATTAAACAACACTAAATTCAGAGAAGAGAAATAATATGAGCAAACAATTGGGTCCACATTGGGCTATTTATATTGTAATTTCATCCATGAAAGTGTTTATACATTTTTATTTTCATAAAGGAATAATTGAATTACAAAAAAGCAGACAATATTTTTAGTTGATTGATTTTTATTCCACTAAATTTGGTAGCTAAGATAGTCTGATTGCCTACATACTGACTGAAGTTGGTTGATTTTTTTGCATTAATTTATTTGTTTCCATAATTATCATTTGGTTTAATATTTTATACATTTTTTCTAAAATTCAAAATTATTATTATGGTAGTCTGACAATATAAATGACTGATTTTAATGATCATAGAATGAATTTATGTCATTTAAATTTTTAACAACTATTGCTGGAAAAAAGAACAATGATGTACTTTTAATAATTTAATGAATTGCAGTATAATTGTGATGATAGTAATTTATTTTTTAATATAATTTTCTACCAGTGTATTTTCATTTTTATCTATTTTTCAGTATAAGTTTCTAAATTGTACATTTATATATAACAGTGTAATTGAAATAATTATGATTTATTGCATTCATTAATGTATAAATTTTTCCAAAAATGCAAACGTGTAAATATGAAAAGTCAAAAAATGCAAATAAATCAATTCCATTAACACCATCCAAAGACAAATGGCATGCTCACATTCAATTTACCCTTTTTCTAAAATACATTAAAATTAATAGATTGCATGATTGGATTATAGCCTTTGCCCTATTGTTTAAAAGGTTTTTTTTTAAAGCTAAAGATGATTTATTTGTAAGTTATCTAGTATTCAATGTTTGGCTTTTAACAGTCATTGATTTGTTTCAGGTATTAGTTTCTGTTGCTGTTAACAATGGCTATGTTAAAGTAGAGGATGATGGTCAGTAATATTTTCTGCTCACTTGTTAAGTTATATCTTAGAATACGTGGTTAATTAGAGCACTAATTGTTTTGTACATGTTTACCTATGCAGGATCTGGTATTAGCAGGGAAGGACTAGTGTTGCTGGGGGAAAGATATGGTAATATATTTTTTTTGTTGGAAAGTTATTATGTCTTTTCTATGCTGTATGCCTTGTCATTATTGTACATGACCAACATACAATAATTCACCTCCTGGAACATTTGCTACAAAGTCAGATTGGTTCATTGTCTATCTTTGTTCCAATCTTCGATTTTGAAGCAAGAAAAGAAGAACATAGTAAATAAAACTATAAAATTGATTAATTATGATAAGAATCCCACTTAAATTGCGTTTTTATTTTTTTATTTTTATTTTATTTTTTAATTTTTTTTGTGAATTTGTGGTTACTCTATACAGCAACATCAAAATGTCCGCATTTACATGAAGAGAAGGATAATGTGAAAAGCTTTGGATTTCGTGGAGAAGTCTTATGCTCAATTGCCGACATCTCTTTGGTAGAAATTGTAACTAGAATTCATGGGAGACCTAATGGGTATCGAAAAGTAATGAAGGCAAGTACGAATTACAGTTTCATCTTATGTTTTCCATCTTCATAGTGTCAGGACTTGTTGAACCATCTAATCTTTTTTCCTAATCACAATTACATTTGTGTTTTTTTTTCAGGGTCGAAAATGCCTTTGTCTTAGTGTTGATAATGATAGACAAGATGTCGGTACAACTGGTAATGTTATTAGTTCTTGTTGCTATTTTATTCATACTATGAACCTATTTCTTTGAACGCACTTCCCTTTTTTGGGTGGTTCATACATTTCTTATGTCTAAATTGACATTTTATATCTAGCTGCCAACTTTTGGCTTCCTCATATATCACATGGCAAATCATTTCTGAACTGGCAATGTATCATTGACATGAAGTGAGCAAATATCTATTCTTTCTTTAGTTTGATAAGCTCCAGTTTTGTTATACATTAGTACATCTCATTGTTGGGGTGTATAACGATGATTGCTTTTTGGGGATATACTTGTTGATTATAATTGTCTTATGAGAATATGAAAATGGATTGTAATTGGTCTTTTATTACAATGTATGCTGATTATATTCGTTTATTTGTTCACGGGAGCATTTTGGATGTTCAAAGGCTTGTTGAACTCAAAACAAATTGGCAATGCAAGTGTAGCTATACATGCAACACCCTTTTTAGTGTGTATGCTGTGGTAAAATGAAGAGAACTAATGCACTTTCTTTCATTGTTCGCTTACTGTTAGGATTTCATGTTTGTTAGATATTTGGTTATTTAATTGGATAACCTTTTTGCTGATATTATAGCTGGGCTGGAAAACTAGAGTTCTTAGGTTTAAATGCATCTTTGACTCACTTGCATGCTCAATGCCATCTTTATTCTTTCATGAAATGCGTCTCTCTCTGTGCTGGCTGAGTGAATTTTCATTGCCCCCTTATACATTACAATTTCTCTGTTCCTATTGGGTAATATAGATAAATTTGTGCCCTATGTATAGTTTTATTTGTTTTGCACTTCTAGTCTTTGATGATGCGTTTTAGCCAAGGAATTGTATGCTAATGATACTAGTGAGGTGTGTTAAAGGAAATGCTAATGGGTGCTATTGCTAATTTGCTATCTTAATCTCTCAAGTGATACAATGTTAGTAGTTCTATGCTTCGACCTTTTAGCTCTAGTATAAACAACTCATCATACTAGCGTACACGAGAATGCAATTGCAAAATTGGTTCCAGTCTCTATGCGATTCTTTGTTCCTAGCTCCCTAATGCAAAAATGAAGTAGGTTTATGTGTAAGGTGCCACATGTTTAAGCTAGTCATGTCCAAAAGGTTTCTCTTAATAGATTTTTCTGATTTTTTTTACCATCTAATTGGAAATGAATGTTGCACTTGTTTCTTTTTCACATTATGTTATTTACAAATGTCTTTTTACAATTTGAGGGGTTCCCTTCGATTCCGATCTCTTCATGATGAGGGTATTGGTATGCCTTTTATCCCACCTTCCTCGGACCTTGCCTTAGCCGAGACTCATTGGGATGATGATGATGACAAATGTCATTTTGCAAGTTTGTCTATTGACTATGTTGTTATGTAGATGTGGTATTCATATTCTCAAAATGCAAAGGATCTAAGTATTGGGGATTTTGCAGTCACTGTTCGCGATTTATTTTACAATCAACCTGTGCGGAGAAGACAAATGCAATGCAGGTACCCTCCCACTTGGTTAAAAATGAAATTTACCATTTTTTACTTACAGGTTATGTCTGACAGTTTGTGTAACCACCCTTGTTTTTTAATATCTATTTTCATAATTTTTCGTTTAGTCAAAATAATGATATTTAATATTAAAATATACATTAAATTACGTGCAAAAAGAAATTCAGCAAGTATTACGTCACACATGAAGTATTTTAACAAGTCCATTATTACAAAGTTACTATAAATCATTAATTTTTGATGACTTTTAAGGTCATTCCACTAGATTTCATGTGGTGTAGTTTCCAATTATCTAATAACTATATATATATATATATATATATATATATATATATATATATATATATATATATATATGTATATATATATATATTAAAAAAAAAATATTTTTTAAAGTAACACTTTTTTGGTAAAAAGTACTAGCTTTTTTTTTTTAAAAATTTATTTTCGGAAAAAACGTGTTACGTTTTAATATTTTTATTTTCTGGAAAAAAAAAATATTTTTTCTGAAAGTAACACTTTTTTGGCTAAAAAGTACTAGCTTTTTTTTAAAACATAAGTCACATTATTTTGTCCAATAGTAACACATTTTCCGTAAAAAAAGTAACACATTTTTATCAGGGAGTTTGGTTCTCACAGTTCTCATATAAGCTTGGTTCTCACTGGAACTTGACTCTCTCTCTCTCTATATATATATATATATATATAGAGTCAAGTTCCAATGAGAACCAAACTTATATGAGAAATTGAGAACCAATCTCCTTGATAAAAATGTGTTACTTTAGACAAAAATTTTTTACTTTTGTTTAAAAAAAAAGGTACTTTTTAGTAAAAAAAAGTATTACTTTCAGAAAAAAATATGTTTCAAAAAAAAACAAAAATATTACAAAGTAACACTTTTTAAAAAAGTAACACTTTTTTGTAAGGCAAATTGGTTCTCGCGGTTCTCATATAAGGATGGTTCTCACTAAAACTTCTTCCTATATATACATATATATATATATATATATATATATATATATATATATATATATATATATATATTTTCAAAAACATTTTGAAACTCTTAGAAATAGAACTTTTTCAAAAATATTTTGAAATTTTTCAAAAACAACATAAGATCATCCTACGTGAAATACCGTAATCCAAAGCTCTAATATGCTTCCCAATGTTTGGTCTTCATCCTCAAGTGCTAGGATTCAATTCCCCCTACAATACGTATTTGAAGAATATAAATGTAAAAATTTGCTATTAGTTTCAAATAATAATATACAATTAAGTTTTCTTCCTAAAGGTTGTTAGATTACTTAATCGTTGATGTTGTAACTATAGTGTAAAACAATCGCATCACATCGCGTCGACCACATGGTCAAGGTTTTAAAAAAAGACAACTGATATTTCTCGCGTTGTAAAGGTAAAAAACAAAATCGTGTTATGGGTTGTATCAAGGGATATTTTATGGTTTTGATCGAAATTTAGGTGTTATTCTGCATGACTCCCATTATTATATCACCGTTTCGTTACTGCGATCGCTACATAATTGCATTTTTATACTATGGTTGTAACTTTGGAGTAGACTTTGCGTCGAGCAACACTTCTTCGATGATGAGTTTTTAAACTAGGAAATAAGAAATAGAAATTAGAAGTATATGAAAGAAAAGATTTCTCATTTTTTTCCTTGATGGCCGAAAATATATGTGGCTTTTGAAGATATGATTTTCCTTGTTTAAGTGATGATATATATGTTTATAATATATTTGATTTATGAAAATAATTTCACGTTTTTCATGAACTTGTTTTTGAATAAAAATTGTGAAATGAATTTTTTAGAACACTTGAAATATATACTCCCTCCGTTCCTTAATGAAGTTCCGATAAGGAATGTTCACGGAAATTAAGAAAAATAGAATCCGTTGGATAGTGGATATATTATTTTATTGAATAATACTTCCTCTGGATTTTAATAGTTGCTACAGATAGTGACATCTTGTGAGGAGAAAGGTCACTATCTGTAGCAACTAATAAAAAACCAAGGAAGTATATTTGATGGAGGAAAAATAGGGATTATAAACATTAAATAAATATTAAAAGAAAGTTAGTGGAAAAAAATATGGGGACCGCAACTAATAAAAAAATGTTTTTATAAAGTTAGTGGGAAACATGTGGGGACCATAATATAAAAATGTTAAAATAAAGTTAGTGGGGATATGTGGGGATCATAAGTGTTATTAAAATATTAAAATGAGGATGGACAAGGTTATTCATGTCTAAAATTTGTGATATAAATAGAAAGGTTCGTTTTAGGGAACTACAAATGAAACTCCCCAAACTGGAAAATGGAAACTTCAGTAAGGAACGGAGGGAGTATATGTTTATGATATTTTTGTGCATACAAACTTGTGTTTTAGAAGGTGTTTTTGAAGTAGCCTAAGAAAGGAAAAGGATGTGTTTTTAGAGAGATTCGAGGGGATGTATGTTGAATGAGAGTTTGAGTACTTATAAGATTGAAGTTGGATAGTAATTTAAGGGGGCACCTGGCTCATTTGGAGGGAGTAAGGGAGTGACTTTTACCTTTGTTGGTTGCTTTGCATGCTTGTAATGATGTGAAGTTTGGGTAAGATCAAAAGGGGTTATAGGGAAGAGAAGAGGAAGAGTGTGTAAGTACCCAAATGGGGTTTCGTGGGATTGTAGAAACAATTTAGTAAAGTATTGTAAGATTCGAGTTGCTTTTGATGTACAAAGAATTAGTTTTGGTAACATGCATATTTTGAAATCACTTGTACGAAGTGTATTTAATATTTGAATTAGTCCTATCATGGGAAGTAGAAATAGAAGAGTTGCTCAACTTTAAGTGTTGTTACTCCCAAAGTTTAGCTACTTGTTATAATTCATAACTTACTTATGAATTAACAAGTTCATTACCATCCTAGTAATTTTTCTAATTACTACCATCCCTAATTAATTTAAAAAATTAGACGCCCAAATACTATAATGAAATAATGTTAATCACCAGACTGCTTCAGTTTGTGAAACTTAGATTAATTGTATCCTTGTTTTTGTTCTGCATTTGTGTTGTAGTGCCAAGAAGATTTTACATGAAGTTAAAAAATGCACTGTATGGATTGCTCTTGTGCAGCCAAAAACTTCCTTCAAAGTCATGGACATGGAAAGGTGTGTCAACTTTATAATCATACAAATAGTTTAGATTAGATATGCAACAAATTTATTTGTTGATGTCTTTATGCAGTGAAGATGAATTGCTTTGCACACGTAGTTGTCCTACCCCTTTGTCACTATTGTGCAGCAATTTTGGTATTGAAGCCTCTTGTTTACATGAGCTAAGCTTTTCAGAAGGACTGTTTAAGCTTACTGGATATGTCTCTGCTGTGTCTAGTACTTTCTCTTCCAAGGTGAGTCTTTGTACCTATATTTCAATTATTAAAGTGTATAGTATCACCTACATGATTATATTTGGGTCTAAAGTTTGACACAGATTTATGCTTTGCAGGCAGTGCAATATATATGTATCCACAGTTTTGAATTTCATGATAAGCTTGAAATTCTGTGGTGAAATAAATTGATCATCCTTTGAATTCAATTGTACTTAACATTACACAGATGTTAATTCAAGGATTGTTGTTAAAGGCCCGATTCATAAAGTTCTGAATCGTCTAGCAGATATGTACCATGACCAGTTAAGAGGTAATAGAGGCGAGAAGAGAGGTCAGCTTCATGGAGGTCTGTTTTACTGTTTGAATCTGACCTGTCCATGCTACTTATACGATTTGAATCTTGAAATTTCAAGGGCGTCTGTAGAATTCAAGGTAATTATTTTTTGTTTAGCATTGTGATGTTTTTATTTGTGTAGGCTGATTAGAAAATAATGTGATTCATTTGAAAGCTGGACCTAGTTTTTATGATTGCTTCTGTACTTAACCTTAGATTAGGTGACAAACAATGGCTGTATGCTGTTTATCTCTAAGATATTGCTAATCGTCCTATCTTTTGACTTCCACAAAATGTAGAATCTAAACTTCATTTATTAAGACATTAAGAAAATAATGCTGACATTACATATGATGTGGGCAGTAAATACCAGTAGACCACTTAGCATGAGCTTAGCAGCTTCCTTGTATTGACATTTTAACATCAATCCTGGTTAGTGGACTGTCTAATGTTTAATATGGTTTTTAGGATGTGTCTCTTCGGTATACAGACGAACATTGGCTGTACAAGCTCTCATTTTCGGGCACAATTTGTGACTGTCAAAGATTGTATCCAATAAAGTTAGCACAAAGTTTTGTTTGCTCTAGGGTTTAAGGATGAAAATAGTGACAATGCTGGTTGTGGGGTTTGTCTCCGTATTAATTCCTTCATTTATGACCACCCTCAAATGGCTGCACAAGTAGCAGACGTCAAACGTCAAATGTCAAACGTCAGAGTCAATAAAACACGAGAAAGTTCGCAATTCACTCACAGTGTAGACTGACAATGATCTTGGTCCTTGGATGATTAATTACTAATTAGGGTTTGTTAATGGCGTGAGGCCTTTGTGAATCTAAGTGATAGAGTAAATACAAGTAGAAGTAAATGCTATTTCTCCAAATGATTGAGAATAAACAACCGCATTTCAGTTATGTAAATAAATGTAAGGTGCTTTATAAATGAGACTTGTCAGTGTAATTATAGTAGCTTGTCATCTGCGAGTTCTTGAAACTTTCATCTTTTTCCTTAGCTTAGACATCTAAGTCAACTTGTGTTGATGCAGTCTTCTTCTATTGGAGGTAAACTAGGGCATTAAATGCAAAGATTGCCTTTTTGCCTAAATCCAGGAAACTTGTTACTTTATCAATGAAAGTAACTCTCTGTCCTTGCACTAGAGTGTGCATGACAGAGTGGAGCATTGTTTTAATTCCATCACATATAATGCTACTTATTTTGTTGGAGTTTCCTATAAGGTGTCGCAGATAAGTATTAGCTATGTTATAGACAAGAAATTAAAACATGATATTGCTCAAATCTAATCTACAACATTCAATGCATTTCTATATATCTGAAGTGCACAATATGTTTGATTGAAATGCCTTCGGAAATAAATTACTGATATATTCTTATTCATTCTTAACCTCCACTTATCCGACTTGGAAAAATGAATCAAGGAAAATCATAAAAAATCTCTAGGAATCGAATGCAATATTTCCCTATGTTTGACAATTCAAATTCCCAAAGATGGACTGTCCGTGATGATGAGATGTGAAATGTTTCCTTTCGCTAGAATTACCACCACATATTTTTTTCTCTTCCATTTAAATTTTAGTTTTGATGTGCTTTGACTGGTGACGTTCAATATAAATCTTCTGTCTGAGTACAAAATTTTTTAATTTATTTTTTTTCTGTTGCTACCATTTTTGTAACAACTTGGCTTCACATTTTAGTATGTTGTTGTAGGATTGGGCTCCCGTACTTTCATTTGTTGAAAAATCAGTTATGTCCTTGTGGAGTGAGGAAACAAGAAGGGGTAAGATTGCATATTTTAGATTTTTTTTCTGCTATTGTTTGCCGTGTCTTTTGGTTTTGACTTTCACATGTTTTTATTTCTCGCCAGGGATTTCTCATAATCAGGATGCTGATAGGATCAGGAAACATGGCATGGAGAAAGGTGGTGTAAAGTCTTCTTTAGTGGAAAAAGGTTATCAATACTTTTATCTTACATTTTGTTTGTATTGTTCACATCTTTATTTGTTTCATGTGAGTTGTGACTTAACCTTGAATCATTAAGCAACTTTATTTATTCTCGGACCTATCCTATCTGGGAAAAGAACAATGCATATAGCATGTTCCGAGATGATAAAAATCAGCTTGTTTGTGATGCAGATTCATGGTTGAGGACATGTGAAATGTCCACAAAGAGACGTAGGATCCAGAATAGTGAGAATCAGCAGGCATGCTCTAAAGAATCACTGGGAATGAAAGTCAAGGACTGCAACAATTTATCTCCGTGGACGAACATTTGTAGAGAGCACATGATTTCAGAAAGAATCTCTGTGAATTTAAGAGAATCAGATTCAGAAAGGGAGTCTGCACGCAAGATGGAATTTATTGGACAAGATGATGTATCTCACTCTAACTGCATCCTCGGTGTCACAAATTGTTTTGGCATCGATCTTCTGCAGTCTAATAAAGAACTACAAAATATAGATATTTTGAACAATAATATCTGTTTTGAAAGTGATGATATCACTATGGAAAGAGAGCCCAATCACATGAACTCTCTTTCAAATTCGAGATGGAAAGATGAAGTTAGTGTAGATGATTCACTTGTTGAGAGCAGTGAAATGTCAAGCATTTATAGTTTCGAGATGATGCCTGAGAATGGAATGAGTAGGGTCAATGATAATCAGATGGACTTCCATTTGCAAAGTGGCTTTTGGAAAAGTCCACTTGAAGCATCCTTGTACTGTGATAAAGAGTATCAGTTTCAGATTGCTAATTTCAAGAATAAACAAAACTACAACAATTTCCTTTTCCTTGGAGATGCTGATAGTGTTAGTCCAAACATTTTTCATAGGGCACCATGTCAGATTGACTTGGCAAATATGACGCCACTTCTTAAATCCAAAATTGCAAGCCATACGAAAAAAGATTCCTACATTCATATGGAATGTGACGATTTATTTCCATCTTGTGAAGGTTCCTTTGATGTAGGATCCCCTTTAGAGTCTCCAAGTGTACATCGTACATCACTCTTCTTGTGCTCGCCTGCAAACTATGTTCAGCAATCTGAAATTACATATCCGTCTCTCAGACTTAAAGATTGGGATTTCCATAAATGTATCCATAACGGAAGATCAAGAGGAAGAGATAGTAGTAGTGTTGAAAAGTCTAATCATGAAGAAGAGGAACTATATTGTGACGGTTTTCGTGATAGGTCTATCGATAAGAATTTCGCTGTATCGAGTTGTTTGAATTCAACATCACTCTTTACAAGTGAATTACCTGGTTTTGATAGAGTTAAGTGGATATATTCCCCACAAAGGCATAATTTTGATGACATAACCTCTAAAGCACATTGTGACACCTTATTTGATGACATTGTTTCAACTTCAATGGACAGAAGGCATAGAAATTCATCAGTTTGCTTGAGTCCATTGACATCCTTTAACAAAGGAATCCAGATAGACCTGAAACTATGTCAAGAGTTTGGACAAGATGAACTTCATTCGGAAAATCCTGGGTTGAATTATGATAGCTCTGACAACCTTATGACAACCGGATGTGATTCCTTAGTAAATAATGAAGCATTTTCTCCGTGTCAGGATTCTGAAAGAGACATTTATATTCCATATAAATCATCACTGTGTTTATTTTCACCCATATCTACTGATAAAACTCCCACACCTGATTCTGGAAGATGCCAAGTTCTTGATCCAAATTGCAGTTCTTTGGAAGTTGGAAGTTGTGTGAGATCAAGAAGAAGTCAATCAGCTCCTCCATTTTATAGGGGCAAGAAGACATATCTCTCAGTAAAGAGTTCTTTGTTTTCTGCAACTGAAAAATTTGCTTTGGAAACAACTCCCCGATATAGTTCTGTTTCAGGTATTTCAAATCTTAGACGTGACTTCAGTAATATACTAAAATATAAACTTCTTAGCAATGTATAATTTAGATGAACTAAGATAGATTTTGGATTGTGTGCAGAAAGATCCAAGTTAAAGCACCCATTTAGACCAGCTCATTCCTCTAGTGTAAATCACCAGCAAGATGGGATGAGAATTGGAGAAGATTCTTTGTTATATGTTGAGTATGTGTTTTGTATCTCTTTTTTTATTCTTGGGGTCAAATTATCATATTGAAACTTAATTTTTAAAACTGGTGCTGGCATTTCCAGACCAAAGGAGAAGAAAAGTTCAAAAGCCATGCAAGTTAGTGCATGGTCATTAGATGGCAACCCAGAGCCTGCCTGTTTCAGCAATGGTATTTATTTCAACTTTTTATGCAATTCTTTTTTGTCTAAATATGAAGCTGGTTGTTGGTTGGCATGGTTGTCATATATTAATTCGATAAGAACACATTCCCATCAACATTATGATATTTTGAAATTCTTCTTCATTAAAGGGGGCGGGGCATAAACTGGTGTGCGTTTTTTTTACTTTCTTGAAAACTCGGGAAAATCTAATTTAAAATGAGGATATTAGGTTTCTTAAAGGACGGACATATGAACTGTCAAAATCTTATGAACAACTGCAGTACAGTTCTCTATAGGATTTTCTCGAATTTCCAGACCTAATCTCGAATGAGAGATCTAGTACTTTTTTGCTCTTTTTCTTTTTGTTTGAAGTGTTCTGGTAACCCTGACTTGACGAAGTCTTCCTTTCTGTTTCTATATGTAAAGGACTTAAGTGGATTTTTTCTTTAAACCAAATGATTGTGTGGACTCGTCTGCATTTATTGGATATTATCTATGTTTAAGAGACTTCATATACCATCAAATATTGATTTTGCAATTGTTAATTAAGGATATAGATGATTGGATATAGAAAATGTCTATATGAGAATTTAAATTTCTACTCATATATATATTAGGAATTTTCCATTTGGTATTGGTTTTGACTTGAATTATGAAACATTTTGCTTTCAATAATGTGTTCTTAAACGTCTTTCTGTAGTGAAGAAAATATGTGTGAATTGGGTTCAAGAAGTTTTGGTTGATACGTATAAACTTACACACACACACATGGGACTCTTAACCTCTAAAGTGCCATTGTTTATAAAGTAATGGCCTTCAAGTAGAGCTTGTTCTCTTTGTGATCATTGCAGACTACTTGAAGTTAGCTCAGGATTCAGAAAGTTCACGATCCAAGTGGCGAGAGGGTTGCCCAGATGCTGAATCAAAGGAGATTTCCAATTATCTGAAAGTAAGTTATGTAATGTTTGGGAACAAGGATTTTATTTGGAAATATGGAATTGACTCAAATTTATTATATTTGGCATATCAAAAATTTTCAAATTTGGATTTGGATCAATTCAACTATTTTTTTAAAGTACTTACAAGTTTAGAACTTGAGAATGACTTTCCAAGCCTTGTCATTCTCAAATTCTTCATTTATGATTTCATAATTGAAAATCTATAATTTAAATGAAATTCTTGTTCCCAAACACAACATTAAGAAATTATAAAAGACCAAGGTACTCAAATATCTGACAATTGTCAATTGATGTTTCAAATTATTGATATAGGCTGGAGATAGGAGGAATGATGTTAAAGATGGAAACGAAATAATGGATATTCAATCTTGTATGCTTGATAACAGTGGCAGCTCATTAGTTCCTAAATCCATCAGTAGAAAAGGCTTGGAGAACGCCAAGGTGCTTTGGCAGATTGACAATAAATTCATTCCGGTCGTAGCAAATGGAACCCTAGCTGTGATTGATCAGGTGTGTTTCTCATGTTGGCCATTTATTTGACATGATTCATTCAAGGAAGAAACTCACTTCCATTTCATCAACTTTTACATGTTATGTTCTTTGTAATAGGACATTTTCGCCTTTTTTAGTTCATCTAATTATGAAAAGGAGCGCATCAGTACATACTATTTGTGCTGTGAAGAGAATCATTTATTTCTGTCAAGAATTCACTTTTTCGCGAACCTTTTCTTTTGTGATGGGAGTGGCAATTTGAGATAGACAATGAGATGTAATCAGACTTAAGAGTTTAAAGGCACTTTGATATAAGATAAGTTTTAAAACGGTATAGTGCGATAGAATAGTCAGGTGAATCTTTTGAAATACGTTGTCGGACATCCCATGTACACTGCATCAGGTGCTCAGTTGGACCTTTTTATATCCTGCCTTCTTTGTTCTAACTGGTACACTAGATGCCACTAAGAATGATGCAAATTTCTGCAAGATTGTTTTCCTGTGAAGCCTTTTGCTTATAATCCTTTTGATACATTAGCTTTAGGAAATTTCACAGCTATCTCAATTCTATGGAAGAACTAGCCTTCTGAAGACGAATAGGCGTTCAGGCAATCTTCCAATGTTATGTAGTACAAGCACTAAGCATGGAAGAACATTCCATGCTCCATTGAATTCTAACTTCCTCCTCCTAGGCTGTAGTTAGTGTAGACAATAGAAATATACTTCATGTTGTTTGAAGTTAACTGCTACATTTTTAACATCATTCCATATAAAAACAGGATAATGGGTAGTTGCAAAAATACACGCCTTTTTTAGGAGATTAATTGTGTGCCTCTTCTCTATTATGTTGTAAATTGTTTGGAGGCCTCGACCTTCTTTAGATGATTTTTTCTATCTTGGGCTCCCTATCTGTCACTATGAGTATCTTGTATCTACAAAAATACCCGAGCTTCCACAATTTTAAAATTTTTAAATGGGGATTGCTGGAAAATCTTGCTTAGAAAATGTAAACTATCAGTAATTTATGGTTTACTGATTATTTCCGTGGTTGGTTAAGTCAATGCCATGAAGTTTTTATAACTAGTATGCTTTGACAAATATCCATGAAAAATATCCAGGAGCTAATTTTTGAGTATTTAGTATAAATCCTAAATCTGCACTAGTTATGTTCTGCCCTTGTCTCTGCTACGTTCAGGTAAGCTCTTGATGTGGTCATGTGAACATTGGGACTCTTTTCATTTTTGGTACGTTACTATACACGTATCAGTATGTAGATGCCTGGATATCCCTTATTCTACGCTTTTAGGATTAATCATCAAAATATTTGCGTTGGTCTATATTGTACACTTGTGTCTTGTGCATCTATCAAGAGGCCTTTTAGTGTTGTCTTTGATATGAATGTTGTTTGACCTGTTATCAAACTCTTTTCAGCATGCTGCTGATGAGAGAATTCGGCTTGAGGAAATGCGTCAAAAGGTATCATTACTCTAAAGTGCTGCATAATAACATTTTTTTGGAAAATTTTATATGTAGGCATTATATACTTACTCGTCGATGTTTTAGGTTCTTTCTGGTGAAATGAAGTCAATAAGCTATTTGGAAAAGGAGAGAGACTTGGTATGATGTACACTCTACTAGAGAACATATGGAATTTCAGAAAGACTAGAATCTAAAGGGGCATTTCTATTGCATTTTTGCAATTTTTTCTAAATGCAATTGGCTTTCATCGTAGGTTTTGCCTGAAATGGTCTACCAGCTACTTTGCAATTATGCAGAACACCTAAAACACTGGGGATGGATATGCAACATTTTCTCCCAAGATTCAAGTTCTTTTGCAAAGTAATCATTCTGTCTTCATTTGGGTCCTCTTACTCTATTATTATGATTATATGTATTCATACACATATCCACACTTTTATACGTGCTCATGTATATGCACACTTGACGCATGTGATGTGTACATGGCTACACGTATACACAGTTATACAGGCACATGCACACTAGCGCATTATATTTAAATTATTTTTGATAATTTTAGTATTCGTAGGACATGCTGCTCACATATGTGCATGCAGTGTCTAATCACTTTCTTACATGCTACTTGAATTTGTAACTCAATTATATAATGAATACATAAATCAAATATAACACACATATGAGAGTGCAACTATGCACATTTCTGTGAGTTGGACACACACAAGCAAGATAAATTGAGAAAAAAAATTAATAAGTGAGGACATTGGCCATGTTTCTAGAACAACTAACAACAAAAAATATAGAGACAAGAATTTCTGATGTCTTTGTGTACCACTTTAATCAATGATTGTATTTCAATTGAAAATATACCCAATTACAAAATGAATGCAATACTTGCAAACGCTCACTATGTGTTTACTCTCAAACATGGAGTACAAAGCTCTGTCTCAAACTCCTTTGTGTTTGTGCTCCGTCACATGTTTTTGGATGCTCAATAATAACTTCAAGTCTTCAACAAGCTCACAACATGAGCTTCGCACACCCAACAATAATGGAGAAGCTTTAACATGTTTTTCTCCCTCAATAGAGGTGCTCCCTTCTCACTCTAACTATTAGAGTTTCTCTTAAATATTAGTGTGTATCAACAAGCTACTCTAACTTCTAGAGTTTCTCTTGAAGTTTAAAGTGTATGAAAAAGCTTCACTAGCTTCACCGCCTGCTGGAATCAGTCTTTAAAATTTATCCTAAACACCTCAAGGATGAGAGGATCATTCCCCGAGTTTTCCGAAAATTCAGAACGCATGCTTTGAAAATCCAATGCTTGATGCTTGTGCTCGTCTGAGCTGGCCCAAGTGACTCATCACAACCTTCTGCACATCATGTCCGGTTCACCTACATGGCACATCTTATTCGGGCACAAATTACTCATGCTCAGTCAGCGTACTCGTTCGAGTTTCGAGCACTACATCACTGTATTTCTGCCAATTTCACAAGATGTTTCTCGTCGAGCTTGAATCCTCCATTTCTTTCGAGCCATATCCTTTCATTTTCCATAATTACTACCTGGCTCAGCTGACGAAATGTGGTGTTGACGGTTGACATCTGGCAACACATATACACAATTACGACTTGTTATTTTTTTCTTCCTTTGTCCAGCATTATTTTTCAGTGTCTTAACTTCTTGCCAATGACTAAAGACACCTATAAATCCATAACCCTGAATCATGCTCTTTAGTTTTCTCCCTTTCATGGTCTGTGCAGGCCTGTTCGTGTGCCAACAATGCCTTGACTTGAGTACAAGGGTTTTTGCAACATCTCTCATAACCTAAACTAAAAACGTGTTGGAGATTTTCTAGTTAGAATCTGTTGAATTTAGGTACATCTTACACATTATTGTAAATTTGTAGAATCAAATAATATATTTTTCTATGTCCTACTTGCATGGGAGAAAATTGTGCCTTGGAAATTTTTGCAAACGCCTTTTAAGAAACCCATTTGATTTACTCTATTGGATTTGGACCACTAGTTAGTCATTGTTTTACCTAAAGTTTGCACATTATGCTCTCTTAATACATTCTTATTACTAAATGCTGCAAAAATATTCTGACTTCCATCTTTGTTTTGCTTATTGCTACCTTTTTGTAGGAATCTGAATCTCTTGAATGAGCGAGCATCTCATCTCACACTTATTGCTGTAAATATACTATATCTCTCGTCATCTATTCTAGAAATCAATTACGTATGCATATTGAGATGTAGTGAATCATATTGCACACTATGTTGTAAACTCTAAAGATTTTCTCGACTCTTTTTCAGGTACCATGTATTTTGGGTGTAAACTTGTCTGATACAGATTTAGTGGAATTTCTTGAACAAGTAAGGATCTATGCTGATCTCAAGGTTCAGGATAATAATTTCGAACTTTTAGGTTTATGATTCTTTTTCAAGCTCTATAGGGAACTTTTACTTGTAAAAATTCCATGTGGGAGGCGCAAAAATTTGGAAAACCACCAAATGAACTTGTACTTCACTATAGATTGAGTTCGTGACCTTTATTTCTCTTGGATTAAGTGTGAACTATGAAAAATTAAGCTTCACCTACTTGAACCTCCATACTAACTTCTAAATTGCCACTACCCTACCTACAAGGACCACCAAGCTAACTTTTGAATTGCTATTGCCCCTTTAGTTACCATTCCTTCCAACACCCATTCACTCATGCACAAAATAACCTTTGCTAAAACTCATCCCATCCTTTTCATAATCTACTATAAAACCCCTTAGCATATCAAGTCAAGGGGGGATGAATAATATGGAAATAATAACCATTGAAAAAAAGAAAATCTAGAAATTGGAATAAAGGAAGACTGGAAGGTAGAGAAAGCGACGGAGGTAGAGAGAAGGGTTGATTTTTTCTTTCTTTGTAGTTGAGTATTAATTTTTCAATTTAGATCTAAAATGCCAATGGGGTGATTACAGGAAAAGTACAACTCAGGAAACGTTTTAGGGTTGTTGCTGATGATTGACAACAATATGCAGAGTAAGGGGTGAATTGTCAACCTTTTTATTGGTGTTGCTGTAGAGGACATAGGAGCTGTGTGGTTGACTTCTGCATTGAAAGAAGAAAATAGCTAACTACCACTAAATAATTATAAAAGAAGCCGTCAATTTTCACTCCCTCTTAGTAGTTGTTCGACATCCAAATGTACTTGAAAGCTCATTCCACTCTATGAGACTACAAGTCAACCTACCATCATCAAATTTGCTATGCGCTCTCTATCTCTTTTATTTATTTTCTTCATCACATCTCAAAACCAATATTTTAGCAATCAAATATCAAATTTATGAGCGGAAGGGGTGGGTATTTTGTCATCAATTGCCATCAAAGCCACAGTTGATGGAGGAGAAACCGATAACTTTTGTTGATAAATAGGTGGTGAGGTTAGTTTTCCTTTTTTTCTAAGGAGTTAAAATGATTTTGACGGAAATTATTCGTAAGGTTATGGTATAAGTTTATATAGTTTGTTTACATTAATACAAGCTCATTTGATGTGCTTGTGGACATATGGAATTTTAGAATTTAAGGGTTATCCTATAGAAGTTCCTTTCTTTTTACCTAGTAAAGCTTTCTTTAATCTTGTTATAACTTTTAATAGCTTGCTGATACTGATGGATCATCAACCATTCCACTGTCTGTAGCTCGAGTCCTAAACTACAAAGCATGCAGAGGTATGCCTTTTTAGTTTTGCAACTCTCGATTTTGTTTTCCCCCTCTCTTTATCCAATTAATTTTGATTTTCATTGCATGAATTGAACTGGGATGTGAAACTTCTTTTATTTGTTTTTTTTATAGTATTTGTTATGTCCAACTCGTAAGTTTTGAATTTTGATTTATTATTTTCATGACATTACTTACCTGTTGCAATGAGTATGTAATTTCCGTAAAGTAAGGAAAAGGAGAAAAAGGGGTAAGACTTAATGAGTGTGTGTGAGTAATGGTCAAAAATAAAAGGAACAATTACCCATAATGCTTCCAACTTTCACTCATTCTCTTATTATAATCTCACATTTTGACTAACCTTGATTAATGCCATACTTTGGGGGTGTTTTCCTACATGACAAGCTTAGAAAAAAAAATGAAAAGAAATGAAAAATTATTTTTTAAAAAAAATCCCTCCAATCCCGCATCCTCTTCCTTACTCCAGCCTAAGTGACAAGTAATATTTCCAAAATGCTCCAAAGAAATATTTCATTAAGATTGTTCACATTTCCAACTAAAGCTATTTTGAAAATATCGAGAAATACTAAACACAATACTACAATTAAAATTGCACAATGCAACACTAATAACTCTACTACAATTCGCTCCCCTCCAATAATGGTTCCAATTTTCAAGTGTTAGTTATATTGATACCAGGATTGTTATTTTCTTGACACAAGGTAATGGAAGTCATCTCCATTATAGGGAGCTTTCTTGATTCGTGATAGCAAAGGTATGGAGCAATTGGTCATCTCCCTTCTCTTTCCCTTCCCTCGTTTCCTTACAACTTGGGATTGAAATTCGAATAGCCTTACCCTATGCCCACCATACATTTCAACCTACAATTGTTAGGACACATAGGGAAGGAGCATGGTGTCAAAACTCGACCGAGTTGACTCAAAACGTTGAGTTGACCTGATTTTTTAGTCAATTGTTCGGATATTGCTTGATTTGTAACGTGGTTTGTAAAAATGGCACTCTACCGCGCTGACTGGTCATTTTAGTAGTTTAAATTAGACTTTATGGCTTGTTCACTTGTTGCGTGCAAGATTTCGTTTCAGAGCGAGTTTCAAGAATTCTGGACGTGTTTGAATTTGAACTAAGTTAATGAAAAGTTGAGAGCGATGCTTATAAGTGTACCTGCTCTAACTATTGGAAAAAAAGGGACTAGAAAATGCTAATGGAGGTATACTCCACCTAGAAAGCTGTGAGAGTACTTATTTAAATTTCTGTATCTTATGTATAAGTGCAACTTTTTAAATTTTTACTCTTTCTTAAGCTATTAATAATGAATATAATAGAAAGTCAAAGGTTTGGAACAATACGTTACTCTATACTAACAGTAATATCATATTCCTATTTTAAAAAGTATTAAAAATATCAAATAATTGATTTCATTTAAATCTGATTAATTTTTTTAATGGCTAGGAAGGTTATTAATTATGACATTTAATTACAAGTCTAGATCTATATATATATATATATATATAGGGGTAGGATCAAGTGAAAACACTTAAAGTGGTGAAAACTGAAAACCAGACAAAGGTATACATATGGTAGCAAAAAAGGTACATATTATCTTATAACATGTACATATATTTTGTGAAGAAAAAAGTTCATATTATTTACAAAAATGACATCTGATTATGTACCCCTTTTAAGCGTATATGTACCCTTTTTAGCAAATGTCTAATTATTTACAGAATTGCCATCCAAATATGTACTTCATTTGAGCTTTTATGTACCTCTGTTTTCAGTTTTCACCATTTTAATTGGTTTTCACATGATTCAAATACTATATATATATATATATATATATATATATATATATATATATATATATATATAGAAGAAGTTCCAGTGAGAACCATCCTTACATGTGAACCGTGAGAACCAATTTGCTTTACAAAAAAGTGTTACTTTTTACTAAAAATGTGTTACTTTTAGGCAAAAAGGTGTTATTGTTTTTTATGTTACTATTAGGCATAAAAGTGTTACTTTAAGAAAAAATTTCTGAAAAAAACTCATAAAAAAGGTGTTACTTTTTACTTAAAAATGTGTTACTTTTCGAAAAAAACGTGTTACTTTTTAATATTTTTGTTTTTTAAATTTTTTTTTATTTTTTCAGAAAGTAACACTTTTTATGTTAAAAAGTAACAACTGTTTTTTTTAAAACAAAAGTAATATTTTTTTGTTCAAAAGTAACACATTTTCTATAAAAAAGTAACACATTTTTATTTGGGAGTTTGGTTCTCACGGTTCTCATTATAAATTTTTGTGAAGAAAAAAGCTTATATTATTTACAAAAAGCCATCCGAATATGTACCCTTTTAAGATATTGTACACTATTTAGCAAATGTCTAATTATTTACAAAATTGCCACCGAAATATGTACTCATTTGAGCTTTTATGTTTTTAAAAATCAATATAAAGTACTAAATAAAATAATATTATTGCAACCTGTTTTGCATCTGTTCCCTTGATCCATAAATGTGATCGTATCATAAAATAGAGTAACACCTTTTTGCCTAATAGTATCATAAAATAGAGTAACATCTTTTTGTCCAGAAGTAGCATCATTTTAGTATAAAGTATAAGAATGGTTCTCACTGGAACTTCTTCCTATATAGGGGTAGGATCAAGTGAAAACACTTAAAGTGGTGAAAATTGAAAACCAGACAAAGGTATACATATGGTAGCAAAAAGGGTACATATTATCTTATAACATGTACATATATTTTGTGAAGAAAAAAGTTGATATTATTTACAAAAATGACATCTGATTATATACTCCTTTTAAGCGTATATGTACCCTTTTTAGCAAATGTCTAATTATTTACAGAATTGCCATCCAAATATGTACTCCATTTGAGCTTTTATGTACCCCTGTTTTCAGTTTTCACCATTTTATGTACCCAACAAAGAAGGGTGTGAAAATAGGAAGGATAGGAAGAAATTTCATCCATTAGATCTTAGATCAATGGTCCATCTTGCACGCGTTTTAGAACAGAAAAAACATTGTGATGCTTTCTTAATTATTATGTGATACTTTTTGTATAAACATGTGTCACTTGAAAGTGTGATGTTTTGTAAATTAATGTGTGATGCTTTCTTCATAAATATGTGTTAATAGATCTGCTGCTATGACAAATTTTTTTCGACCGTTAGATCTTAATCAATCAACGGTAGTTACTCCTTTCTATCCTTCCTATTTTCACACCCCTTCTCATTGGATCCCTCCCCTATATATATATATATATATATATATATATATATATATATATATATATATATATATATATATATATATATATATATAGGAAGAAGTTCCAGTGAGAACCATTCTTATACTTTATACTAAAATGATGTTACTTCATGGCAAAAAGGTGTTACTCTATTTTATGATACTATTAGGCAAAAAAGTGTTACTTTAAGAAAAAATTTCTGAAAATAACTCATAAAAAGGTGTTACTTTTTACATAAAAATGTGTTACTTTTCGAAAAAAACGTGTTACTTTTTCATATTTTTGTTATTTAAATTTTTTTTATTTTTTCAGAAAGTAACACTTTTTATGTTAAAAAGTAACAACTTTTTTTTTAAAACAAAAGTAATATTTTTTTGTTCAAAAGTAACACATTTTCTATACAAAAGTAACACATTTTTATTTGGGAGTTTGGTTCTCACGGTTCTCATATAAGCTTGGTTCTCACAGGAACTTAACTATATATATATATATATATATGTATGTACATATATATATATATATATATATATATATATGTATGTATATATATATATATATATGTATGTATATATATATATATGTATGTATATATATATATATATGTATAGGGGTAGGATCGAGTAAAAACACTTAAAGTGGTGAAAACTGAAACCAGACAGAGGTATACATATTATAGCAAAAGGGGTACATGATATCGTATAGAGTATACATATTTTTTGTGAAGAAAAAAGTTCATATTATTTACAAAAAGACCATCCGAATATGTACCCCTTTTAAGCACATATGTACACTATTTAGCAAATGTCTAATTATTTACAAAACTGCCACCCAAATATGTACTCCATTTGAGCTTTTATGTACCCCTGTTTTCAGTTTTCACCATTTTAATTGGTTTTCACATGATCCAAATCCTATATATATATTTTAAAAATCAATATAAAGTACTAAATAAAATAATATTATTGCAACCTGTTTTGCATCCGTTCCCTTGATCCATAAATGTGATCGTATCACGACTACGGTCGCAATTTTGCGCCATGAGAAGGAGAGTAAGAGAACGAGAGCAATGGAAAGGGTGTATAATGGGTATGGGAAACGGTGAAGAACAAGGGATGTTGCAAAGAGGGAGGGGACGAGTTTTTTCTTTTATTTTAGCTTTTTTCTTTTTAAAATTTATATCTTATCTTATTTAATACTCCCTCCGTTCCTTTATGTTCTTCCAACTTACTATAACGGGTAGTTTCAAAAGTTCTTCCACTTTAGAATACTTTCTATTTTTGGAAAGTTTTCAACTCACTATTACCCTTTAAAACCCCACTTTTCTTACTTCATACTACTATTTAATTATTTTCTCTCTCATACTTTCAATACAATTATTACTTCACACTACTATTTAATTATTTTTTCTCTCATAATTCCAATACATTCATTACTTCCCACTACTATATAATTAAAATAATACCCACTACTACCAAAGATTCCATTTTTCTTAATCTTTGTGAAAAACCCAAATAGGAAGATCAAATAGGAACGGAGGGAGTAGCAGATTAGCATGTGCTTCAGGTTACTAGTTACTCTGATGTACTGTAGGCAAATATCCCTCAATGTCTGGATTTTTCAAGGTTGATCAAATCATCAAAGGTAGGATTATGGTAGGAAAATGGTTGAAAGTTGAGAATTGAGATTATTTCGATATAGAAATGCAACAATATCTATGCGACAGACCAAAAAGGAAAAACTTTCAAAACTTGTGCGCCAGAGGGTGTATGATGTTATTGATGTAGTAATTGATGTTGATTAATGATAATCAACATACACTGAACACCCCAAAAAAAATTTTAAATTTAGTGTACAAATGAATTGTCTTACTACATCTAAAAAAGGAAAAGTGTTTTTTTTTTTGCAAGCAAAAAAAGGAAATGTTTTACTATTGTCACAAATGAACATGTTTCATATTCACGAACAACGTAAATGAACTTACTCCTTGCTGCTAATACATCTTTGTTGGCGCTAATATTTGTTATATTTTCAAGGTGCTATTATGTTTGGCGACAAACTCCTACCTTCTGAATGTTCTCTCATTGTTGAAGAGCTGAAGCAAACTTCACTCTGTTTTCAAGTATGTTTCAAAACACTTGCATCATTTCTGTTAATGAATGCTGAGTTTGTCATGACAGCTTGTTTTGTACACAGTGTGCTCATGGAAGACCCACTACTGTCCCTCTGGTGAATCTGAATGCATTGCACACGAGGATCCTGCAACTTGGATCTTGGAGTGATCTTTCAAAGAATACTTGGCGTGGACTCTGCAGAAAGGAGATTAGTCTTGATCGTGCTAAACGCAGACTTGATGCAGCAAGAGGCAGTGAATGAAAAACTGTGCTTTTAGTCTAGTGCTGAGTTTACATAATAATATAAGGTTTGTTTTCTTTTGAACTTGTACTTTGTCTCTTTAGCAGTTTCCAATTTTCCAAACTTATACACACATACACATGGACCTTAATTCTTTGGCTACTGTTATATGTATATATCAGTTCCCAAGCAATAGCAGACTAGCGGTTGAATATATCAATAATTCACTCATCAGTTCTTTGAAATCTGAATTCGATTTTACATTTTCGTGTCAAATTTAATATACCAATATCTGTCATGAGAGTAGTTTTACAACTACGAAGTACTGAAGCTGGGTTGGAAGATTTGCGATAGAAAAACCATCCTCACAATTCTGTGTACTAAAACATGCCTAGAATGTCGGTGTAACGTTTTGTTACAGTTTCTGGATGAATTCCTCTTACTATTATGCAAAAACAAAAGACAAGATCAAACAAACAAATGTGGGGAAGTGTTCGAGCCACTCCCAAGCTCCTCAAAGAATATTTCCTCTTATTTATTTGATGCCTTTACAAATGATTATTATCTTCCTATTTATAGGCTTTGGCTATTGCAAAATTAGAATGCCACCTAGGCCCTTTTATAATACAAGACCCTTATTAATATTTTAACTATATTTAATCCCTTCCCGCTCCATTTCTTTTCTTCTTTCTATAATAGGTAATTAGGGGTGGTTTGACCGGTACACCCGGTTGCCCCTCTGTTAGAATACCCCCGCTAAGACCTTCACCTTGTCCTCAAGGTGAGCAAGTGGGTATGTAGCAAAAAATTTCTGTTTATCTTCCCATGTTTGATGGTACCATAAATCAAACGATTTGTATTTCTTGATGAACTCGGGGAAGCAAGTCAATTAATTTGCATATCTCTAATAATCACAGACACAACAAGAACATATGGTTCAAGTTTATCTAAAACTAATATTAACAAATAATAAAAAGACACAGATATAATAATAAAATAAAGTAAGACTGAAGATCTGAGGTTTCAAAGTTTAAACAATAATGAAGTAAGTATAAGATATTGAAAAATCTTGCATACAAACTCTTTTGCTTTTATTAAGTATTCAACAATGTAAAATCAATGTGTTTATCATCTTTGTCATGCCCTCTACTGACCTTAAGAACCCTTTTTATCACCCAAGGGTCAAAGTTTATCCTGTATGATAATGGACACAGTTATGATCGATATTGATCGGATCCAAAAGAAATTGGATGAAATGCTTGTGAGAGATTTGCCACTCAATTCGTAGCTTGTTTTTCATCAGCACAAGTAACACACGTCAAGGCCCAGTAGGTGTCTTTGAGGACAATCTTTGATGCCCAAATCAGTCTTTATATAAGTTGAAGTACCTAGATAGTCTGGTTCCAAGTGTTGGAGGATATATACTTGGATTTTTGTAATGTCCTAAGGATGTAGCAAATGTTTTTAATGGATTTCAAAATACTTTTCAGGTATTAAGTGCTCTAAAAGAAGATAATGATGCGTACCTGGCATTGATGAACATACATGTATTTATAGTAAGGACTAAGGAATTAGGTTGAAGGTTAGAATAACCTTTTCCCACGTTTCTCCTTACCGTTGGCGGCTATTCCGTTACTGACTTTCCTATGTTTTCTGACTACTTCTTTACTTGGTCGTCTTTAGGTTTATCGTTAGTGGGGAAGACTTTTTCTTGTATAAGCTACCTTGGAACACTGTATAGTTGATGGGCTTCATGAGTATATCGTTTGTAGTCTATCCCCAAGCCTCGGATGATCCATAACACACACTACTGATCTGTTTAGGATGTTTTGGGCTAGCCCACATTTGAGATGTTGAGCTAGACGCATACAAAAGTAAACACACACATTTCTTGGCAAGAGAAGGTGAAAATGATAGTTTTAACAAAGAAAATGTTTGGAAAACCTTGAATTCAAAGAAATTCCAAAACCGATGAATCCAAATTATGTTTGATAATTGTAGAAAAAAATTTGAGTTCTTTAGAATTGTCTGTCTTGATTGATGCAATTGAATATAACTTGAATTAAGAACCTATAAAATGACTCCCAAAAGTTGGTCTTTGAAGTGCTCAAAAATAACTCTTTTATGAGCAATTTTTAAGCTTACACCGTTACACGTCTAAACTCAAAAGAAACTTGTTGAAAAAGCATTAATCACAACACCGAGTCGTCGATTTCGTAGACTAACACATGTATTCTTCCTGGAAATGAGTTAGCTCCAATTTGTCCAAAATCACTGAGTACTGACTAACGACTCGTTGATATCTCAGACTAATGCATGTATTCTTCATGGAAATGAGTTTCTCCAAATGTTGATATCTCATACTAATGAACGCATGCCACATGGAAATGAGTTGCTTCGAATTGTCCAAAACGATGTCCACTAACAACCCGTTGTGGTGACCAAGCCCACCACAACTTATCATTGCTTTTGTGTATCTTATAAAATGATGAAATACTTAATATGGACCTGTTATTGCCCGATGCTTTAATTAGAATATCATGGAAATGAGTTGAATTTATATCCAATACTCTAAAATTCATAATTCCAGCAATAATCTCTCATTTAGAGTATTTTGTGATTTCTTTGATGTGATAATATTGCTTGATGTCCCTGTTGACCCCATACAAGTTGAATCAAGGCGAATATATCCAACCACGTATAGATGTTAACACATGTAACGCTTGACACGCATCTATCATTTGACATATTAGGCTGCGTCCACATGTTTACATAAATTTTTTGCTAGTCAAAATGCCCTTCACGACTTCCTTAGAGTGGCCAAAATCAAAAACATACATATGTGAGTTCTATATGTAAAAATTGTGTTCCCGTGACAGGACACTACCAACTGATAGAGTTTTCTCATTGGCATACTTTTAGAGAAGATTTTATGGACCACTAACTTGTGGGTTAAAACTTGATTTTTTACAAACATTGAGTGAATGATTGAATCACATTGAATCTAAGACGTGACCTCATAATTCATAACACGATTTAGATTGAACTTTTTCACTAGTGTTTCTTGATACAGACAAATTTTCCCACGTAACATGAATGAACTTGTTTCACTTTCATTAAAAACTGTGAATGAACTTACTCCTTGCTAGCTTGCTACTACTACATCTTCATTGACACAAATTTTTTGTTGCTATTCTGCAGGTGCTGTTATGTTTGGTTACTGTGCCTCTGGTGAATCTGAACTGTGAAGGCTTGCAATGTGGATCTTAGATTGGAATACTTGGCATCGACTCTGCAGGAAGGAGATTAGTCTTGATTGGAAAAACGCAGCAGACTTGATGCAGCAAATAACAATAGGTTGTAAATGAAACACTGCGCTTGTAACCTAGTGTTGAATATAGCGCAAGTTTCATTTTCATTCTAACTCTACACAAAATTTTGTGTCCTTCTGTAATACTTTGCAATATTTTCCAAATTTTTCACACACGCACACACACAAGTACAAGTATCTTCATTCTCTGGTTAATTTTCATGTAAATAAATTTCCCCGCAATAGTAGTTGAAAATTTGTTTAAAAACTCTTCAGACTTCCCTACTGTCATCGAGCATTCAGGCAACTCCAAAGATTGCTCGTTGACCTTGTAGTAGCACGAGTTCATCTAGATTGGTGAACTCTCGAGCAGAATCTCGACCAAGCAAAGCACAACGACTAGTTTAAGAGAGTTCTGAACACCTTGTTTTTCCCTGTAAGTACCAAGTTTTGACTCAACATCCTGCAGCAGCAAAGAACGAAACAAGGCTAAAGTATGAGAATAACGTCTACGGCATGACCTTAGAAAAGGGGGAGGCTGCTCCATTTAGGAGGGCACCCCCATATCATAGACTTAGTCTTATTTCGTTTCAAGGTTTCTGTGGGGATGGAAGGATGAGTTTTATTTACATAAGTACACCTGCTAGGGAAGGAATGCTGAAAACCCTGAGAGAACAAGTCTACCAAGGACACCTGAGAAAACTAAGTTATGGACCTCGATCCAAGCTAATCAAGTAGCACTAGAGGATAAAACCTTGGTCGGTAGTACGAGTAGTACAGGTCACCCTCTAAGTAAGGACCTTCTGCAATTAAAGGTACCCAACTGCAATTGGGTTAGACTGAAATCAAATCCTACAAAACGAATTCTTATCTTATGTGTCAATTTGGGAGCATGTAAACCTAAGAATACAGGATTTGGTACACCTTGAGGGCAAAAGTTGTGATATCCCAGATTGAGATTTAAAAGGGATTGATAGACTACTCATATCAACAAGGTGCATCTTTTTTTCATGGGAGCCCATTTGATAAGAACTCCACAGTTAACCGTGCTTGGTGGGGAGCAATCTTAGGATGGGTGACCTCCTGGGAAGTTTTCTCGGGTGCGCACGAGTGAAGCCAAAGTGCGTTGGAAAGACTTGTGTTGGTCTGTGGGGCCAGTCTACAGTCTCCATGAGTAGTCACCGGTTGTCCGTTGGGCCGGTGTAACACCCCTGAATTTCCTACCCCTTGTACGAAATCAAAACCGTAAAGGACGGGAGGAAATTCGGGTATTACATAAAAGAAAAAGGAAAAAGAATTTTACTAAACGTTAAAGCTTAACTTTAAAGATGTGAGTGAAAATTTCGGCAGCATCTACTCTAAAATTGTGCGCCTTTTATAGAAAAGCAAAAGTTATTTAAAATCTAATAAAGTAAAGGCATCACGGCCTATCAAAACTATATCACGGCGGAATGATTCATCGCCGACTTCTGAAATCAACATGCCAAGCATGGATCGTGGTTCCGGTATCAGCGCTTGCGTTTCGAACTAACTAGACTCTTTAAAACCATACAATTTATAAACTACGCAGCGGAGATAACATATACAAAAAAAGCAGGACATGTGCCTCAAACCAAAAACATAAACAAATTTAAATACAAAGAAACTACATCTAGCGTCAAAATAAATGTAACATCGTACGCTTCAACGTTCTCACTCATCCCCCCCGTATGCAATGCATAGAAGCTTCATCACCTGTAATGTCTATCAATGATGTTCCCGCTGCTCAACGTAAGATCATAGACCAACGCGTCATAGCAGGGTCATCAAAGACGAGCCATCAACAAAGAAAACAAACAGTACACGTCAGCATTTAACATCATATTATAATAAGGCATAATTAGCATCAATAAAGTATGTCATAATATGAGGGTGATTTCACAACACTCCAAGTACTAATCATAATCACTGTCAATTCCATTTTCTTCACTTCTTTTCGACTTCATAACTGCTCGGTATCACTTGAACCAAGAGCTTAACCACTTTCAAATATTTATATATATGTGACTAGAGGCCACCATATTGGGGTTTGCAAGACCCACATGGCCACACCTCGACCAAAGGGCGGCGGGCCATCACGAGCCAATGATAAAGTATGAACATACCCCCGTACAGTCATTGTTGTTAAAATCGTGATTCTAATCTACGATTCTACAATTTTACGATCCAAAAACAAGCCAACGATTTGAATCGCAGGTAGAATCCTAAAGTTGTAGAATCTTACGATTCTAGTTATAATAAAATTTTTAGAGGTAGAAACATAACACGATTCTACAATTCTACGATTTAACGATCCGATTCTACTTAGTATGAATTATGTTTAATTTTTCTTATGTACCATCTTTTACTGATCTCTTTCACATATACACATAAATTTCAAATTTTTCATCATGAAAACTTTTAAAAAACAAATTTCTTACTTGATATGAAGATTTAAACTAATTATTAAAGTATGAACATACCCCCGTACAACGACCATATACTGATGATCCACACCTCCAGGAACTAACCCACTAGGGTACCCTAACCAGGGGAGCCACAATAATCGAACAAATTTGCTATCTCACCAATAAGGAACTCCTTCCCATTACAACCAACAAGTTTCTTACTCCATCACTAAGGGATTTATTCCCATTCCATTTCACCATATTCAATACTTTCTTACTCCATTACCAAGGGATTCCTTCCCATTTATAAAACATAATTCAACCACATTAATAAGGGGACCATTCCCTATTCAACTAACATGAATCAATCTCAATAACAAAGGAGTCATTCCCATTCAACTAACGTATGTCAAACTCATTAATAAGGGAATCGTTCCCATTCAACTAACAATAATCGATATCATCAATAAGGAAACCATTCACTATTTCCAACTAACAATAAGCAGTATCATTGATAAGGGACTCGCTCCCTTTCAAACAAATAATAATCAGTTCAATATCAAGGGAACCGAATCGTTCTTATTCTAATCATTACCAAACATTTAGCATATTAGCATCATTCTCTACTAGTAAACTTGAAAATCATATAATCAATAACTTTGATATTTTATTCGACGACGATTCATAGATAGTGCACATTATATGTTTTAAAACAATTCAATATCGGTAAATATAAAATGCAAGATGCATGCAAGAGTTAATTACTGCGTGTACGTACCTGTAAGCGCCACTACACGACCAAAAGTCACAAAGATCAACCAACTAAGGTTCTACCTTCCTCTTATGAGATGAGAACCTATACAAGTTTGAATAGAACTAATAAGCCTACCTACCTACCTCCATTGAAGAGGGAGTATTGAAGAGGGAGTAAAAGCTAAAGCAAGCTATTGTTCACCTATTCCAAGTAACTTTCAATTGTTCTAATACACACTTAGTCAATCACTAGCGACACAAGATAAAATAATTCTTTATTATTAGTTTTATAAAATAATTCTTTACAAGTAATTTCATCACTAATTCTTTATTAGCAATTTTATACAATAATTCTTTATTAGTAATTTTATACAATAATTCTTTATTAGTACTTATTATCACCACAAACCAACAATAACCACAATCACCATATAATGTCATAATCTATTAACACTTACTCGTGTAACGAACATCAATAGCAACTCATAATTTTGGCTACAATTATGCCACTTAACCTACAAAATAACCATGTCTAGCATCATTAACATGACAATAATCAATTCTAATAACTACGACTATACCACAATAAACTAACAATAATACTCAATAATAGTAGTGATATCCACCATCCTTTTTATGATACAAGTGACAATTAACACCACTTCTGTAACACCCGAATTTCCTCTCGTCCGTTGCGGTTTTGGTTTCGTATAAGGGGTATGAGTAGGAAATTCATACCCCTTATACGAAACCAAAACCGCAAAGGACGGGAGGAAATTCGGGTGTTACAACTTCTTGTGACTAACACTCTCGCTTACAACAACTATTATCACCTATTTAAAATATAATCATATATTCAAAGCTTATACAAATCTACTCAATCTATTCAACACCCTCAAATACACAAAAGTAGTAATACTACTATCATTTTCATTCTTACTTTAAACCTTAATTCATAAATAAATTCAATTCACAATCAAACTCTCATCCATAATAAGATTCAATAAAGATTACTACAAAAATCAACATCAAACTCATAAACTTGGAAACTCCAATTAAAACAAGAAACTAACCACATTCTTACATTACCATAATAAGATTCAATAAAATTTAATAAACAATCAACCCAAACTCATGATAAGATTTAACCAAATTAATAAACAATTAACACGCAACCATAGTTTCTAATCACACTTCAAACCCTAAGTCATAAACATGTTCAATTCATCTATTAAAATCTTACCCACAAAAAGATTCAATGAAAGTAACACAAAAACCAACACCAAACTCATAAACTTGGTAGATTTTAATTAGAAACAAGAATCAAAATGGGGGAAGAAGAGGAGGTGTCTTACAATGGAAAAATAAGCAAATGACGAAGGTGTGGATGAAGTTTATGGTGTTGGTGCACAAGGCCCGAAACCGGCCGAAGGGAGGGGCCCAAAACAGCCGCTACTGGCGGCAATGGGCTGAAACGCAGCAGCTGCTGCCTGCTCGTGGAAGGAGAAGAGGCGCCTATTGCTGCCTGCTCGTGGAAGGAGAAGAGGCGCCTATTGCTGCCTGCTCGTGGAAGGAGAAGAGGCGCCTGTTGCCTCGTGCTGGTGGCTGCTCGTGGACGGCTGATTGGCGCCGGCTGCTGGCGGCACAACCAGGGGAAAGGGAGGAGAGATTAAGAGGGAAGGAGGAAGAAATAGAAGACGATGAGTGGGAATGGCTAGGGTCGACTGGCCCTTTTATCTTCATTTTATTATTATTATTATTATTATTATTATTATTATTATTATTATTATTATTATTATTATTATTATTATCTAGATTCACCTTCTTGAAATGCCTAATTAAGAACTCACTTCCATGTGCTCATACATTTAATAAAATAATAATTTGATTCAAACCTCTTTATTTAAAAATCGTAATTGTATTTTCAATATAAATATATGTTAATATTCAAATTCGTATATAAAAGGAATTTATTAAAACTACTTCAAAATTAATTTAATATAATTAAAAAATCCCCAAAGGTTATTAAAATATTAATTAATGACGTCAGAAAATCTCGGGGTGTTACAGGTGGTTACCAGAGCCAGTGGTTCCTATCTTCGACGCCTTATGTTCTCAAAGTCGTGTTAAATTTCTTGAAGTCAAAAGTTATTCGTGAGAGTTTGGGTAGATGTGGGATAGGTGCATATTACATATTCATGCATAATGATTAGCTTTGCACGTGCGTAGATAAACATATAGTTTGTTTAGCTTTTATGAGCTCATTCTCATGTGTGTTAGTATTATAATTAAGAGTTATGATGGTGGTTTGAATAATGATATGATTTAACAAATCAATAGATTTGAATTATGTATTATCAAACAATAATGAAATCTTTGAGTATTTGGTTCAACTCATGAGTTGTAATTATAAGCAGTAATTATGGAGAACAAAGTATGAATAATGGAATTATAGAGAGGTTGCTTGCATCTGGTATTTCCTTTTAACGGTGAGGATAGTATAAATTTTGATCTTATGTGCATGGATATTCGTTCATGTGAACAGGTTTCCATAAAGCTTTATGAGTTTTGAGATGGTAATATACAAAGATTTTCACTCTTTAATTAGCTGATTGAACATTTTCATGAGTCTAGTGCATTCATTCATTATAGTATATGAAGTTATAATCAAAGTCCTTTGAATATGATTTATAAGCGTGCAAATAGGATTATGAGTAATTTAAACAAGAATAAGTACGTGGAACTAATATAATAGGAGTTTGGCATGATTAAATATATATGATAGCCTATAAATAAAGCCTTAAACATAAATTAAGGATAATATTATGGTTTTTGAACTCAAGTCGGTGTTTATGTAAAAATTTTGTTCATGTTGTTGAAATAAGTAATAAAATATTTATACCTTATAGTAATGTAAATTGGAGACCATCAGTTATTGTCTTAAATCACTGACGATATATGGATAAGTATGGATCTACTATGTATGATTATTAATGTTGATGGAATATTTTATAATATGAAGAATCAAAAGTTGTTGATGCAGAGATGACACTAGAAAATCAGTTGAGTAATTCAAGTGGTTCAAACTTTTCCTTTTATTTTGTTTTGTTTGTGATGATTCTTAATGTCTTGTTCTAAGTTTCTAATTCTATGTACAAAGTTATTATGAATTCAAGCTATGAGGATCAATAAGAAGTGCACCCTCCATTAAATTATCAAAGAGTGATCAAATCCCTAGACGATTTGACTAATTTCGTATCAAATTAAAATATTACATGCTTAAAAGCATTTATAACAAATTGAATTAGTTCTATAATAACTCGAGATCATTTGTTATGTAAGAAGTTTCAGACGGATATTTCAAGGGTATTACCACCACATCCGTCCAATTTGGGTTTTAAATCCATTCACCCTACTAAATTGGTTTGAGTGTTGTGAACCTTCCAGTAAGCCTAAATTGGTTTACAAAGAATTTTCATTGATTGCTCCATGAAATCGAGTTCTTATACGTATATTAGTATTATGGCTGTGAACTTATAATTACCAACTACAGTGACTTGCAAAATGTGGTATATATAATTAGATTATATACTGGAAACATGCCTTACGTCCTGAGTTATGAATTTGATTTGTTAGATTTTATATTTTATAATATGATTTGATCCTCTATGATTGGTGAAAAGGGAATTTCATGTTAGGCAAAAAGGTTAGGATTATGTGATAAGTAAAATTATTAAAATAAATAAATAAATAAATAAATAAATAAATAAATAAATAAAAATATGGAGCTGAGATCATGTATTGATGTATCGTCATCTAAGTATAACCATGTTGGTTATTATCAAATCATGCTTACATAAGTAATTGATGTATTATATGTAGCATGTTGTATGAATTGTGACGTGGTAGCATGAGTGTGAGTTTTTGTTTAGTCATGCATCGAGTCATGGATTATAATCAAGAAGTTGTGTTAAGGTTTAGAGTATGTTTTTAAGTAAAGAGATTATGTACCCGATAACGGGATTGATTTATTAGTGATTTGTAGCTCATACAAGTGCACGGAAGTGTAAAGTATAGTTAGGGGTAACGTCTAAGTGACCCCAGTATATTAAGTAAAAGATCTTCAGTTAGATTTCGGAAAGTCTCGCAAGTATGAGTGTCTGGAAGTGATGATAATCATTCCACATTATAGTGGGTTTGACCATCAACCACACCTACCTTTTTGTTGCATTTTTTTTAGTTATAAATAGTATTAAGTATCTTATTGGTATAATACATTGGATTGGTTTGTGTCTTATTCCTTGGGTTAAGTGCAAAGATTTAGAGAACTATATGTTTATCATAGTATGAATCGTTTTGGAAATATTGGTTATGTTGATAATCCATACATAGTATTAATAGGTTAGTTACGATGGAGTTGAAGGATTCTATAGATGGAATAGTTATGAATGTGGTGATTGAATCACTATGAATACTCTATATTGTTCTCAAACGTTTATCGTAGAATATCTTCCTGAATGTATAGTTTATCTAATGATCCAATTACATAACTAAAGTTCTTATCTTCATATATAAAACTCATTAACGTTTTAAGGTAAAGCATCGAGTGTTTTGATTTTTCTGAGATAAACTTGTCAAGTTAAAATAAATAATTCAAAAGTTAATTGAGTTAAAATATTAAAGAGGGGTTTTATCTTCTAAAAATTGGAGTTTAAGTAGTATACATTTATATCCTAAATCTTCTTTATGTTGAAATGACTTGAAATTAACTTATAATCATGTAAGTAGTATACATTTATCATGCTGTCAATGGTTGTTAAATTCTACTTTGGAATGATATTGCTATCCTTACTCCATCAACTTCATTCATGCCTTTGTAAAATATTTGAGTGGTTCTCTTGAAATATGTTCGGAAGTAAATTTGTTTCTTTATAATTACTAATAATATTACGCTCTTTCATGTAGTAACCATGCTAGCTTACGTTGTGCAATCATCCAAATTCAACATATGGCATAGTAATCATACAAACGTGTCAACTTTTATGAATAAGGTCACTCGATAATACCCGTGTCACCCTAGTGAACCCCCTTATTCAATCATATTCAATTTGATTGTTCTAGTATGACCTTCCTCACTCTGGAATATTTTGAGATACTTGTTAGTCTGAGATCTATACTATTATCCAGCCTTTTCATATATTATATTTGAAGTGGGTAAATTAAAGTAAAGTGAATTAAGCAAATGTCTCATCGAGTCGACTGTTCCATGATATAAATAAGTGAAAGAAAAAGGGATTGTGATGTTAATAAACTTGAAAGATGGGTTGTTACGGGTTATGTTGTGTTCACTATGGGAGATTATTATCGAGGGTTTCGCCCGATGAAAGGAGTATTAAGAATTGTTGATAAGAGGAAGTCAAGCCCGAAATTTATAGGACCTTATGAGGTCAAAGAGAAGATTCATATTGCCTTATTTTGAGGATAGTTGAGTTACGAGGTCGTAACTAAGTTTTAAGGGGGGGTAGAATGCGATTAAATTTCACGCGTTTCACGCATTTTCTCCTTTATGATATCAACTTATTGCAAATTCACATGCTTTTGATTGTTAGTTTGAGTCAATTTGTGTGATATTTTCATTATTCTTGATTGGTTGTTTTGGTTAATTTGTGATAATTACATGCTTTTGATGGGTTGTTTGAGTTAATTTGTGTCATAACTTCATGATTTGCTCGGTTGTTCGTGTCAATTTGGGCGATTATAAATACTCAAAACTAAGTATGTATGACTATTTTGATAGATTAAGTATCCTCTTTGTTAATAGTGTCAATAAAGTCATGAAGTTTGAGCCAATTCTTGAGCTTAAAATGGTTAAAACATCTTCTTGAGTTATTAGAAATAGAAATTTTCATGATTTGTACTCTTGTTACTCCAGTTTCGGGGACGAAACTCCTTTTAAGGGGTATGGTTATATAATTTGAATATTAACATATATTTATATTGTTAAAATACAATTACGATTTTTAAAATAAAGAGGTTTGAATCAAATTATTATTTTATTAAATGTATGAGCACATGAAAGTGAGTTCTTAATTAGGCATTTCAAGAAGGTGAATCTAGATAATAATAATAATAATAATAATAATAATAATAATAATAATAATAATAATAATAATAATAAAATGAAGATAAGAGGGCCAGCCGGCCCTAGCCATTCCAACTCAGCTGCTTCTATTTCTTCCTCCTTCCCTCTTAATCTCTCCTCCCTTTCCCCTGGTTGTGCGCCAGCGTGGAATCGAGCCCCACGAGCGACCACCGCGCAGGCGTGCGCCTCTTCTCCTTCGGGAGCGAGCGGCGCAGCGCCTCTTCTCCTTCCACGAGCAGGCAGCAGCTGCTGCGTTTCAGCCCATTGCTGCCAGCAGCGGCTGTTTTGGGCCCCTCCCTTCGGCCGGTTTCGGGCCTTGTGAACCACCACCATAAACTTCATCCACACCTTCACCATTTGCTTGTTTTTCCATTGTAAGACACCTCCTCTTCTTCCCCCATTTTGATTCTTGTTTCTAATTAAGATCTACCAAGTTTATGAGTTTGGTGTTGGTTTTTGTGTTACTTTCATTGAATCTTTTTGTGGGTAAGATTTTAATTGATGAATTGAACATGTTTATGACTTAGGGTTTGAAGTGTGATTAGAAACTATGGTTGTGTGTTAATTGTTTATTAATTTGGTTAAATCTTACAAGAAGTGGTGTTAATTGTCACTTGTATCATAAAAAGGATGGTGGATATCGCTTATATTATTGAGTATTATTGTTAGTTTATTGTGGTATGGTCGTAGTTATTAGAATTGATTATTGTCATGTTAATGATGCTAGACATGGTTATTTTGTAGGTTAAGTGGCATAATTGTAGCCAAAATTATGAGTTACTATTGATGTTCGTTACACGAGTAAGTGTTAATAGATTATGACATTATATGGTGATTGTGGTTATTGTTGGTTTGTGGTGATAATACGTACTAATAAAGAATTATTGTATAAAATTACTAATAAAGAATTATTGTATAAAATTACTAATAAAGAATTAGTGATGAAATTACTTGTAAAGAATTATTTTATAAAACTAATAATAAAGAATTATTTTATCTTGTGTCGCTAGTGATTGACTAAGTGTGTATTAGAACAATTGAAAGTTACTTGGAATAGGTGAACAATAGCTTGCTTTAGCTTTTACTCCCTCTTCAATACTCCCTCTTCAATGGAGGTAGGTAGGTAGGCTTATTAGTTCTATTCAAACTTGTATAGGTTCTCATCTCATAAGAGGAAGGTAGAACCTTAGTTGGTTGATCTTTGTGACTTTTGGTCGTGTAGTGGCGCTTACAGGTACGTACACGCTGTAATTAACTCTTGCATGCATCTTGCATTTTATATTTACCGATATTGAATTGTTTTAAAACATATAATGTGCACTATCTATGAATCGTCGTCGAATAAAATATCAAAGTTATTGATTATATGATTTTCAAGTTTACTAGTAGAGAATGATGCTAATATGCTAAATGTTTGGTAATGATTAGAATGAGAACGATTCGGTTCCCTTGATATTGAACTGATTATTATTTGTTTGAAAGGGAGCGAGTCCCTTATCAATGATACTGCTTATTGTTAGTTGAAAATAGTGAATGGTTTCCTTATTGATGATATCGATTATTGTTAGTTGAATGGGAACGATTCCCTTATTAATGAGTTTGACATACGTTAGTTGAATGGGAATGACTCCTTTGTTATTGAGATTGATTCATGTTAGTTGAATAGTGAATGGTCCTCTTATTAATGTGGTTGAATTATGTTTTATGAATGGGAAGGAATCCCTTGGTAATGGAGTAAGAAAGTATTGAATATGGTGAAATGGAATGGGAATAAATCCCTTAGTGATGGAGTAAGAAACTTGTTGGTTGTAATGGGAAGGAGTTCCTTATTGGTGAGATAGCAAATTTGTTCGATTATTGTGGCTCCCCTGGTTAGGGTACCCTAGTGGGTTAGTTCCTGGAGGTGTGGATCATCAGTATATGGTCGTTGTACGGGGGTATGTTCATACTTTACCATTGGGCGCCGGTATGGCCCGTCACCGCCCTTGGTTGAGGTGTTGCCATGTGGGTCTTGCAAATCCTATGGTGGCCTCTAGTCACATACGTTTAGGTATGCTGGCTCCACTGGTTTGGTACCCCAGTGACTTTAGTTCCCGGAGGTAGGATCATCTATATATGGTCACTGTACGCAAGGTTGTTAAAATCGCAATTCTACTTAGAATCGTTTAGAGAGGTAGAATCGAATCGTAGAATCGTACGATTCTACAAATATACTTAAATATTTAAAAAATATCCAGTTTCTTATCATTATTATCCAGTTCAAAACTTTAAATTTATGAATTAAAGTTTCTTTGACTTTATTTTTAAGAATATAACAAAAACTTTTTAATAATTAGTTTAAATCTTCATATCAAGTAAGAAATTTGTTTTTTAAAAGTTTTCATGATGAAAAATTTGAAATTTATGTGTATATGTGAAAGAGATCAGTAAAAGATGGTACATAAGAAAAATTAAACATAATTCATACTAAGTAGAATCGGATCGTTAAATCGTAGAATTGTAGAATCGTGTTATGTTTCTACCTCTAAAAATTTTATTATAACTAGAATCGTAAGATTCTACAACTTTAGGATTCTACCTGCGATTCAAATCGTTGGCTTGTTTTTGGATCGTAAAATTGTAGAATCGTAGATTAGAATCACGATTTTAACAACAATGACTGTACGGGGGTATGTTCATACTTTACCATTGGGCGCCGGTATGGCCCGTCACCGCCCTTTGGTCGAGGTGTGGCCATGTGGGTCTTGCAAACCCCAATATGGTGGCCTCTAGTCACATATGTATATAAATATTTGAAAGTGGTTAAGCTCTTGGTTCAAGTGATACCGAGCAGTTATGAAGTCGAAAAGAAGTGAAGAAAATGGAATTGACAGCGAGAAGTAGGAAATGATGTTCAGTGATTTGATTGGCACTTGGAGTGTTGTGAAATCACCCTCATATTATGACATACTTTATTGATGCTAATTATGCCTTATTATGATATGATGTTAAATGCTGTCGTGTACTGTTTGTTTTCTTTGTTGATGGCTCGTCTTTGCTGACCCTGCTATGACGCGTTGGTCTATGATCTTACGTTGAGCAGCGGGAACATCATTGATAGACATTACAGGTGATGAAGCTTCTATGCATTGCATACGGGGGGGATGAGTGAGAACGTTGAAGCGTGCGATGTTACATTTATTTTGACGCTAGATGTAGTTTCTTTGTATTTAAATTTGTTTATGTTTTTGGTTTGAGGCACATGTCCTGCTTTTTTTGTATATGTTATCTCCGCTGCGTAGTTTATAAATTGTATGGTTTTAAAGAGTCTAGTTAGTTCGAAACGCAAGCGCTGATACCGGAACCACGATCCATGCTTGGCATGTTGATTTCAGAAGTCGGCGATCAATCATTCCGCCGTGATATAGTTTTGATAGGCCGTGATGCCTTTACTTTATTAGATTTTAAATAACTTTTGCTTTTCTATAAAAGGCGCACAATTTTAGAGTAGATGCTGCCGAAATTTTCACTCACATCTTTAAAGTTAAGCTTTAACGTTTAGTAAAATTATTTTTCCTTTTTCTTTTATGTAATACCCGAATTTCCTCCCGTCCTTTACGGTTTTGGTTTCGTACAAGGGGTAGGAAATTCAGGGGTGTTACACCGGCCCAACGGACAACCGGTGACTACTCATGGAGACTGTAGACTGGCCCCACAAACCAACACAAGTCTTTCCAGCGCACTTTGGCCTCACTCGTGCGCACCCGAGAAAACTTCCCAGGAGGTCACCCATCCTAAGATTGCTCCCCACCAAGCACAGTTAACTGTGGAGTTCTTATCAAATGGGCTCCCATGAAAAAAAGATGCACCTTGTTTATATGAGTAGTTTATCAATCCCTTTTAAATCTCAATCTGGGATATCACAACTTTTGCCCTCAAGGTGTACCAAATCCTGTATTCTTAGATTTACATGGCTCCCAAATTGACATATAAGATAAGAATTCGTTTTGTAGGATTTGATTTCAGTCTAACCCAATTGCAGTTGGGTACCTTTAATTGCGGAAGGTCCTTATTTAGAGGGTGAACTGTACTACTCGTACTACCGACCAAGGTTTTATCCTCTAGTGCTACTTGATTAGCTTGGATCGAGGTCCATAACTTAGTTTTCTCAGGTGTCCTTGGTGGACTTGTTCTCTCAGGGTTTTCAGCATTCCTTCCCTAGCAGGTGTACTTATGTAAATAAAACTCATCCTTCCATCCCCACAGAAACCTTGAAACGAAATAAGACTAAGTCTATGATATGGGGGTGCCCTCCTAAATGGAGCAGCCTCCCCCTTTTCTAAGGTCATGCCGTAGACGTTATTCTCATACTTTAGCCTTGTTTCGTTCTTTGCTGCTGCAGGATGTTGAGTCAAAACTTGGTACTTACAGGGAAAAACAAGGTGTTCGGAACTCTCTTAAACTAGTCGTTGTACTTTGCTTGGTCGAGATTCTGCTCGAGAGTTCACCAATCTAGATGAACTTGTGCTACTACAAGGCCAACGAGCAATCTTCGGAGTTGCCTGAATGCTCGATGAAAATAGGGAAGTTTGAAGAGTTTTTAAACAAATTTTCAACTACTATTGCGGGGAAATTTATTTACATGAAAATTAACCAGAGAATGAAGATACTTGTACTTATGTGTGTGCATGTGTGAAAAGTTTGGAAAATATTGCAAAGTATTATAGAAGGACACAAAATTTTGTGTTGAGTTAGAATGAAAATGAAACTTATGCTATATTCAACACTAGGTTATAAGCGCAGTGTTTCATTTACAACCTATTGCTATTTGCTGCATCAAGTCTGCTGCGTTTTTCCAATCAAGACTAATCTCCTTCCTGCAGAGTCGATGCCAAGTATTCCAATCTAAGATCCACATTGCAAGCCTTCACAGTTCAGATTCACCAGAGGCACAGTAACCAAACATAACAGCACCTGCAGAATAGCAACATAACAGCACCTGCAGAATAGCAAAAAAAAATTTGTGTCAAGTTCATTCACAGTTTTTAATGAAAGTGAAACAAGTTCATTCATGTTACGTGGGAAAATTTGTCCGTATCAAAGAAACACTAGTGAAAAAGTTCAATCTAAATCGTGTTATGAATTATGAGGTCACGTCTTAGATTCAATCACTCAATGTTTGTAAAAAATCAAGTTTTAACCCACAAGTTAGTGGTCTATAAAATCTTCTCTAAAAGTATGCCAATGAGAAAACTCTATCAGTTGGTAGTGTCTTGTCACGGGAACACAATTTTTACATATAGAACTTACATATGTATGTTTTTGATTTTGGCCACTCTAAGGAAGTCATGAAGGGCATTTTGACTAGCAAAAAATTTACGTAAACATGTGGACACAGCCTAATATGTCAAATGATAGATGCGTGTCAAGCGTTACATGTGTTCAACATCTATACATGGTTGGATATATTCGCCTTGATTCAACTTGTATGGGGTCAACAGGGACATCAAGCAATATTATCACATCAAAGAAATCACAAAATACTCTAAATGAGAAATTATTGCTAGAATTATGAATTTTAAAGTATTGGATATAAATTCAACTCATTTCCATGATATTCTAATTAAAGAATCTTCTTATGGGGAAGGACTTACCTGACATTATTGAACTTTACCGGATGTTACTTAAAGAGTCTCACAAAGAATTGAATATCAATTTCGTAGCTTTTAGCGTACACAGAAGAAAATTCCATGATAAAGGGACTAGGAGATATCCTAATAGTGCTAGTGGACGAAAACTAATTACTTTTGTGACCATTATAAACTATTAGGTCATTCAATAGATTGATGTTTCAAGATTCATGGTTATCCAAATAGGAATAAGCAAGAAACAAAGAGGTATGTTACTGAGGCACGGGGTGATAAAGATTAAATAGAAATCAGTATGGGATGACAGAGCAACAATTCTTTGATATCTTTAGTTTTCTTCAGAAAAAGAATGCAACCACTTTCCCATCACACCATTTCTACTGCCCCTGCTTCTCCTCTTACCCCTACCACTGAAGTTGCATAGTATGCCAACCCTACGCACAACACATCACCCGGAATTTTTTCCATAAGGTTGTTGACACTTGACACTACTTCACATGCTATTTTCCTTTGATTTAAAAATAATCAAGATGCCTCTAGGAGATCTACAAGACAACAAATGTCTTTACTAATGCTATATTGTGTAACATTGTTTCTTTTGCTACTTAATGAATTTTAAGCCTTTTTATCTAGTCAATGCAAGTGGCGAGAAGCTTTTCGTGATTCTAAATGGCAACAAGCTATGCATAACGAGCTTGAAGCTCTCAATAAAAACACACATGGTAGAATATTGTTCCTTTGCCTTCCGGGAAGAAGGCTATTGGGTCGAAATGAGTACACAAAATAAATTTCGAGTTGTTGGTTCTTTAGAACGATACAAAACTATACCAAAGGCGAAAGGTTATAAAAATAGTATGTCATAGACTTCCAAGAGATCTCTAGTGGTTTGGATGATAACAATTCGATCTCTCTTAGCCTTAGTTGCACATAGAAATTGGCCTCTATTTCAACTTGACATCTACAATGTCTTCTTACATAAAGACCTCTGAGTAAATATATATGAAATTTCAGACGGCTTAGACAACACACCTTCCACCAACGTTTGTAAATTAATAAAGTCATTATACGATCTTAAACAATCGTCACGACAATGGTTCACAAAACTCACCATGTAATTACACCTTCAAGTTTTTGTGAAATCCAAGAATGACTTCTCGTTGTTTATCAAACACAATTCCATGACCATTACTATTGCAGTTGTATCATAGAACACATTAGTTTGACTAGGGACAATATGGTTTCCTTACAATATTTGAAGTCTCATCTACACCACATCTTTAGTATTATAAAGATCTGGGATAGTTGACATATTTTTTGAAGTTTCATATTTACCGCAAGGGATTATGCTTAGTCAAAGAAAGTTTACCACTAAACTTTAAAGTTCTAGAACCCAGCATTTCAAGAAGGTTACCACGCCATTTCCCCTAAACCTCCACCTTCATTCCACTTATTCTCCGATTCATTCGAACCTAACTTAGTATAGGAGTCTAGTTGGCAAGTTAAATTTCCTCGCCCACACTCAACCGAATCTCTCCTTTTCTGTCTAAGTTCTAAGACAACACATGAAACAAACCACCGAATCTCACTTCAAAGCTTTATATCACCCTTAACTATGTAGCTTTCACATCCGGCCAAGGCATTTTGCTCAACAGCTAGCAATGACACTGTAAAACTTCATACTTTTCGTGACTCAGACTAGGGAATGGGGAACCAGTTTGGATACTAGAAAATTTATTATTAAATACGTCATTTTATTTGGTAATTCTCCAATCAGCTGGAAATCCATGAAACAAAACACAGTTTCCTATAGCAGTTGTGGCTTTCGAAATCAAGTGGCTTGTTTGTCTTCTAACAGAACTTGGGGTTGACAATCTCAAGCTTGTTACGTTAGCATGCGACAACTAATATGACATCAACATAGCACAGAACCCGATCTTTCCTCAACACACTCGAGATCGACTATCATTTTACTAGGTAGAAGGTTATGGAGGGTCTCATCCAGCTGTAGTACTTGTCGATATCTCAGCAGCTTGCTGATATTCTTACGAAAATAGTTTTCGCCACACATCTACAGTTTATTCTTCCCAAGCTTGGCATGAATGGGCGGATACAAAGCGTGAACATTGAGGTTATTGACATCAGTTATATCCAAAATAAAATCAAATAATATATGTGAATGTATCTAAGATGAGTTGGTTAGTGCTTCCATCTCCCAAAAAGTAAAACAAGGGTTCAAAACCCATTGCAAGCTATTTTAATCAAGTACTCCGGTCATTTATTTTTGTTCTTCTCGTTTACTTTTTGCACATGTTTTCAAAGCAAATTTTAAACCTCAATTTCTCTAATTGTTGAAGTGCCCATGTGTTACCCACATGTGAGTTGGGAGAAAAAGAGAAGAGTATGCATCACTTTATATACTCAAGGAGTAACTCCTACTATTACCAATTGGTTTTAGTAGTGAACCTTCTTTAGGTTTATGAGTGGACTACCTCCTTGTTTGGGTTGCCCAGGCTCATTTTTTAAATTCTATCACTAATAGACATAATAGAAAAATTATAAAAAATACATAATTAAAAAGTATATATTAAGACGTTTCTAACGAGATCTCTCATGGACATATTTTATCTTCTAAAAATGTGTCAAAAACATTAATAAAATTTCTCTCTCCTTAAGTGAAATATTTCAAATGGAAAAAACATTAGATAATGCAGGGAGTAATTTTTTAAGGAAATTCCCCATGGTAGCATTTAGTTTTAATGAAATGCTAATGGTAGCACTTTTTAAAGAAAATTCCACATGGTAGCATCCAGTTTATGCACTATCTAAATGTTGTAGCATTTTTCGTTAAGTTCTTGTTGAATTCCGTTTAATTCATCCTTTTGTAAGTTGTTTTTCATATGGTAGCATCCAGTATTTGTTTAATTCACCATTTTGAAATTTAATTCACCATTTTAATGTTTAATTCACCGTTAAATTTAATAACGCCCATAAATATTTAATAGTTTTATGGAAAAATTATAAATTTTAAATAATTTTATGGAAAATTAATGTTTAATTCACTAGTCGAAACAAGTACTCTTTCGAATAAGTACTTGTTTCAATCTGATTTTCAAAAGAGTTATTCCATAAGGATGGGTAGTTGGAGGCGCGATATCCACGTTTTAGACTATTGATTTTCTTCTTAGAGCACTTATTGGTGTTCTTGTTCTCTTGTTTTCTCTCGTTTCTTTTTCTATTATTAGTATTAATGTTTTTAAGTTTTATAATTGTTTTACTTATTTATTTTATCCATATGCGTTTTATTTTTTATTTCTCACGTGGTAGGAACGTATCTTAATCTTTTTCGAGTCGAGGGTATCCTTTTGGTCGCGCTCTCCTTTAAGGGTATGAGTTGCCGCCGTCCTTCCCTCTCCAGACCATGTCCATAGTTTTCTATGGGCGGGACTCCTTTTGGTCGTCCTCTCCTAGGTAAAAATGATCAAATATCTTTTATTTTTATTTTGTTAATTTATGTGTTTTGATTTTAAATTATTTAAAATACGAGGACTAATGAGATACTGCCACATAGACAATTTTACCTCTCAAATTGGTCAAACCCTCAAACTTAACGGTCAACTAATGTTTTTCGTTAAGTGGTAGTCTTTGCAGAGAAATATATTAGATTAGGTGGTTTTTGCAAAAAATAAAAATAAAAATACGTAAGATAGTTTTTTGCAAATAGACTTATAGATCAGGTAGTTTCTTATAATATTTGCATAAAATTATTAAACATTTATGGGTGTTAATGAATTAAATGGTGAATTAAACATTAAATGGTGAATTAAACGTCAAAGGGGTGAATTAAACAAAAACTGGATGCTATCATGTGGAAATAACTTACAAAATCATTAATTAAACGGAATTTAATAAAATCTTAACGAAAAATGCTACGGTAATTAGATAGTTCATAAAGTGGATATCACCATGTATAATTTTCTTTAAAAAGTGTTACCTCTAGCATTTCATTAAAACTGAATGTTACCATGTGTAATTTCTATTTTTTTTTATTACCTACCCAATTAATACCCTCAATTAACAGTAACTCTCCTGTGAGACGACCTTAGCCGTGCAACTAGCCCAGACCCAATAACTTTTTCAAAAATATTCTGACATACTAATTTCAAGACTTAAAAGGACAATTTCAAAACTTAAAAATCCTATTTTAAGACTTAAAAGGTCAAGTTCAATGTTTTTAATATCAACTTTAATGTTTGAGAAATCATATTATAAAGCTGAAATGAGAATTTAATGTCAATTGATTTTATAGTCTTAAAATTGGTTTTTTAAGTATTAAAATGAACCTTTTAAGTCTTAAAATTGTCAAATTGCATGTCTTAAAATGTCAATTTTAAATTTTTGAAATTGGTCTTTTAAGTCTTAAGATTGGTCATTTAACTCTTAAAATTGACATTTTAATATGTGAAATTGGTGAAAACAAAAAGTACATTTAAACCGGCCCAATAAAATGCGTCTTACAAGTGAGGCGGTCTCACACAAATTTTTGTGCCCAATTAATGCCCCCAATTTCCAAGAAAAAAAAATTCTCATCACTAATCAAAGTCACCGGTAAATGTCACTGACGAATGTCATTCTAAAACCCAAATTAATATCTTTATTTAAGATTGTTTTTTTCTTTTGTCTTTACAATTTATTGTCATTAATGTTGAAATTTATCTAATTAATTTTTTAGTAATTCACTTTTAAAATGTTGGAATGAGACTGAAATATATCATATTAATTTTTTATTTGCAGTCGTTGAAAGAGTGTTTTCTGAAATGAAGTTTATCAATGCAATAATGACTTATACAATAAAATATCTGATGATTTTTTTGAGTAAAATATTGTTGTAACTTATTTTGATGTGAATTGTTTTATAGTTTGTCAAATGATGACATTATGCGTCTCTTCTATTGTACATGTGACTCAGTTTGTACATATGACTTTAAATATATAATCAAACTTATAAAATAAAGTTACATAAACTTAGTAGGTTACAAAACATATAACAAGTTCAAACCTTTACTTAACACACACCAAATGTGAACTTCATCATCAGGAATCACCATATATCGAACATAGTAACAAGAATATTTTGTATTGAACTTAATATTAATTCTAGGCGAGATGCTCTTTCCTAAAATATCATATCCTCCCTCCTGTGGTGCTTGGGAGTATATTCCGGAAATATGTTCTGAGATACAAAGAATTACTTTAAATTCCTAGCACAAGAAACTTAGAACGACATGAGAAAACTTAAGTGGAAGAAGAAACGAAAATTTACAATCGAGGATTGCAAGTTCTCTATGCAAAGTGATAGAAAGGACAAAAAATTCAGAAATTACATGTGTTTCTCTTGTAAATCTCATGTAAGAAATAATTTACACATGTCTTCTATATTTATAGAAAAGCATACAACCATTCATGAAGTAATATGTCACTTTATGAACCGCAACATTGACTCACGAATCAATGTCGAAATTAAATCAATTCATCCCAACTATTCAGTTAATATAACTATATTAACCGTAGGTGGTTATAACATAACAAACAAAACTGAATAAGACGAACATTGAAAAAACCAGCGCGAAACTCACGGCCTGTGAAACACTTCGCGACCCGCAAACTTGCGACCAGTGACAAAAGTCGCGACCCGTGAAAAGTATTTTTTCCAAAACAGAATTTTGCATTGAAATCTCGCGACCCGCAATCCTTTTCGCGATCCGTGAAAAACACTTTCCACAAAATTAGTAAGTTTGCAAATTTTGGGATATTTCCAATTAATTATTTATTTAATTAATTTATTTGATTTAATTAATTGTCATTTCCAATTACCATTATACGCTCTAAATGATATCTTCCAAAATATTTTTCTGCATCCGCCGTGAGCAGGAATGTTGAAAAATGTGGACGAACTCCTTGGTTATTTGTTCTTGCATTGTATTTATTCCTTTCACCTGAAACTCACCCTACTTAGGATGGTGAAGTTTTAGTTATCTTCCATCCCACCTATTTTACTATGCATATTATGTTCCTCCTGTAATAATCAATTTAGTGTGATTGAGAAATAAAATTACTTTTTGCTCATCGTCATATCAGTTTGTTTCTGTGTCTCCATCTCTTAATGTCTTTCTATATTACTGCTGGTCCAACATTTCCAATTTATTGTCAGTTATTATGGTATATATTTATATCCTCAAATTGAAATATTGAGGAGATCGATCTAAATTTCCAATTACAAGCCTACAACCTTGAACCTTCAATTAGATTATTCACTGAAATGGAAAGTCTAGAAAAGAAGGGAAGCATTACTATAATCCGAATTCCAAAACTAATAAACTTAACTTTTGCTGTTGGGGAAGCTTTTGTTAATGCAACCAATTTCTTAGAAAATCCTGCCATTTCATGGAACCAATTTGGACTCGGAACCTCTCGTGTATGGAACTATGGTGCATAAACGGAAGGAACTGAAAATATTTTTGAATTAAGAACAGGAAGCCAAATCGTCTTTATCTTTTCACTTTCTGCACATAGTTCTCGCGGCTTATACCAAATCAAGAACAGGAAGTCAAGTCCAACGTGTGCCAAAATTTTGAATTAGAACAATTCAGACAGCTTCTTTCGCAGGGAGGAAGAACGGATGTGGCAAAGAAGTCAGTCGGGCAATGTACTAACTCTGTCTTGCACTTCAGCTTCGATACAGGCCATTTGGCCTGGCGTTGATCTCTTCTTCACTAGAAAAATAATTGTTGTATTGTTTTTTTGACGGAAGGAGATGAATAAGAATCTGCTTCTTTTCTTCACTAAAATTGGAGGATTATTCAATATCAAACACCGCCTAAAGATTACGAAAATACACAAACTGTATTAACAATTATTCAATGGTACCAGCAAAAAAATTTGAACCAAAAAACACCGGAAAACACCCTTTGAATCCAAGTACAATTGGAACAGTTATGGCCAGAAATAAAAAACGACCACTGGAAAAACCAATTTAATTAATATCGATTACAAAGAGTAACAACTACAAAATTCCAACTGAAAAAAAGGAAAAAAGATTACCAAATTCCTTCACCAACCTAATTATCTGTTGCGCTGGTTTTAGATTTTGAAATTGTGAATGAAATGAAGAGAAAAAGTTGAAGTTTAGAGTTGGTCTAAAGTTTTCTCTGAATACTATTCATTATCTTGACAATTGGCTTAGTTCAAGGATCATGGATTCATGGGTTGCCTGATTTTCTTCCGCCTACTGGATGGCAACTCTTAGTTTTTTGATTAATTGGCCGTTGTGAGTTCCGGAATCATGTGGAACAACGGCTCTGCTCAGCTCCAAATGCTTCCTGTTAAACACTGTATGACGATGCATCAGCATGCAATAGATAATAAAATAGTTTATAGGTTAAAGCTGATCGAGAAAATTAACGAAAAATAAAGTCAATACTCAAGCCGTGTTCAGACAAATAGTGATGACTTCACTTGAAATAACTCGTTTGCACCCGACTAAATAAGACACATCAAGACTTGATCCGACCCAAATTATCCTAATAAACAATTAAACTCATTTATAAATTTTTGTTTCATTTAATTTTTTATTAACCGAGTTAAAATTTACTCAATTTTATTATATATTATGCACATAACTAAAATGATGAACCGACTCAAAACACAACTGAATTTGACCATTAAACCCAAAATAACATAACTCAAATGAAACCCGATCCAAACAAAAGTAATCTTGATCTAAACCAAACCCACTTGAACAATTTGCCACGTCCAAGACTGCTTGCCAGATTGATCAATGAATTAGTAAATAGAAGATATGTATTAGCAGGTTTTGGACGACAGATCATAAAAACGTCTACTAAGAAAAATATAGGGCTCACAGTCTCGCACTAATGACATTTTCTTCAGCTAGACATGATCCAACTTATTCCACTTATGAACTTGATAAGAAAGTTCAAAAATCAAAGAAATTTGCATAGGCCAGCGGTTACTAGATTTACAACTTCTTTCATTACCCTTTCACAATGGCATAAACAAAAGGGAAATTTGAGGAAGATGGTTAATTCTAATGAGTGGAATCAATCTAAGTTGCAAAATGATGTTGGAAGAAAAAAGATAGCAGCTTTCATTTTGCAACCTAATTTTTGGAGGAATGTTCATCATGCTCTTAAGTTGGCTGGACCATTTGTAAAAGTTCTTATGATGGTCCGTGGTGAGAAGAAGCAAGTCATGGGGTACATTTATAAAGCCATGGATAGGCTTATAGAGGCTATTGCTAAGACATTTCGGGTGAATGAGGAGCATTATAAGGAGGCTTTTGGTTGTATTGACAATAGATGAAATTGTCAACTTCACTGTTCTTTCCATCCGGCTGATTATTTTTGTAAACCCGTCTATTTATTTTGACAACAAAGAAGCGGCAGGTTGTGAAAAAGTAATGGATAGTTTGATTGCATGCATGGAAAAGGTTGATTAGAGAAGTGGAAATAAAAGACAAAATTCTACTTGAGTTGCGAAAATACAAAAACGCAGAAGGTGGTTTTGGATCATAAACAACCATTAGATACAGAAAAATCAAGTCTCAGGTATTAAATCAATTAGGAGCTTATTTTATCCTTATTCTGATTTTCAATTTTTCATGAAATTCACAATGCTTTGATTTGTAATAGTTGATTGGTGGTCTACTTTTGGAATTTCAACTCCTAATCCAAAAATTTGTTGCGAGGCTTCTCAGTCTCACTTGTAGAGCTACCGGGGTTGTGAAAGAAATTGAGGGTGTCTTTAAACATGTAAGCACTATTTTCCTTTATGATTTAATTCAGATATTTAAGACTAACTTTATTTGCACCTTACAATATTGTTTTTCCAGCTTCATACAAAGAAGAGAAATCTATTGGCTCAAGTCGGTTAAATGATTTGGTCTATGTGAAATATAATCGTGCTTTGAGACATCGTTTCTTCCGATCGCATTATTTTGCAGGATATAGATGAAAGCAACGAGTGGTTGCTTGGGAGGATGGAAGATGACTCAAATCATGAAATAGAATTTTCGTTTGTTGATGATTTGACATGGGAGCATGTTGGTAGAGATACTAGAGAGAATGATCAAACTTATGTAACTAGAGCTTCAAGGATGAAGGATATGGCGGGTCCTTCCTCTAGATATGATAAAGGAAAAGGAAATGCAAGTAGCATCACTCCACAATCATCTCCTAGTGTTGTTTTAGTGGATGATGAGGAAGAAAATGATATTGATGATGATGAGAACTTAACCCGAGATGGTGAAGATGCTTATGAGGACGATGATTCTGATTTAAATCTTTAGTCTTTTTTAATTGTGTTACTCAAAACTCAATCCCATTGTTTGCTTTCTTTATCTTTGTTTATGTTTAATTTTTTTTTTTCTTTCTTTTGTTAACTCTAGACCATGTTATCGACTTATTGTATAACAATATGTGCAAAATTAGTATTTATCTTACTTTTATGTTATTTTTATATGAACTTTATGTTGTGAGTATAAAATATAATTTAAAATTAATTTTGGAGCTTTTTAACGAAATTGTGCGCCTCGCATGCACCTACGCCTCGCGCCTTGGAAAAAATGACCTTTTGCGCCTAGTGCCTCTTCAAACTAAATGCACAAGTTATTTGGAGTAATGAAATTTTTTTAGGAGTTCAATTTACAAATCTAACTCTGCCGAATTATTTATTAATTTACTTCAATACGTTGGTTTACCCATGATTTTGAGTCTTTGATCCGTCACTGATGACGAAGTGACAACCACAAAACACACGCCCGTCGCCGACACCAACACCGAACCACCACTGCCCAAACCCACCATTTTTGTAAAATTCAAGACGTATGTATATATATATATATATATATATATATATATATATATATATAGAGAGAGAGAGAGAGAGAGAGAGAGAGAGAGAGAGACCAAATCTCTGCAATGGACAAGGATTATTTGTCATCATGTAGTACAAATCATTACTTAGCAGATAACAGAGATTATTAAAGACTTGAACTTCATCTTTAAATCTGTTGCTCATAGTGCGACAGCTACTTAAGGATCTCGTCATTAAGCAGCACAAAGGTTGCCATAAATTATGTGTCGTTAGTTAATACACAAAGCTAATAGTAAGGAACTTTGCCTATCGAGTAATGCAAAACGTCATCAGAAGTCATACTAACACAAGTGTCACATGATATAGATTTCTTAGATCCACATAGAGGAGTACATTATTACCTTACAAAAAATTTGGTAGAGAATTTGATGATACCGCTAAGTCTCCACTGGAATCTGTAGCTGCACAAAGTGCTTTCCAAACTGGTAGCAACATCTTCAGCGGGGGTTGCAATTCCTGGCAATGGAGAGCAACAGTTAGTACCACCCACCCTACATGTACAGATTATATCCTGAGATTTCCATCACTAAAGAAAACCAAGAATTCTTATAACTCATTCAAAATCATACAACTCCTTACCATATTAAATTAATCACTCCATTAGGTGTGAGCATGAAGATTAAGGAGAGTGAAATAATAGGGTTAATAGTGTGAGTGGATCAGTGAATCATGGATGTGGGCCTAACTTTAGGTCAAATGCAGAAAGTGCACAATTTGTGAAAAACAAACTGCATCAAACAAAAGATTATTTAACTGTTTCAAAGTTGGTTCGCATTCTTCTTGATGAATTTTTTTAGACTAAAAACAAATTCACTGTCAACCCAGAGAGCTACAAAATGAGTGTCGTACAGAGATCACTTTTAATGTACCTTAAAAATTAGCTTCAATTCACCTTCTTCACGTAACAATAATGCCAAGCTCCAATAACATGTAACTGGCGTCACACATTCATTCAGTATAGGCTTCAAAATCTTGTCAATAGGGACAAAATGACGAATAGCTGTCCCACTATGAACAACAGATGTAAAGATAAAGAAAAGTGGAAGTAAATAGAATTATATAAGTGAATGGACAACAGTTTTCAACGATAGTTAAGAAAATATAGAGATGTGGTTACTCCGCTGAACCCGCCAATAGCAGAATTATGTCAAAAATGGAACCAAATATTATCCACAAAACAGCTAGGTCATTTTAAAATATTAATGCAAAAAGCTAATATTATATGGACACATGATTTCTACAAACTCAATTCATTGTTTTAGGAATAAATTGGAGAACCAAAGGACTCTAACCAGGTGCATGCAGTGTGACATTCATACGCTTACATCATGCTCTCCTTTGAAAACAAATGAGATGTGTACATTTCATTACTGGATGTGTGAACATCATTATCATATGCACATCAGTATTGTAGATGTACTATTACGAAATTTAAAGATCTCATCCCTCAAATGTATGGTCACATAAGACATTTATTCAAAAATCGTAAACAAGAATAAGTACCTTTTATACAGAGTTTCAATTTGGACTCCGAACCCTGGGATGATCACTACAGACTCTGTGACATAGACAGTGGAAATTATAAGAATATACATCGATTGGGACCTGCTAATCATAGCAAAAATCCTTCCAGAACATTCAAATAACAAAATGATTGTATTTTCGAAATTCCTCCCTTTTAAAGAAGAAAAATTCATTTTTTTTCAATAAATAGAGCTGTAAATCAGACTTATCCTCTCATTAAACAAAAGATTCAATATTTTATCCAAATAGCGCATTTTTTACATTTTTGAGGGGATAAATGGTCAATGGATATTGCAATTTACATACCTTTCTCAACAACTCTTCGACGCAATAATCTGACAAGTACAACACCAATTATTAAGTACAAAAGAAGAATTGATACTTGTATATCCTGTCATACAAAATAACCGCAATTCATACCTAAAAACACTCACAAATAGTTTTTAAGAAAAACAATTTCGATTAAAATACACATAATCATATAGGCTAAATAATGCAAAATAATAAGATAGCTAAAAAATTTCAGCAACATACCTGCCCTAGTAGTAAATAAAAGGTATTCAGCAGTAAAACAAGAGCTGAGAAGCACGCAAGGATATGCCATCGACGCTTTTTCCGGCAAACAATGTGATGAATATCAACTGTATGTGAAGGCCATTTTCCAATCTCATGTATGTATATGCATCTTGAATTTGCAATACTTTTCTCAGCCATTACAAAAATTTGTAAGTCGCCAACTGTTTCAGCAAACTACTCGAAAAACGATTAACATAGTAAAATAAAAATAGTTGTCTGTCAATCCAAAATTCCGATGGAAAGGAAGAAAATTTTGTCAATTCGATTTCATATACTCAAGAAAAATTATAAAGTTCAATCAGAAATCAGGTTTTCATTTTTCTTTTACTATTGCTTCGTATTGAGTGGCGATTATGTTGCTTGATTGCTACAATAATTTCAACCTAATTAAATTAGTTAATCAATTTTGATTCCAAAACGGGTTGGATTTAGGTAAAAATAAGAGAAATTTGCAGTTTCATGGATCGGATTGTGTCATTTGAAAATTGCAATAGAATTTGAGAGGTGAATTTAGTACCTCAAATGGTTTGATTTGGATTAGAAAAGAGAATAAAAGAATGACTTACAATTTTCAACGCCTCTTAACTAGCACAAGTTGACGCAATCAAAGTTGCCTCATTCAGTAACGAAGGCCATCAATTTCTATCAGATTCTACTACCCGGCTTATCAAATTCTGAACAGTGTCTGCCATAAAACCAGTGGCGGATCCAGGGTTTAAAGTCCCCCGGGCACCAACGAATGGACGAAATTTTGATATTCCGGCAAAATGAGTTGTAGAAGCGCAATAATACCAAGAGTTCAAGCCAAATCCAAATTAATATAAAAAGGTAACGAACAAACTACTAACGTTCAAATTTAAAATGAAAACGTAGACCAACAAAATGAAATATACAGTAACGAACAAACTACAATTGTTCTCGCCTAGTTTTCATATTTTGGAATCGATGTACTATAGCATCATTACTAAAATTGAGAAACAAATCCTTCTCTAAAAAGGTAATCATGCAATCATTCAACAATTGTTCTCCCACAACTACAATTTGTAAAGCACCAAGTTTTATTAATGATGTTAGATTGCAATAGGTCTTGAGGAGTATGACTTGTTTAACATCTATACAATGTTCCACTACTTAGTTCAGACTTAAGCATAGCAAAGCACAGCCATCATACTACCAAATACTTAATGTATCACCCACAAAGCCACCCTCTTTTAGAAAGACTTGATGAGAAATTTGATAAATTAAAGCTTAAGGTCCAAGAATATTAAATTCAAATCTGAGCGATTTTCATGTAATCCTTCTTCATATGTTGGGGTTGGGGTTTTGAAATTTGTATTAGTTTCACTTTCTTTCTCTTCAACAAACACATTAACAAATTAACATTAACAAATTTTCAATTACACATAACACAATACACAAACAACATAATTACATAAACAAAAAAATTCAAGAAACAACATTCTAAGTTCAAACAAAATTCAAAAATCAAGGTTAAAACAAAACAACAAATCAATAACATACACTAGAAGTCTAGGATTGAAACTATTTAAAAGATTAGAACAAGATATACCTTCAACAAAATCAAAATTTTGATTTTTAGGGATTAGGATTTGAGACTTTGAGTGAAGACCAAAACCAATCGATAGAGCAGAAGCCCGAACAGTAACGTCAAACACCAGGGTCCAGGCAGCATCGGCGGCACTCGGCAGCGTCTGTGATGGAGTAGAAGCCGGCGGTGGGCGGTGCGGCGGTGGAGTGAGGCAGCGAAGGTTTGTGTAGAGTTTTTGGGTTTTTTTAGGAATGAGAGAGGGAGGAGTAATTGAAGGTTCTTTCACATTTCTGATTTCTGAAGCGCACCAAAATGACTCCTACCATCTGTAGGATTTTCGGTTTTTTTTTTAAAGTGCCTGGGGGGCGTACATAAATCCGCCACCGCATAAAACTCAATAAGCTATTGAAAAAAAAAACCGGCAATTCAGGTTTAATGCTCAAGTCGTGAAAGAAGGATTGTGTTTCTTCTTCTTTGGAAAAAAGTGGAGATTCCAGCTTCTAATTTCTAGACAGTTATGGAGATTGAAGGACGTCGGAGGGATAGCTATGGAGATTGATGAAAAAGGGCGACTGATCTGAGCAGCGAGAGATATTGACAAATTAATACTCCATAATAATAATAATAATAAAAATAATAATAATAATAATAATAATAATAATCGTTATTTACTAAGGCTTTCCAAGTAGGGATGACTTTGAATCAGTTTCAAATTTCAACTTTGCTCCGAATAAAAAGTCATGTTTTCTTTTCAAGTAGGTTTTGCGAGAAATCACTTTACCAAGAAAAAGTAGTCAATCTATCCAATTAAATTTTTTTATGACATTTTTAAAGCAAAATTGATTTTTTTTATAAGTTATAACTGATCACTAATTGATTATTTTATATATATTTCATCACTTTAAAACGAACACTTCTAGTATCCCGCACACGACAAGGTCCGATTGGGGTTCTTTATTTTAATTGATCCATTTCATGTTTACTTTAAGTTGAAATTGATCATTTTAATGTCAAAATTAATATCTTTAAGGTCAAGTTATGTTTGATTTTTAATTTTTGAATTTAGTACCCGCCTTATAATGAGCCCTTCTCTTGTGAGATTTTGCGTTTTCTTTTACCTCCACTTGTATTTGGACTCGGATTTATGTTCTCAAATGGTCCCACACAAACCCAAACTTTCGGCAGAGTTGGATTACTACATTCTTTTTTGAATAATTATTAATTTTTTTTAACAATATGTAAATTCATAAAATTAGTGTCTTTCAAATGGGGTATGATTTGTCGGAACTCTACTTGACAAATAAATATAAATCGACCAATACAACATAATAACTTAAATATGCTAAGATTCACCCAAATATTACCCAATAACAAACGCAAACTCATAAAAATGATTTATTTCGAATAGGTACAACAAAGTTTAAATTATGTTGAAGTCTCGTGAAAAATCCTTCTATGATAGATTCAATAACTCTACCACAAAAGAAAAACTCATTATTAATGGTAGAAATAACTAGATTTATATGTTTAAATTAATTAAAAAAAATAAAAAATTTGTCTGAAATAAATTGTAAGACAAACCTTGAACAAGTCGAAATCAGTGTCAGAGGTTATTAGTGTGGGAGTACATAAATGGATTCGAAGTCGGACTTCTTTTTCGTAGATTCAATTCAGATTATTTTTTTTATGATCGAGTAGAACTAGAATCGGATTCAGAAGAAGTTGTCATCCCTATTGCGCAGGCATCTGATTCGCTAAGTTGGACCTAAGGTTTGAACTTTTAAGTTTTGAATTTTGTTTTTCAACATGAAAAAAGGCATTACTAAGTATCACAAATTTTTCTAATGAGTCAAAACATGATCAGACAGAAGAAATATACCTCATATTCTACATAGAATGGGCATAGAAAGTTAGAAACTACAAATTTGAACCCAAATTGTATTGACTAAACCCAATATAAATCCACCCGAATATCTAGAAAAATCATTTTAGGAGTGTGATAAAGAAAGTTCTAGATGAATAGATGAATTAAAAAGTTTATTTGTATAATATGAGTTCTAGAAGTAAAATTATGTAGAGAATTCTAGAGCTTTAGACCATTCTAGTTAAATAGATGTAGGAATTTGTAGGATAGTCTAGAAAACATGGTTTAGCCTACTTAGCACTAGTATAAATAGAAAGTGTCAATTAGTATGTTGTGTGGTGTAGAGAGACACAACTAAGAGTGAGTTGTAAACACAAAGTGAGAGTATTAGTAAGTATTAGTGTAAGTTGTAGTCTAAGTGTAAGTGTCCCAAATTAATTGTGTTGAGTGTGTGTCCTCTAAATTATAAATTGTTGTTCTTGTAAATTGAGTTGTGTGTATAGTAATAAAATTACGTTTTTAATTACTATACCACGAGTGTCATTGGATATTATTTTTTCCAACAGGAGTACATAAATGGATTCGAAGTCGGACTTCTTTTTCTTAGATTCAATTCAGATTATTTTTTTTATGATCGAGTCGAACTAGAATCGGATTCAGAAGAAGTTGTCATCCCTATTGCGCAGGCATCTGATTCGCTAAGTTGGACCTAAGGTTTGAACTTTTAAGTTTTGAATTTTGTTTTTCAACATGAAAAAAGGCATTACTAAGTATCGCAAATTTTTCTAATGAGTCAAAACATGATCAGACAGAAGAAATATACCTCATATTCTACATAGAATGGGCATAGAAAGTTAGAAACTACAAGTTTGAACCCAAATTGTATTGACTAAACCCAATATAAATCTACCCGAATATCTAGAAAAATCTTTTTAGGAGTGTGATAAAGAAAGTTCTAGATGAATAGATGAATTAAAAAGTTTATTTGTATAATATGAGTTCTAGAAGTAAAATTATGTAGAGAATTCTAGAGCTTTAGACCATTCTAGTTAAATGGATGTAGGAATTTGTAGGATAGTCTAGAAAACATAGTTTAGCCTACTTAGCACTAGTATAAATAAGAAGTGTCAATTAGTATGTTGTGTGGTGTAGAGAGACGCAACTAAGAGTGAGTTGTAAACACAAAGTGAGAGTATTAGTAAGTATTAGTGTAAGTTGTAGTCTAAGTGTAAGTGTCCCAAATTAATTGTGTTGAGTGTGTCCTCTAAATTATAAATTGTTGTTCTTGTAAATTGAGTTGTGTGTATAGTAATAAAATTACGTTTTTAATTACTATACCACGAGTGTCATTGGAAATTATTTTTTCCAACAGGAGTACATAAATGGATTCGAAGTCGGACTTCTTTTTCTTAGATTCAATTCAGATTATTTTTTTTATGATCGAGTCGAACTAGAATCGGATTTAGAAGAAGTTGTCATCCCTATTGCGCAGGCATCTGGTTCGCTAAGTTGGACCTAAGGTTTGAACTTTTAAGTTTTGAATTTTGTTTTTCAACATGAAAAAAGGCATTACTAAGTATCGCAAATTTTTCTAACGAGTCAAAACATGATCAGACAGAAGAAATATACCTCATATTCTACATAGAATGGGCATAGAAAGTTAGAAACCACAAATTTGAACCTCAATTGTATTGACTAAACCCAATATAAATCCAGCCGAATTTGATCCCATTTGAAACCAAATTGGACTCGATACAAAACCAATTAAGCCAAAAACCCTAAATCGATTAACAAATGTGGTTTGGGTATTATATAATCATCAATCATGAATCACCAAACAATGCTTAACATTAACATTCAAAGAAATTAGAAATATATACCAATTGCACGAGTTTAAACTTTTATGGAAAAAAAGAAAATACATGATCAGTGATTCTTGGGTGGAATTGACGCCTGGCGATGAAGGATGAAGTGGCAGTTAATGTTGATGACTACCTGACTGCGGCAGGTTCAGTGGTAAGGATTTTGAAGGATGATTGAATGAAGGTCAGAAAATGGAGAGGAGAAGCTGAAAAGCAATTTGGGAATTAATGCACATCCTAAACTTATTTCCTATTGTACTGTCCCCGTAGGATATGTAGGGAGAAATTTTTTTAAAAACTTTTTTTAGACCAAATCACCATCGGAGAAAAGCGATTTTATGTAAATATCAAATTAAAATCGCTTTTCATACGACAGTTCGATATTCGGCAATATTATCCTAAAAATCAAAGAAAAATAATTGTATTGTTACAAAATCGTCATCTAAGATCGCGATTTTTCCTGCCACAAAATATGTATTATTACAAAAAACATTTTCTCAGATGGTGGTTAATTTGTAGGCAATATTTTTCAAAGAATTAATGGGAATTCAGTTGTACATGAATTAAAAAAAAAAGTTGTCAGACAAAACTGTCATCTCAGATGACGGTTATATTTTAAACAAAAAAAAAACAGAAAAGACAATAAGTCAAGCTAAACCGCCATCTCAAATGGTGATTTCTATTAAAACTATTAAAACTATAAACACTATCTTAGATAGCAGCTTAGTTTGGCAAAATTTTGTAAACAAAGATCCATCCTACGTGGACAATAACATAGGAATTATGTTTCCCATTGACGTAAGGTTATTTCCTAATTAACATTGTTTAGGGAAAAGATTCAAAAAAATCCCATGCATGCCATTAATCAAAGGTTTAAAAAATAACACAATCAGTTAGTAAAATGTTTGAGACATGAACCATGCCCATGCTGTCAAACAACAAAGTTTCAACCTACTAAGTCATCACACTTATTAGTATTTATGAGTATGAGTATGGATTTGTACATAAGTCGAATGTTGTCAGTTGACAGTATTGACTTAATGTACATCTGCCCCTGGGTATCAACCTGAAAAAGACCGGTAGGATATGCAATTGGTTACAAACTTCATATAGAATAGAGAAATGTGATAAATTAACTACACCACCAAAAAGTCTAGTAGGATATGCAATTGGTTACAAACATTATGCGCAACTTCATAAATGTACTGCAAAATTAAACTCTAGCCAAAGCTTTGCTTCCCTATAAATAAAATGGCCACAACGAAATCAGTAAAGATCAAGTTTAATAAGACATAATAAGATCGAACAAACTATTTCTTACTTCTTTTCTCCAATCTGTAAATACATTTACAGTAACAAGCACTATATTTTGGACTAGTAGTCCACATATTATTCCCATCCAAAGTCCCTGCAAATTCAGGAAAAATTAGAGAGACAATTTTTACGTGTATGCGCACACGTAGGTGAGAACCCTAGTGCAAAATATCGGTTGCATCACACCATATTGTTGTGAATGTGATATAGGTCGCAATAACTGCGATGTCTGCGAACAATCCACATTGTCTACTAAAGTGATTTCACGAATGTTATCACAACTGTAACTCAAGGTGTAGATCTAATCCGCATTGTAAAGGTGTAGAACTACTCTGTTTTAGGTGCCTCAAAGTTTATTAATTAGCCGATATATATTTAATAGGACCACTACAACATAATATACTTTTAGTGGGATATGTCTAGTGACATTTAATGTACATTTAATACATTCAAATTTCTAATGGTGTATATAGTGAATTTAGTAAGATTTAATGTCATTATAGGCTATAGTGAAAATTATATATGTCCTAAAGGCTAAATAAAATGTCACTAAATAACTTAATTAGAATTCAAAAAAACTAACAATTATGACACTGAAAAATTTAAAATAGCGACATTTTCTTCGATGTCACTAAATATATGCCACTAAAAATTAATACTATTGTATTGAATAATGCATCATCGTGACTGTGACAGTAAATTAAGACCGTAACCACATTTTTGCACTATGCGTGACTGCATCCTAGATTTTGCATCTTGGTGAGAATACTTGATAGAGGCAGAAAGTTAGGTTTTACCATTCCTCCAATATGCAGAACAAATGCAAAGAGCAAAGCACAAGGGAGTGCCACAAAGTAATATGCTCCAAGATTTATGACTGAGCACATGTTTTGCCAACCACAACCTCTTGCAGCTCCTATATATACCAATTAGAACAGCCTATTAAATAAGATATATTATCTTTGTATCATAAACATCACAACTCACGAGTATCCAAGTCCGAGTAACATGCCATAGTACCAAGAAAGATGGAATGGAACATGAGTGTATAGTAAACAGAAATACCAGACAGTACACACTGAAAGCCATCTAAGAAATCTGAAACTGCAAGCAACGGCATCATTTTTCCCACATAGCTAATGACTTCCTTGTCATTGCTATACAGTCTCCCCCAAGAGTAGCGTACTAAAATAGTAGCCATTGCCACTACTAAGCCCTCTAAAACTGACATTATAACCATGACAAAGAGGGCTAACCGAGCAGCTCGTGGACGCCCAGCCCCTAATTCATTTGATACTCTTGTGCTGCAATTACAATGATGCAACATGATACATCAACCCTTGTTTGAAAAATATTTAAGGTTACTAATGTTTACGAATATGCAACGGCAGAAAATGCAATTACCTTAAGGCACTGCCAAGCCCAACAGATACCATATAGACCATCCAACATATGTTAAGGCTGCAAAAAAGCACATGCACTTCATAAAAACTTAGTTTCAAGCCTTAACTGGTTATCAATTTATCATCCGTCCAGTTTTAGGCCTAATATGAATTTTTCGACAAATATATGTGACCTTTTATTAATACATAAAATAAGAACATAGCTACAAACCTTACTGCTAATACAGATGTCTCAAGTTTTGGCTTTGGTAGAAGACCTGCTAGGAGTACAACCATTTCGAAAGACCAGTACTCGAGGCTGCAACACAAACATGGTTCATGAATAATCAATTCCTTATATAACCAATGATTCTTCATTACTCTAATGTCGTCATTATATGGCTCCCGACCACCTGGGTGAAATTTTAATGATTGGATGTAAGCAACCGACCTATGACGTAATAACAAAGGTAGTTTCTTATTGAGTCTAGCTAATCACAAACATCACGTGTCTTAAGTCATTTTGTTATATTTTATTTTTTAATGGATAGCTTTTCCAGTAACAAACAAACAAGAAGGAATAAGAGTAGATTTCACGGGATTATGAATACCAAATCATAAAAGCCGAAGAAATAGCAAGCTTAAGAAAATTCCATAAGTCATGAAATGCTTCCTTTGAAAACCCAGTCCAAGTCTTCATCCAAGCAGGTGAAAGCTTCAAATAAATTGCCAATAAGAAAAAGTTTATCCAATACGATACATTGTTCGCCAAAGCAGCTCCTTTAATGCCGAATCCAAGTCCAAAAATAAGAATCCAACACACCAAAACATGTAGAATAGCTGTGATCCCGGATGTTATGACCATAGGAAGAACAATATTTTGAGTTTGAAAGAATCTAATCAGGCACTGTAATAGGCCATATCCAAATAGGCTCGGGATCATCCACTGGTTGAAAGTTCCAGCGCCCTTTGCTATCTCATGGTCTTGGCCACAGAACATTAGGATATCTGTTGTGTAATACCAAATAACTGATAGCGGAATGCAACACACAATAAGGGTTGTCATGGCTCTTTGTGTATAAATGCCAAGCATCGAATATTTTTTAGCTCCATAAGATTGTCCACATAGTGTCTCCAAAGCGCTACTCATGCCTAGCTGGTAACAATTTGTTTCAATATATATATAAGTCATCCCTGTTTTTCCTCAATAACAAATGTAACTAATGTAACAGTTCAACATTCTATTGCTCCAATGCAGAGACGAATTTAAAATAAAATCAATGTCAATGTATTAAATTGTATTTTTAAAAAAAATATTTATAGTAATGCTTGAACCTGGTACAATGCTGTAACACACTGATATTTTAACCAACTTAACAAGTACCTTTATTAGCACACTTAGAGATATAACTTGTTAAATGTTGTCAGTTGACAACATTGAATAGAATTACATCCGACCCTGCTCCAATGACTTTCTTATCGCTCTCATCTTGGGAGTAGTAAGTTGAATGTATTGAATCTTATTCTCACAGAAAGCATACGATTTAGCCGGTCATTTATTATAATTTATTAAAGGAAAATTGCACATAGTAGCAACAAACTTTCATGAAACGCCAATGGTAGCACTTGTGTAAGATTTTTCCACATGGTAGATTCCAGTTTATGCGTTATCTAATTACAGTAGCATTTTCCATTAAATTCTTGTCAATTTTCGTTTAATTCACCAATTTGTAAGTGTTGTTGTCTTTATAATTTGCCATAAATATTTGAGAACATTGATGAATTAAACATCAAAATGGTGAATTAAACATTTGAGAGCATAAAAATGTTTTAGGGCAAATTATAAAGACAACAACCAATACTTAATAAAGGTAGAAACGTTAAAATGGTAAATTAAACGGAAATTGACAAGAATTTAACGGAAAATGCTACAACATTTAGATAAAGCATAAATTGGATGCTGTCATGTGGAAAAATGTTCTAAAAGTGCTACCATTAACGCTTCATGAAAGTTTGCTACCATGTGAAATTTCTCTTTGTTCAACTATAACTTTTATCCATCAAGAATGAATAGTCTTAATGGTAACAATTGATCTGCTTCAACTATATCATTTTATTTGTAAAAATTTCAATACATAACCATTTAGAGAGGTGGTTGCATGATTAAAGTTTCACCACAAAAGAAATGATATGTAAATTTATGAAAATTTACAGTACAAATCATTCTCATTACTACTATTTGTACCAAAAACCAAAATGCCATTATTTCATAAGCCAAAGGCACATAATAGCCTAATGTACATACCAATATACTCTCCTCGTCTTTTTATTTACTTAACTTCTCTTTTAAATCCTCTCATTAATTTTGCTACATTTTATTTATCCACGAATTTTCTATACATCTCATCCAATTCTAGTTGTCTTTTTCCATACCAATAATAATAGATAACTTTATTGTCTAATAACAAACATACCACTTACATGAGTTCACATATGCAATATAGAATTATACTTGATAAAATTAAATAGATAGCACAATGAACTGCTCCCTCAGATCTTATTTGTTCTTGTATTTTGGGTTTTTCACAAATATTAAGGTAGAGAAAATCTTTGGATTGTATTGGATATTATTTTAATTAAATAGTAGTATGAAGTAATGATTGTATTAGAAGTATGAGAGAAGAAATAATTAAATAGTAGTGTGAAGTAATGATTATATTAGAAGTATGAGAGAGAAAATAATTAAAAAGTAGTGTGAAGTAAGGTAAGTGGGGTTTTAAGGGGTAAAAGTGGGATGAAAACTTTCCAAAAATAGAAAGTATTTTAAAGTGGAAGAACTTTTGAAACTACCCGTTATAGTAAGGTGGAAGAACTTAAAAGAACGGAGGGAGTAAAATACTAAGAAAATAAAGGACAAAAGTCAAGCTTAGTTGATGGCAAGATGCAAAGTGGTAATCCTATTTCTAACCATCAACAACAATCATTTCTTTAACTGATTATATGAAAGTTAATTGGCAAAGAATATAAGATACCAAGATATAAAAGCCAGTAACAGAAGCAAAGGAACTGGCAAGTGAAGCACTAGAGAGAGGCAGCTTCCCAAGATGACCAACAAACATAATTGATATAATTTGGACTAAGAAGTGTAAAATTGTTACACCTATTAGTGGACCTGCCAAGTATATCTGCTTCTTTGCTTCATCAAACACCTCTTCTTTACTCACCAATTCATCTTCTATGTCTTCTTCCCTTCTTTCAATTAATGGAAATTCATGGGTGTCTTCCATTTTTACTTCTTTTTTATGATATTATTATACTCAATTATGGATGATATCAATCAAACACCCATCACACATTTAACAATGTAGCTCTTTCACCTAATCTTTTATTTTAAATTAGAGTTAGCTAATATTACTATAATGCTATGTTTGGGAAAGTCGATTTCATTTGAAAATATAGATTTGACTTAAAATTAGTATTTGGCAAATATTAAAATTTCTAATTTGGATTTAAGTCTAATCAACAATTGTTATAAAAATGATTTAAAGATGAGGATTTGTCATTCTCAAATTCTGCATTAATAATTTTATAATTGAAATCATTAAATTGAAATGAAATGCTAGTTCCCAAACACAACCTAAAGGAATTTGATAGTGTTTATTTAGGATTATTATCAATTGATTGTAATTGAGTTGAATATAATAATACTTGAATGTGAGACAAAAAGTGATGTGTTAAATTGGTCGAAATTAAGATCCTCAAATGATGCTTTTTTGTCCTGTTTAATTTGTCATATTTGAAATTTCAATGTGACTACGTAAGAGGTTTCTAAACTAAATATTTTAAAATGAATGTGATAGATTAGTACACTCTGGTGGTGCTTAGCTAATTGAGCAAATAATATAAGACAAAGATAGTAGTTTTTAGCGAGCAAGTGCTCATTAAGCACATAGGGTGCTTGTTCGGGCAGCGGTGCTCTCGTTAGAGCGCCACTATCACTCGTTCAAGCATGGCTCAATTTCTTGAGACAGACTTTTAGAAGTTGTTTTATATGTTGTGCACTTGTGCTTGTATGAGGACACTTAAGACTTGTGTGTGGGTTTGTGATGCAGCACTTTTGTAAAGTCATGTGCTTTGATATGCATATTGAGCGGACCACGGAAGTATTCTCACAACAATTGGCATCATGTTGATAATCAAATTTATCTCTAATTCTTAGTAATTTTGCTCATAGTAAAAGTAATATTTCTTTTGAATCCTAATTCTTCTCACCTTACTAATTAAGTTTATAGTGAGCCTATATAAAATTTTGTTCAAATGATATTAAATTAATTTTTTTCTTGCAAGGGGTCGGTGCCACACTTGGGTCTTAGGTAGATGAAACCATTAATGCTTTAAGAATTCTATTAAAATTGAAAATGATATATAAACTTAGAATGAAATCCAAGGAATACTTGTTAAAACAGTCAAATTTTGAGGAAAAAAGGTGACCGACCAATCTAAGCAAGATGGTAGGCATAATTGACGCTTTGCTCGCCAGAACTATGGGCATTAGCAAAAGATCATACTAAACATGATCCACTTGACCCTGCTACATGCTACGCTTTGCTCACCAACTGACGGATGTAGAGTATAGACACTATTGTTCCTCGAGCTTTCGAGTCTCGAAGACGCCACACAATTTATATGAATCTTCTTTAAAACACTAGACGAAAAGGAATCATTGAAGATAGATCGACAGATAAATAATGAAGTAACAGCACAAAACCATTCTAGAAATATTAGCATACACTTCGTATATCTCAAGCCTTAGAACGTTACATACGATAGACAAGCCACACCACTCTCCAGTTAGTGGAGAAGCAAAAAAAAAAAAAGACTGTTACTGTCATCAATCCGCCAAGGAATTTTACAGTATCAATACATCAGAATCAGTGAAACATAATTCGCTAAATGATTCGCCTTTTGGATTCGCGTTTCGCTCAAAATGGTTCAAAACTAGCTTAATACCGACCATAATTTGCTTTTTTCGTTTCGCAATTCGCAAGGCTGATTAGCGAATGATGTGACACTGATCAAAATACAAATCCTTGAAAAATTACAAAACCCATTTAAACACCACCAATTTCTCACACACACACGTTTCTGTTATATCATTACCAAGTTTAGAAAAGCAACGGAAGTATCAAACATAGTTGAACCAGTTCCTTTCTGGGGTTTTAATTGCTACCTAGCTCAGAAATCTCAGTATGAGACCCGGCTTGGCTTCAAATCTGCACACATGTTTTTCTCGCAAAAAAATAGAAAGATAATACCAAAGAATGCAACCAAGTCAGCCAGTCATGCTGTAATCTTCAGTTGGCGGGTATCCACTATAGCTTCCAGGTACTTCCATCTTCCCGATCAAGTCATCTATTCCTGTAATTACAATGATGGTAACAAATTAAGAGCATAACTAACGGAGGGCATTTCCAATGCAAGGTAATGCCTATGGTTTTCTTGCTATGCTTAGCATATTCGGGACAAAAGCAAGCAGAAAATATTAAAGTGGAGGGATACACGTCTATGTCCCTATGATCTCGTAGGCAAAAGCAGCAAACTCAAAACACGTATTGTTTCATTGCCCCAATGCCATCAAGTGTCTCCCACCTAGGATGAGGTTGGAGGGTTGGAGGTACACAACCTTACCCCTGTTATACTCTTGTTAGTGATAATAATGAAGTTGTTTCTAATTGACCCTTGGTAATAAACATCATCATCAGCAACTTAACGTGTTTGTAATTGCAAGTTGTGAATTGAAATCAATCACCTTTTTTCTAAACTCTAGTTTACTACACCGTGCCTTACTTTCCAGTTCAAACAGATGAAGTAAACAACAATCTAGGACAATGATAGATTATCCCAAAACTGACATGGTAAGGGTATGCACCTCATAAAAACTAATGGACATCATATAGGCTTTACTTCCCTGATATAGTTGTAACACCCCGGCCCAACGAACCACCGGTAACTACTCATGGAGACTGTAGACTAGCCCCACAGACCAACACAAGTCTTTCCAGCCCACTTTGGCCTCACTCGTGCGCACCCAGGAAAACTTCCCAGGAGGTCACCCATCCTAAGATTGCCCCCCATCAAGCACGCGGAGTTCTTAGCAAATAGGCTCCCATGAAAAGAAGATGCACCTTGTTGATATGGGTAATTTATCAATCCCTTTTCAAGCTAAATCTGGGGTATCACAATAGTAATCAAGGGTCAAGCAAGAGTTTGATTAAGTGGCAAAGAATTTACAAGCTGAAGTAACAGGTGTTTTTGTTTCAAGAGTTCCTGTGCTTACTTATGGCATCCTCTTCAGACATTTTTATAACTGTAGTCATCTGATTATGTGTCTTTGTACCCTTATTTATAGTTAAATCTAACTCTGGGTATTGGTGAGGAACAATTAATCACATCTAATATCCTTTCGAAAACTAGTGTTCTGTATATTTATATCCCAAAAGACATTTCTATTGCTAGTGATTGTAAGTTGTGCTAAAACACTTGAAAAGCTGAAATATAAGACAGCCACAAACCAAAAACTGACATTTCTTACCCATCATACTTTAAAATTTACAGCATGATAACATAATTACAAAGCAGATAATATCATGTCAGTTTCACAGAAGAAAAGTAACATTATATCAAGTCAAGATACAATTAGCTCGTACTCATTCCTTCTACATTTCATGTTAAGAATTTAGTGGCGCAAACAATAAATGGGTAAATCTTATAAACAAACAGGGAGTAGGAGGAGGAGGAGGGAGAGCTGACTTAGCTACATACTCGGATTCTGCAGGATGCTTTCGTAAAAAGCTAGTTGGCTCAGACTCTGGGTAGATTTAGAACTGCCGTCAGATGCAAATACAGGATCAATTTTTCCGGGCTGTGAATCAATATTGTGCATACTAGAACTTAGCTCCTGATTTTGGAAGCACGAATCATCAGCCCTCAGAATTGAGTTGGGCTGAGATTGGAAAATCTCAGGCTTTGTCTTTTTGTCTTTGGGTGATTCTGCATCAGTCTCTACCTCAGATTCACCATTGTTCTGAGTATTGTTTAGCTGCTTTCTTTTTGATCGAGCACGCCTGTTTTGGAACCAATTATAGACATTCGTCTCAGAGATCTGCCCATGCTGGGATAATTCAGCAGTAATTTCTTTGATCTTCTGTTTGCTTGGGGTTCCTGTGCCTTGGTCAAAGATGCGTTCTAGGATCTGAAGCTGCACCGGTGTTGGAGTCCATCGTTGTCTTGCTGTAATTTTGTGCCCCACAGCCGAGACCAATGGATCACAATACAAATTCCCCAGCCTAACTCCTGTATATTTGTCAGAAACAAAAATCAGAGTTTCACTTTCAACAACAATCTTGGCTCACCAAATTGACATCAGCAAGTAATGTACGCAAGAATAACAAAGACCCAATACTTCATCTTGAAAACATACGTAATGCTAAGATATTCATCTACCTTAATCCCAAATTTATCATGGCATTAGAGCCGACAGTTACCAATCAACTGGAAATTAACAATCTCAGTCACCCATAAAAAACAATGTGCGGGTAGCCCAATCAAAAAATGGGCTCACATGTGAGGAAGAGTATTGGAAAAATAACCACATGTGATCCCACATCGAAGAATTAGAGAGACTTTGAGTAACATAAACTTGATGGTAGGGATGGCAATGGGTCGGACTCGGCTCGAATATACAAACTCCGACTTTGCTCCGGATAATAGTCGGAGTTTATTTTCAGTCCACCTCCACTCGGAGTCGGATTATGCATACTCCAAGTTTGCCCCGACTCGGACTCTCGGACATCAAACGGAGTCGGATGCGGAGTCGGATTATTATCACACAGTATCGGTGTGATTTTGCATCAATGTTTTAAAGCATAACAAATTAACAAAATTTATTTTTCAAATACAATTAAACAAAAAAATATGTACTTTGAATTCAAGTTTAACAATAGAAATAGTCATACTACTACAATTTAACAAAATTTTCTCGCATTTTGATTTAGCGTATTTTATTTCTCTTGATCTGATTTGTCGTATTCTGATTGATTAATCTGAATAAAAATAACAAGTAGTTTTTCAAAGTCGAAAATTACGATTAGTATGAGAGAGAGCTTGAATTAGTCACGTCTAGTGTTTTAAAGGAAACAAAATTTGGTGTAAAAGTCAAATTCAAATTCGGATTCTCTTCAGGGTCAGAGTCGGGTCAGAGTGTCGGATTTTTATTAAGGTCCAACTCCGGTCCGTCTCTAACTCAGAGTCGGATCGTAAAGTCGGAGTCGGAGTTGGATGACTTTTTCCTCGGACTCGAATAGGATTATATTCCTCAGGTCAAGTCAGACTAGGGTCGGATTCAGACTGAATTGTCATCCCTACTTGATGGGCTACTCCTCCGGTAACCAATGTAGTATAAAATGGAACTATTTCGGGATTATATGCAGTCAACTTTGCTATTGTGCGAGTCTTAAGTATAAGACCAAATTTATCATTAAATTGATTGTCATTGAATGTTCCAAGAAAGGCATAAATATTCACAATTATCTTTACTTGACACTTAAAACAGCAGCCATTAAAGCACACAATACACAACTAAAATAAGTAGATGAGAACAGATGGAAAACTGTAATAAATATTCTTCAGTTAAAATCATAATAATTGTGGAGTTGCACACATGGACCCAGCTTTTCAAAGCTCAGCTACATCATGATTCAGAATTAATGCACAGCAAGACCAAAACTCAAATGAGGACATGAGACTGACTGAATAATAATAGAATAGAATACTTGATAAATCATCATCTATTTTGAGTATTGTGCCCATTCATTTCACAAAGTACAAACATACAATTATAGAAGTATGCATTTCATTCCATAACAATTGCATGTAAATTCAGTAACAAGGAAAAAGTCTCCACACACACACACACAAAAAAAAAATAATGATAATTCAGTATGTCAGTTAAATTATTTGATTTTACAAATAAACAAATTCAAGAGGACATAGATCAAAGAGATAAAACATTAAACATATACCAGTTAGAAAGTGGTAAAAACCAAAAGCTCATGAGATCAAAATTTCAGCTTTCACAAACAAGGATATTAAGCTCCAATTAACAAATCAAAAGGTACACAATTTTATTATTACCCAATAGCCCAAGTACTAAACATTATTCCAAGAGTATAAATCACAGTTTTTTTTTTTTTTCCAAAATCAAAGATTTGATCTTGATCCAAATACAATTGTTAAAAAATTGCTAATTGCCCATGTAACCAAAATTTGCAAGAATACAAGGAGATCGATGTGAGGATCAAGCACCCATATTTTATCAAAATTCTGTCTTTTAAGGTATATATTGGAATTGCAAAAAAAAAAAAACAATTAAAAAAAATCTAGTATTGGCAACTTCAAAATCAAGAACTACAAGTAACCCCATGAAAATGAAATGAAATTCCAGAAAAAGCAAAAAGTCAAAACCCCGTACACAGAAAATACAACTTGTCAGTAAAAACTAAAAAGCATTAAAATTTAAGGAAACCCAGTTCAATAAATGAAGCAAACAAGTGAAAAATTGAATGTAAGAGAGAAATAAAGACGGATTGAGAGAAAACCAGCAAGATCTTGTTGAGCAGTAATAGCTTTATGCATCTCAACAAGTTGTTCACAAATGGTAGCATAAACTGCAATTTGAGTGCGAAGAATTTCAAGCTGTTCATCAGTCATGACTTTAACATACAAAACCCCATTAATTCCGCCATTATTAGTCCCATCAATCAACCCAATTCCATTTCCATTTTCGTGGGGTTGTTGTAGTGACTGTGGAATTTGCTGTGGCTCCATCATTTTCAGAACAGTTAGTCTTGTTTCATACAAGATAATACAATCAGAAATCACAATTTTGGTAATTTAGTAATAAACAATTGAATTGGGCAATACTCGTTTTCTTTTGGGTTGAAAAAGGACAAAATAAAAGGGAAGGAGGGAGATTTAGAAGAAAAAAATGGAGAAAAGGGGAAACGAGAATATATTAATAGGGCTAAATAGGAGAAAAAAAAGTAGAAAAGAATTGGACTTATGGTAGTAGAATAGAGTATTTTAGGAGTAGAAAAAGGGAAGTTAGAGGGAGTGGATTGCGGAAGATGGAGTATGATGAGAACCGTGTTCGCATGTGCATAGTTTGACACGGGCCTCGAGGTCAGGTTGCAGCTTTTGTCCGTTTCTCGAGAGATTTTGTTCTTACTTACTCACTTAAAGTTTATGTTTATTTTTTTTAATGAATTCATATTAATAATCCAACCTTTCACTCATCCGCTATAAATAATTTCATCTTTTGATTATTTTCTAATAATCTAATATTTTGTGATAAGTTTGCCTATAACACACCTTATTATCAATAATGGGTAATAATTGGGTATGTTGCTAGCAAACTAAATTAAAAGTTGGATTATTCACAGCGAATTAAGGGCAAACGTTGGATTATTAGAAAATAATCAAAAGGTTGGATTATTCATAGCGGATTAACAAAAGTTAGGATTATTAATATCAATTTTTTCTTATTTTTTTAAAAAATATTTTCTAGAATAATTTAATTTTTTCATAATTTATTTACAATAGTTTTATTTATTGATTAATTATGAATAATCTCAATTTTAAATTTAAGGGTGTTTGTATAAAGTAAACTTAGGTAACCCATTGACCTGTTATGTTAGGTAATTCAACAAAAAAGTAAATTGAGAAAATTTACAAAAGAAATATTCTGAATCATAAAAATATCTAAATTTTTTTTAACATTTTTTAATATTTTTTCAACATTTTGTTTTTATTTATTTATTTATAAAAATATAAAATTTGTTATAACAGGTCAACAGGTTACCTAAATTTACTCTAGGCAAATGTATTCCTAAAGTTGGGATTATTCACGGTTAATCAATAGATGGGTTTATTGTAGAAAAATCTTGAAAATGTTGGATTATTCTAAGTATTTTTTTCTATTTTTTAAGAAAATCTTAAACAATAATGGTTATTTGCAAATAATAATAAAATGACAAAATAAATAGTATTAAAATAAACAAAAAAGATAAAGATAAAATAAAAATCATAAAAGATCTCCTATAAGATAAGCACACATAAGAGTAATTTACTATTTTCTTAAATAACAGTTATTTACCTATACATCCTCTTATTATTTTTTACTCCCTTGAATTCATTTGAGTATTCTCATTTGCCTTATCATACTTATTGTATTATGATCCTACCACCTAAATTCTTGAGCTAAGTAGGATCGCACGATTCTACCACATTAAGATCCTACATATGGACCGAATCAGTCGTCTATTTTTGAATCGTAAGATCATAAAGTCGTAGATCAAATTCGAGATTCTAATAACTATGGTAAGATGAGATCAAAATTTTATCTTGAAATTGCGTTAGTTACGTTGAGTTTTTATGTTGAGTTTAATTTGATTTGATCTAAATAATTTGTATATAAATATTAAATTAGATTCTTAAGATTTTTACATATGCACAGAAATCAAAATTATTCTAACAAGAAATATTACACTTGAAACTCACAAAAATCAAAAGAATTATCTTTTGGCCCTAATTTTGAAGCATATCTACTTAAAGGTACAAGAAATACTCTTTGTTAGACTTCTAGTGTTCCATACATCTATAGCGTGGAAGGTTATCCATTGACTTATAATCAAGCAATCATATGCATAACGAGATAAGATTTTTGGGAAGAGGCTATTAATGATAAAATGAACTTCATCTTGGGAAACAAGAATTGTGTGTGTTAACCTCCAAATTATACACCAATTGATTGCAAATGGACTTTTCAAAACAAAATAAATATTAATAAAACTATTTATATATTCAAGGCTCGATTGATGGCCAAGGTTTTTGGTAAAACTCACCGGGAGCATTGGTTCGAGAACAATCAAGAACATGAATGAAAGAAAAGAACATGTACTATTCAATGAAGCATTATACAAGAGTATGTTTACAGTGCACAGAATTGCAATATTAAAGAGAGAGAAAAGAATATTTATATATGTACAAGACGTCTACTATAATACAAGAAGAGCTAGCTACAATGTGTAATAACAGATTGTTGTAGAGGTGAGATGTCAAGTGCAGTAGAGTAGTTGAGATCCTGTGTGACGCATCCACAAGCCTTATGTTGTGCTGCATGTGTAGTATTTTTAACATCCCTCCGCAAACATGGGGTAGAGTAGACACCAAGTTTGGACAAGAGAGGAAGAATTGAGTCGAGGGTAAAGATTTTGTAAACAAAGCAGCAAGTTGTTGATGCGTGGGAACAAAGACAAGATGAAGTAGGCCTTCAAGAACCTTCTCCCGAGTAAAATGACAATTGATGGCGATGTGTGTAGTGCGCTCATGCATAATGGGATTATGAGCAAGATGGATTGCAGATTATTGTCACAAAATAGAGGTTGCAAATCAGTCATACCAAGATCAGTTAATAGGCGAAGAAACCAAGTGATTTCAGAAGCAGCTGAGGAAAGAGCTTGATATTCTACTTTCGTAGAAGACTTAGAGACAATGGGCTGCTTCTTGGATTTCCATGAGACCGGAGAATGGCCAAGCATGAGAACGTAGCCAGTATTAGAATGTCGGGTATCAATACATGCAGCCCAATCTGAATCGGAGAAGGCTTAGAGACTAAAATGATCAGAGGCTTTCAACAAAATACCATGTCCAGCAGTTTGAGCAACATAACTGAGAGTATGAGTAAGAGCCTCAAAGTCGTATTCAGTAGGATGTTGCATATATTGACTAAGCGTCTGGATAGCATAAGAAAGATCAGGCTGAGTGTGTGTCAAAAAATTAAGTATACCAACCAAGCATCTATAAAGAGTAGGGTCATGGAAGAGCGGAAAGCTAGAATGATGTAGCTTAAGATGAATAGAAGGGGAGTCAAGGGCCTCTTGAAATATGTGATACCAGAATCATGGAGCAACTTTGATGTGAACTTCTTCTGAGATAGAACAATACCCACGTCCAGATAAGATACCTCGATCCCTAGGAAAAAACTTAATTTACACAGATCCTTTATGCTGAATACCTTGTGCAAATGAGCCTTGAGGCGATGAATTAAGGAAGTATCATTACCAGTTAAGATAATATCGTCCACATAGATGGCTGCCACAACAAAAGAAGTGGAAGTATGCTTCACAAACAATGAATAGTCATTTTTGCTTTGTGTAAAACCTTGATGAAGGAGCTCAGTGGTTAGTTTGGCAAACCACTGTCGTTAAACTTGTTTAAGACCATACAAGCACTTCTTCAACTTACAAACCAGATTAGGAGGATGATCAAGACCTTCAAGAGGAACCATATAAACATCTTCGTGTAGATCGCCATGGAGAAAGGCGTTATTAATGTCAAGCTGATACAAAGGCCAAACGTCGATGCACAACTATAGTAAGAAGACAACGCATAGTCATTTTAACCACTGGTGAAAAAGTCTCCTGATAATCAACACCAAATTCTTGGGTGTATCCTTTGGCTACCAAACGAGCCTTGAACCGTTCAAGAGTACCATTAGCCTTTAGTTTGACCTTGAAAACCAACTTGGATCCAATAGCACGTTTACCAGGAGGAAAAGGAACCAATTCCCATGTGTTGTTAATGTCAAGAATGTGGAGTTCATTTTGCATGACTTGTACCCAAGCGGGATCCTTAGAGGCTGCTTTGTAAGACTTGGGTTCGATCCATTGATTGAAAGAAGATAAGAAAGAATGGTGACAAGAAGGTAAGGCATGGTAGCTAATGAGATTGCAGTAGTAATCGTGGAGATGTTTAGGGTGGGTGGTGTGTCTTAGGGACCTTCGAAGATAAGGCACATAAGAAGGGATGGTAGGGGCTGGAGAAGATATGGGAGAAGAAGAGGCAACTGGGGTTGATATAGATAAGGAATCATTATTAATAGGAGAAGTGTTAGTGGGAGAAAAGGACAAGTCAGTGGGGAAAGTGGAATGGTTGGAAAAATCAGAATGTAAAGGACTATAGGAAGGAGTAAAAACCGCAGGTATAGGGGTAGATGAAGGTGAGGGAGTAGAGGTAAAAGAAGGGTAGGGGTCAGTATGTATAGGTAGGGTGGGATAAAGGAAGATAAAATTGAGGAAGGGAAGATGTAGTGGGACAAGTATAATGGTAGGGAAAATGGTGTTCAAAGGAGTGAACATCCCTAGAAACAAGGAATTTCTTTGTAGTTAGATTATAAACCTTATAGGCTTTTTGACCATAGGGATAATTAAGAAAAACACATTTATCAACACGGGAATCAAATTTGATGCGACCTTGCTTAATTGTAGATGCAAAACATAAACAACCAAAGGCACGATGATGATCATTATTTGGAGGATGACTAAAAAGCTTCTCATATGGGGATTTATTACCAAGAGAAATAAGTGGCATATGATTTATTACGTATGTAGCATACTGTACAATATCACCCCAAAACATAGATGGAAGATTAGATTGAAAAGCAAGCGCACGTGCAGTCTCAAGTAAGTGTCTATATTTGCGTTCAACAACACAATTTTGCTGAGGGGATTCAACACAACTCCGTTAATGCAAGATACCCTTAGCATGATAAAATTGTAACATGTCTCCATCTTGCGAATAGCCTTAACATGACTATTAAACTGAGTCTCAATGTGTAGTATAAGATGCTGCAACATTTTAACACTTTGAGATTTGGAGTGCATCAAGAACAACCATGTATTACGTGAGTAATCATCAACCACAGTAAGAAAAAGAGTACAACCAGAGTGAGTTTTTTTAGAATAAGGACCCCATACATCAACATGCAATAGTTCAAAAGGTAAAGTATTAGTTGTTACATGTTTATGAGAAAAAGCAACTCTAGATTGTCTAGCGAAAGGACATATAGAACAAAGGAAATTTTCTTGTACAACTTTAACATCTAGAGTGGGATACATTATTTTCAATCTTGAAAAAGGTAAGAGGCCTAGCCTTAGGTGTAAAAGCTTGGCATGTGCTGTAGGATCTTTAGAGATAGTATTTGCAAATCTTGCTTTATTGGAAGTAGCATTATCATCTTGAGAAAGTAACAAGTCTTTGTCCAATGTGTAATAAAGACCATTGTAAAGTTTACCAAGAGGCAAGAGCCTTTTCATTGAAAGGTCCTGGATATAGCAAAGATGATTAGTGAATAACATTGAAACATCATTGTCCAAGATTAATTTGTTGACTCAGATGAGAATGAAACGGATCTCAAGAACAAATAAAACGTTCTTTAAAATTAAACCTTTGTTAGAATAACATTGCCAACTTTCTAAACAACCAATTTATTTCCATCAGGTATAATAATGCAATGGTTTTGGCCTTCAATATCTCGAAAATCTTGGAATAAATTGATAGTGTTGCACATGTGATCCGTAACTCCAGTATCAATTATCTAATGCACGACATTAGTATGTGAAATTTAACAAAGAGTACTTGCTAAGAGTGCTGAAGAATCAGAAGAGTGATCATCCTTATAAAGTACAAGATCTTTCTTGTTCAAGAGCATTAGAAGAGTGTTATAATGTGCAGGAGTAAAGCTGGTGTTGTCAACATCCATTTTGTGTTCATCCGAGGTTATGATGGTTGCAACAAACCTTTTGTTGGGAACATATTTATGAGAGTTAGGATATCCATGGATCTTGAAGCATCGTTCCATGGAGTGTCTTGTGATTTTACAATGATCACAGTAATAGGTGTTACTCTTTCCTGCTTGTGAAGAATATGAAGTGTTCTTGTGAGTGTGTGGCCTATCATAAGATCGCCTCTTATCCATCACAAAAACAGCAGAATCAGTAGGTGTAGCACTTAGTTTACTTATCTATTTGTGGCGATGTTCTTTCATGAGAAATCTATATATTTAAGAAGGATTGGTCAAATCATCCATCATCAAGATATTAGTGCGTATTTGACTATAGTGATCATCCAATTTCATCAGAAAATTGATGATTCTTCTGTTTTGTTGTTGCTTGAGATTTTTTTTTGTAGTATCACATGTACATCCATTACAAATACAAAAAGATAATGGATCCACATTGTCTTGCTCATCCCATAGAGCCTTTGCCTTAGTGTAATAATCTGCAATTGACATTTCGGACCGAGTTAATGATGCCAAATCTTCATGAATGTGATATAGATGTGTAGATGTGGATTGTCCAAATCTATCTTCAAGATTCAACCAAATTTCCATGGCTGTGTTATAATACATAACACTTTTGGTTACTATTCTCTCCAAAGATGTCATAATCCAGCCTAATACCATTGTGTTGCATCGCTCCCACGCTTTTCAAATCAGATGAATTGTTGTCTGGTTTTGAGAAAGTTCCATCAACAAGTGCCATCTTATTTTTAGAAACAGGACCAATAATAATAGATCTCTTCCAATCAGAAAATCCAGTCCCATTGAAAGGTACATTGACTAATTTTAGAGTTGAACGGTCAGAAGGGTGAATATAATAGACATAACTAGGTTTTGTGTTTGGTCAAAAGAATTTTGAGAAGAATTTTAGTATTTATTGCAGCCATGGCAGCCATGAATTGACAGTAGAAAAAGAATGACGAAGAAGATAAAAAGAAAGGAAAAATAAAGTAAGATTTAATCCTACTCTGATACCATGATAAAACTCACCAGGAGCATTGGTTCAAGAACAATCAAGAACATGAATGAAAGAAAAGAACATGTATTATTCAATGAAGCATTATTCAAGAGTATGTTTACAGTGCACAAAATTGCAATAGTAAAGAGAGAGAAAAGACTATTTATATATGTATAAGACGTCTACTGTAATACAAGAAGAGCTAGCTACAACATGTCATAACAAAATTTTGTTGTAGTAGAGGTGAGTTATCAAGTGCAGTAGAGTAGCTGGGATCCTGTGTGATGCATTCACAAGCCTCATGTTGTGCTGCATTTGTAGTATGTTTAACAGTTTTAGACCAAAACTTGGTGTTTGTCATTTTGAAACATATGCACCAACTACAAGCACAAATGCTATTAGGATGGGGTGGGTTTGGCCGTAACTTTTCGTTTAGCTAGTGACCCATCAAATAGATTTCAAAATAACATTTTTGTATGGAAATCTAGATCAAGAGATTTATAGGAAACAATCTAAAGGGTTTATTTTGAAATGGACTAAAACAAGCATCGAAACAAGGACATTAACATTTTGATGAAATACTTTTGTCATATAGATTTGAAATAAATCAATCTGATTAATATGTCGTTAGCAAGTTTGATAACAAAGGTAATGTTATTATTATTTGCGTGTATGTATTGTTAATGATGTGCTCATCTTTCGCTGTAGTCCTTTACAGTCTGCACTTTATTGATAATAGCAAGTTTGATAACAACTAACTTCAAAGTTTATCACAGTGAAAAGAATACTTACAATTAGACTTAATAATCTATGTTTTCCCAAAGTTTGATACATTACATTCAATTTTCCTAATCATAATGATAATTAACTATTTTCATTGTTTTAAATTTTGAGATTAGGAAGTGATATTCCATTTGGTGACATGACCATAGGCTTCAACTCATGTTGCAATTAAGAGATTTTAAGGTTTTTTTTATCGAAATGTTGGTGATTAATCGACAAAAGCATGTGCTCTTCCGCCGTCACCAATTGTCATTTTGCTAATCTGATGTTAATAATCTGATAAACATTCTTAACAAAAGCATTTAAGTAGCTACATTCCACGATTACCATCGATTTAAATAGCAGCCGCTGCATGGGCGAAGCCACATCGCCCAACCCCTTGCCGAAAATGCGAGTCTTTGTTATTTTGGCTTTGGCCCTCTTAATTAATATCATACATAGTTTAAGGAGGGTAAAAATATAACAAAAATTACTGTAGCTCAATGGTTAGAGTAACACATTTGTAATTTAATGTCAAGGGATCAAATTCTCGTTTAAACAATTATTTTTTATAGACTAATAGATTTATACTATAATGTCATTATTATTTATCTTTCATAATTTAATATTCATCCCTTTTAGTGTGTGCTTATATTTTTCTATTTTAGTTTTAATAGTGTTTTTTAAGAGAATTATTAGGCAAATATAAAGAGTTAAAAACACTTAGTTTTTTCAGAAATAATAATTATATGGAAGCTTTGACTCTATTTATTGTTAAATATAATTTTTGTAATGATTCAAGCTCATTTCAGTCTATATGATTTTAATATTTTCATAGCTTAACTAGTGTCTAATGGTGTTCGTTCGAGTCATCGTTGATTTCAGGTTAGGTGTTTCGGGTGGGCTTGAAAGCGAATTTTGTATTCATATTGTTTTTACATAATTGTAAATTTTTAAAGTCGAATCAAATCGGATTCAATTACAATGTCGTGTAAATTTCGAGTCATCGTATTTGTTTCTAACACCTCTAGCTTTACATAGTATAAAAAATTTCTAGTATATCCACAATTTCCCCCCTAAATCAAAATTCTGGCTTCGCCTTTGGCAACCGGTCTCCCATACCGTCTCTCTAAGAGACGTCTCTCAGGTTCAGTCCATTAAAGCTTAATATATATTCTTATTCTACATTTTCTTTTATGAACCGACCCAATTAAAGATGTTCTCTCAAAAAAGTCCTCTCTCACAATAATTTGTATTTAATTAATGGTTTGAAATATTATATTTTATGTACCATCAATTTTCCATAAATAATGGGTAATCAAATTTATAAAAAGTTAAATGAAAATGTAAAGTAAATATGTGAATAAATATAAAACTAAAAATTAAATGGCAGATTTAGTGAAATTAACTGAAAAAAGTTAGAAAAATTTGGTGAACATAGGATTACTCTATATACTAGATAGATTCTCGAGTAAAACACGAATACTATATATATTTACTTATGAATAATGATATTATTTTATAAAATTAAATCCTTTACGACATAAAATTATAATTATTAAATGTTTGTATTTGTTGTGATATTATCATTAATTATCAAAGTGAATAAATATGAGTCATATCAAAGTGAATAAATAATATATTATACAACAATATTAAAAAATTTATACTCATAATAATTATTGATGATTGAGACAAAAAAAATTTAAAAATCTTCAACTATGATAGATAGGTGGGAGGATTTAGTTGAAAAAATAGTTAAATTAGTTAGGTTATTCATTATATGATAATGATTAACTATCTAAGATTAAATAAAGATTTACATGTATATTATTTTTTTAATTTATATAAGAAAATTTAGTATTTTAATATATTATTGCATATAGTTATAGTCAATCAACAAATATTACATGTTTTAATGGGAAACTTATTTCCCTAAATATCAAGTCAAATATTAAAAGTTTCCCTGTCAATAGTAGAAAAAAGCGAAAAAAATTTTAATGACAGTGTAACACGTGTCTCAAGTCGTTTCTTCATTAGTATATTTTATTTATGATTATTGATTTGTGTCATTGAAAAATATCAATCAAAACCTTGAACGCTATGTATAAAAAATGAGAAATATACAAATTTGTATATTTAGAAAATTAATTACGTCAGAAATTTGTATATAAATTACCCATATTTCATGGACTCGAACTAATGTTTATAATAAAATTAAAGTGTATATAGATGACGTTATGTGACTTTAGATGTTAAATTGGTATTAAATATTTTAAAATACGACCTTACAAATATACGAAAAATATAATTACTTACAAATGGTTCAAATGACAAATCAAAGAGACCTTTTTTTAGACCCATTAAGGACCCTAGACCCATCAGATTCAAAGGGTCTGGGTCTGGGTCTGAAAATTTTGGACCCTTAGGATCCGGATCCGGATCTTAAAAATTTAAAAGAGTCCGGATCCGGGTCTGATTGGACCCACTCCAGACCCGCCCGATGATCATCCCTAGTTGCATCAAATAAAACTTACTAAATCTGAAATATGTATGACATTTCTGAATTTTTTCAAACTCATGTAAACTTATGTACTAATATAATCTTATATTAAATGATTTACATTTATTGACATTTATCTAAATTTATTTGATACTTATTCATAATCATTAGGTTGCATAGATGGCTATAACATGAGGCTTTAGGTATTAAGCAGTGGCGGACCTAGAATTTAAAACATTTATTTAAATTTATCCGAATAAAATTTCTTTTCAAAACACATGTTTTACTTACAATTTTTTACTCTTTTATTACTATCTAATTTTATTCCTTTGAACGAGAATGTATGAGAATAAATTAACGTATGAGAATAAAAAGGAAAAATTACTATGAATAATAAAATTTTTTGTTTATTTTCCTACAATAATACTAACTTTTAATTAACCATGAAAGATACTAATTTAGGAGGGGCGTTTTCCTAGAAAATACCTAACATGTTGTAAATCAAACTAAAGGAGATTATATGACAAAAAAATTGGTAAATTAGTTTTGAGAGAAGAGAACTAATTTACCAGTTTTTTTGTCATATAATCTCCTATAATTTGATTTACAACATGTTAGGTATATTCTAGGAAAATGCCCCCCTAAATTAGTATCTTTCATGGTTAATTAAAGTTAATATTATTCTAGGATAAAACCCCTTAAGTTGGTGTTGTTCATGATTAATCAAAAGTTAATATTATTGTATAGAAATTATCAAAAGGTTGTTCCTAAATTTTATGAAAAAATAAATCTTTAAAATTGAAAAAGCATGAGCATAAATCTATATGTAATTTATTTTCATAATAAAGTATACCAAAATTCATTACCATAACAATTTAAAACGTTGTTAATTAGTTTAATGGATGGTTAGTTTAATAAAGATTAATCAATAACAATAATGCTGGATGCTTAACAAAGAAATGTATTTTTAAATTTATAATATATTTTTTAGCTTAATTATTTTAGTAATAATAATAATAAATAAATACTTCCTCCGTTCTGATTTACTTGCTACCATTGTATCGGCACAAATATTAAGGAGTTACTGTGCAATGATGAGTAGTAGGTGGAAAGTTGCTTTTTTAGAATTTTTTAATATTATTTGTTGAAAAATGAAAAAGAAAAATAGGAGTAATTAGATATAGAGTAGGATAAAAGTAGGAGTAGGTATAACTTTAAATGATTGATTTTTTACTAAAAAGGAAATGTAGCAAGTAATATGAAATTTCCCAAAATGAAAAATGTAGCAAGTATTATGGGAGGAAGTAATTAATAAAAAAAGGTTGTGCAAAAGTTGGGTAATGGTTTTTAAAGCAAATAGTAAAAGTTTAGAAAAGCTAATACTAGTGTGGGGTATTTTTACCCACTTCCTAGTAGACTAGACTAGACTCGACCAAAGTGGAATGTTGGGTTTTTGCTTGGCATCTTTTTTATTGAACATTGAACACAACCATATTTTTCATCGTTCTCTCTAATTAAGTTTGGCATAAATCACATCATATTCAACTTATCAGCTAGTCTTCTCAGAGACCGTCTTTTGAAAAGACGTCTCTCAATCCCAATCCATTAAAGCTTATTGCCTATATTTACTCTACATTTTTCCTAATGGGTCAACCCAATAGAGATGCTCTCTCAAAGAGACCGTCTCTCACAAGAATTTGTGTCAACTTATTAGATGATGTTCTCGGCTACTAATTAATTCAATTTAGTTTAAATCCTTTCAATTTTAGTTTAGTTAATGTTTAAATTTTCATTATTACTTTATTTTTTAAAATTAATATCAAAGTGCAAAAATATACTCTAACACCATACTACAAAATTATTATTATTTTTTTTTGCAAGTAAAAAGTAAGTCGAAATAACCAAAATACCATTTACGTTAAATACAAAATTTGTTTGACTACTGCTTTTGAGATCTTGGATTTTTGCATTATAATTAACACAAATTCTTCATTAAGACCATTTAATTGTGAAACCTTATATATATTGGGTTGACAAATAATAAAAACATCAAATAAAAAATAGCTAACTGTAAAATGAGACATTGATTTTTTGAAATAAAACAGATGTTTTCTTTTTCTGCGTCAATAATATTCTCATCTTCCTTATTTCCTCATTCTTCATAAAATAAAATCGTAAAAAGAAACATTTAACCTAATTTTCTTCTCATTTAATCTTCTTTCCTATTTTCGATGTTTCTGATACAGATTTTGTGATATTAATTAAGTTATAATAGTTCTTCAAGTAATGTGTATTTTTATGTATTTGTTGATTATACGTTAAATGGTTAAAGATTTAGGTTATTCATTAGAATGTAGGGTGTTACTTAAATTTGAATTTCTTGTGTCTTTTTTGAATTGTGTTGATTTTTGTATGGGTAAAAATACAATTTAGAGATTATTAAGGTAAATTATGGTCAAAGAAAGTCAAATATACCGAAATCTGGCAACTTTGAGATGAGGAGGGTCTTGATCTGGGAAGGTTAATCTGGCGATCAGGAAAGAGACCGCTTTACTATGAAAGAGTATTTTGCATGAGATAGTCACGTGAGATTTAAAGACACTTGTGCCTCATTTATTAGACCTTAGTTAAGTGCGTGGGCCACAAGAGACAAATAAAATATTTGATGTAACCTTAGAGGTTGAGACGTACAAAGAGCATATTGATACACGCCAAAAGACAATCTCTTGGGATTGATAAAGGAATGTTCTCTCACAAATCATTTGCTATAAATACAGACTCAAACGCCATAAATGACGTAACTTTCTCTTGATAAAACTTGATTCTTACAAAAAGAGAAAAATACAAAGAACTCAAAAAGATAATTAATTTGGCTGAACATCATAAATTCACATTGATTTTCAGAGCAACGTTATTAAGAAGCATTAATTGTGTTCATTTATTACAAAAGGACCTCACGTCTAAACAAGCCCTAAGCCATAATCCACCTGATCGCCACTGTGCGTCTTGAAGGATTGGTTAGACAAATCATCTATCTCATCTGATACTGACTTGGGCGTTGGAGTAGGTCCCCGGAAAAAGCTTCCGGACCTGTCTGACCCGTTGTGTGTTTTGCAGGCCATCTGATATCTTCACTTTCTATAAAGATCTTGCTGCATAACTAGGCAAGGAATTAAGTTAAAGATCTCCCCCAGCTTAATCTTCTGATTAAATCATAAATCAGGATATTAATAAAACAATAAATTGTTCTTAGAAACAGACAAGAACAATTTGGCGCTAGAAGGAGGGCCTATATTTCTTTCTTTGCCAACAAGTTACTGAAAGACTTTTCTATAAAGAAAAGTGAAAAATGACGAATCATTCCCAGAACCAGAGCTGTAATTCTGAACGATTCAGGCATATTCTTAGAAGAAGTTCTAGGAATATAGCCCAAAAAATAGTTGATGAGAAAAGATCACAGAGACAAACCCTGAGTTCTCAGGGAGAACAAGCAAGTGTGTCTAGGTCTCAGGCACAAGGAGAAACACAACCTACTGGGGAGTTTCAGCCCCAATATATCCTGACTGGGAATGATATTTCCCAGCTGGCAGCAGCTGTTGCTAATGTTGTCAGAAATGAAGGGGGAAATGCTGCTCAAATACAAAAAGAGCAGATTTACATAAAATCTGATCAAGAAGAGGGAGATGAGTCTTATGTTCCTCCCCATCATCATCATTCTGAGGAGTCAAGTCAGTTAAGGCTTGACAAAAACAGGCACAGAGAGGAGGAGGCTAGATCTAGCATGAGATATGCTGGATATAGGACTCCTTCTAATCCTGGAGCATCTTCCCAGCAAGGTACCCATATCGGACGAGGCTGGACTGAAATAGTATATCAACAAACTAACTCTCAACCCATCACAAAAGAGTCAATTATGACAAAATGAGTACCTGCCAAGAGCAGATTAGGAAAAATGCCTTCATCACCATCATTAAAAATCCGAGAAAGAGATGGTGACTCTGAACAGATGGCTGAAAGTGTGCAGCCAGAAATTCATACGTATAAAGGGAAATCCCCTTTATCAAGCACACCACATCAGATTCCAGAGGACCAAAAAACCAGGTTCTCTGGGCAGGCGCCATTCACTCCTGCCATTGCTACTTCTCCTGCCAGAAGGGTAAAGTTTCCTGCTCACCTATCTTACAAAGGTGAAAGTTGTCCCTATATCCATCTTGCTGCTTTCAATAATGAAATGGATATGGATAGCCATACTGATGCTAGTTGGTGTAAAAATTTTATACTGACTTTAACTGGCACTGCTAAAAAATGGGCTCAGAGCCTCCCTGAAGGCTCAATATCTTCTTTCGATGAACTTACTGAAAAGTTCAAAAGCCATTTCTCTTCGAGGACTGCCAGATCTAAACAGTCCATCGAAATGATGAGTATCCGTCAGGGGAAGAGTGAATCCCTGAGGGATTATGTCTCCAGATTTAATAAGGAGATTTTACAGGTGCTGAATCCTGAGGAAAATATTTTGAACTTTGCCTTCAGGCAGGGTCTAAATTCTGATAGGCCTGAAAGTGAGGCCTTAAAGTTCAGTAACCAATGGACTTATCTGAAGACAATGGCTGAGATCAGGGAATACGCACAGTCCCATGTTGATGTGGAGGATTTTAAGTCCATCATAGGGAGCATGGAGCAAAAAAGAGTCCCTGAAAGAAGTAACAGGAAACCCTCTGAAAGACAGGAAAGAGGGAAGAACTTGGTCAGAAGAGGAGATTATGAGATTCCTGGTGTTGCGAATTATGCAACATATACTCCGTTGAATGAAACCAGGGCAAAAATCTTCTCTTTACACAAGCAGGATCCTAAATGGCAGAAGCCTGTCCAGGGGCAGATTGTTAGAAAAAATCAGAATGAATACTGTCAGTTTCATGAAGGTCCAGGTCACTGGACTGAGCATTGTTATTCTCTAAAAAATAATATTGAAGATATGATTCAAAGAGGATATTTCCAGCAATACAAGAAGAGAATGTTTCCTCGAAGCAGGTTAGGAGGAAGCACATCTGGGCAGGCTAGAGGTAATAACAATCAGACCCCTAAAAAGAGGAAGGAAATCCTTTTGATATACTAGGAAACTGGGATATCAGATTCTGAGGCCCACTTAAGAGTAGCAGCAGCTCCCAGTTATGAGCTGATGGAAGTAATGGAACAGGCAGAGCCACCACATCTGCCAGATATGACCTTTACTAGGGAAGATTGCAGGGGTGTATCTTATTCCCATTCTGATCCCCTGGTGATGGCTGTGGACATTGCTGACCAGACTGTACATAGAGTGCTGCTGGATAGTGGAGCCGAAATAAATGTCATCTATAAGTCTTGCTGGGATCAAATGGATGCAGATGACAAAGTTTTAAAGAGATCCACCACTCCAATTGTGGGGTTCTCTGGTGAATCAGTTCTGGCGGAGGAAAAAATCACTCTACCAGTTACTATCACAGATAGCCAGGAGGTTACCATTACGGTTCCCTAGGAATTTTATGTTGTAGATGCCCTTACCAGATACAACTGTATACTGGGAAGGATATTTACAGTAGCAATAACATTTCTTCCACTTACCATCAAACCCTTCTCTTTGTGGGGAGAGATGGGAGAATAGGAAGGGCCAGAGGAAACCAGAAAATGGCAAGGTCTTGCAACCTTGTAAATAGAGCAAGAACTGAGCCAGAAAAAAATAAAGGAAAAGAAAAAGTAGCAGAAGCTGATATGGTACCAGAAAAAAATCAGAAAAATAATAAAAAATATCGGCATAAAAATAAAAAAGTAAAGATGGTGGGTTCTTCATCTGGGTCTGGGACTCAGAGTGTTATAGAGATAGATCCTCGCCCTTCTGAGGATGAAAATACTAAAAAAAGTGCCCCACAGATGGAAGTTGACCACCAGGAAATAGAAGAGGTTACTCTGATTGAAGGGACAGATAAAACTGTAAAAATTGGAGGGAATTTAGATCCTCAAGTTCGCCTCCATCTGATTGAAGTCCTTCAACAAAATTTTGATCTTTTTGCTTACTCTGCAGCAGATATGCCAGGTATTGATCCTGAAATAGTTACACATAAAATCAATGTTTATGAAAGAGTCAAGTCTATCAAACAAAAGAAAAGAAACTTCGGTTTTGAAAAAGACAAAATCATTGAAGACGAAGTTCAAAACCTGCTAGATGCCTGATTCATAGAAGAATGTCTCTACCCAAAATGGCTGGCTAATGTGGTTTTAGTAAAAAAGTCCCAGCCTGGGAAATGGAGAATGTATATAGACTTTACTAGTTTAAATAAATGTTGTACTAAGGATTGTTATCCCTTACCCAGAATAGACCAGTTAGTTGATTCAACTGCTAGCTATGCACTTTTGTCATGTATGGACACCTTTTCTAGCTATCATCAGATATTCATGGACCCTGCTGATAAAGAAAAAACAGCATTTATATGCTCAACAAGGGTGTTTAATTACAAAATGATGCCATTCGGTTTGATGAACGCTGGAGCGACTTATCAGAGAGTAATAGATAAAATCTTTAAAAATCAGAGGGGCAGAAACTTAGAAGTTTATGTAGATGATTCCATTGTAAAAAGCAAAACAGAAAAAGAAATGGTTATAGATCTACAAGAAACTTTTAATAATATGAGATTGCACAAAATGAAACTTAATCCCAGAAAGTGTGTTTTCGGGATTAAGTCAGGAAAATTTTTAGGATATTTGGTCAGTGAAAGAGGAATTGATGCCAGCCCTGAGAAGGTTCAAGCAGTTATTAATCTGGCAGAACCTTTGAATAGGCATGAAATAATGTAATTAACAGGAAGGATGGCAGCTCTTTCCAGATTTATTTCAAAAGTTGCGGAAAGAACCATGCCATTCTCCATGATCCTGAAAGGAAATAAAAATTTTGAATGGGGTGAAGTTCAAAGTAAAGCATTTCAAGAGTTGAAAGAACATCTACATAGCCTTCCTACTCTGGCTAGACCCATTACAGGAGAAACTCTATACTTGTACATATCTTCGACACAACATACAGTCAATGCTGTGTTGATCAGGGAAGAAAATAAAGTTCAGTATCCAGTTTACTTTGTGAGTAAAATGTTATTAGATGCTGAAACCAGATATTCCATGATAGAAAAAGTAGCCTTTGCAATTATAGTTGCTGCAAGGAAGTTGAGACCATACTTCGATGCTCACACTGTAGTGGTCCTGACTGATATGCCGCTAGAAAAAAGTCTGACGAAAATTGAAAGATCTGGAAGACTAGCCAAGTGGGCTGTCGAGCTGAATGGTCTGGGGGTACAGTTTGAACCCAGAAGAGAAATAAAACGTCAAGCATTGGCAGACATATTTGCGGAATGGTTCATAAAAGATGAAAATGAAGAATCAATCTGGCAATTGTTAACTGACGGGTCATCTAGGAGCTGGGTTAGTATTAATCACCTCAGAAGGCAAGGTTATTGAATATGCTCTAAAATTCCAATTCAAGGCAACTAATAACGAAGCTGAATACGAAGCTGTCATTGCTGGGTTACAACTATGCAAAGCTCTGGAGGCCAGAAGAGTCAGCCTGAAAACTGACTCCCAGCTTGTTGTGAACCAGATCAAGGGAGAATATGAAGGCAGAGATCCCAATATGCAAAAATACCTAAAGAAAGCTGAAGAATTAATCTCCTGGTTTGAAATTGTACAGGTAGAAAGATTGCCTAGATCTTAGAATGAACAAGCTGATGCACTTTCTAAATTAGGAAGTTCCAACATGCAGGATTTAAAGAGGCCAATCTTAGTTGAAGTGAAACCAGTGAGTTCAATTCATGAAGATGCCACATCTGTCTTCAATGTTGAAAATAAAGACCTACCAGATTGGATGAAAAACATCATTCAATACAAAAAGGATGAAAAGCTCCCAACAGATCCAGTTCTTGCCAGAAAGATAAAAATAAAGTCACTACAATACTGCATGGTAGATGGTGAGTTATACACGAAAGCAAAGAATGGACAAATGTTGAAGTGTGTTACCCCATCAGAAGCAGATTATATCCTAAAAGAAGTACATTTAGGATGTTGTGGGCATCATCTAGGGGCAAGAGCCTTAGCCCATAAAGCTTTCAGAATCGGATATTATTGGCCAACAGCAAATGAAGATGCCAAAAATCTAGTCCAGAAATGCGATAAATGCCACAAGTTTGCACCAAACATCATCCAGCCAGCTTCTGAGTTGAAGTATATACATAATTCCGTCCCATTTGCTCAATGGGGCATGGACCTTTTGGGACCATTCAAAATAGCTGTAGGAGGTAAAAAGTTCCTAATTGTTGCAATCGATTATTTTACGAAATGCATAGAAGCAGAATCCTTAGCAACAATCACTTCTAGAAAAGTAGAAAAGTTCAACTGGCAAAATATTATCATCAGATTTGGGCTACCACGAGTCCTCACTGTTGATAATGGACCCAATTTGATTGTGCAACTCTCAGAAAATATCTGGGATATTTCAAAATTGTTGTAGCTTACTCTTCAGTCTGCAATCCACAATGTAACGGACAAGCTGAAGCAGCCAACAAACAAATCTTATATGGACTCCAAAAAAGCACTATGGATTGATGAAATCTATGATGTCTTATGGTCATTAAGAACAACTGTGAAAGAGGCAATTGGCCAAACGCCTTTCAGGCTAGTATATGGTTCAGAGGCACTTCTACCAGTTGAGATTAGGGATGGCAATTCAGTCCGAATCCACCCCTGATCCGACTCGACCCGAGGTTTTTTATCCGATTCGACTTCGAGTTGGGAAAAATCCGACTCCGACTCCGAGCTAGAGCCGGACCGGAGTTGGATCGTAAAAAAAATCCGATAATCCGACCGACTCCGACTCCGATCCGACTCCGACTCCGACTTGACCCGACTTCGATTCGACCCGACTCGACCCGATTCGATCCGACATCCAACTCAAATTTTAATTTAAGGCATTTTTATATTTTGAAAATTTTAAATTTTATATGAAAATAAGTTCATTCTAAGCAAAATTGCAAATTTGACATCTGACTATATGAGTCATGACTCATGAGTGACTAATTACATTCACATTGTAAGAGAGATTGAATATTGTAAATTTAATCAAGTTGAATGATTGAAACTTATCAAAACAATCGATTAGATTATTATAGACTTACAGTCTTACATAGTTTTGACTTTTGAAGTTATTTAAGTATAATAAAACCTAAAACTAAGTTAAATAAACTATTAGAATTATCGTATTAGTCTATATACTAATTAATATTAATCAATTAGATACTTAATCGATTGTTTAATAAAGATTTAATTGGAAGTTGGAACTTGTCTAATATAGTTATATAGACTTGAAACTATGTCGTTAAATTGTAAGTGAGATTGAATATTGTAAGTTTGATTAAGTTGAATGAACGAAACTAATCAAAACAATCGATTAGACTATTATGGAATATGGACTCACAGAGTCACAATCTTACATAGTTTTTAAGTTATATAAGTATAATAAAACCTAAAACTAACTAAATTAAACTATTAATCTATATGATAATCAATTAGATAGTTAATCGATAGTATATCAAAGATTTAGTTGTAAGTTGTCAATTATTATGAATGAAACGAAATTAAACCACTAATAACAAATTAAAATTTTATTTAATTATATTTAAATCACTAATAACCTCATAATTCTATATAATTCTTATTCAATTTTATTGCTAATTAGCTTTTTTAAGAAATTAAAATTGTATTTTACCATTAATTAAATTTAAGCCATTGATGATATGTAATGTGGATGAATGAATGGTTTTGATGATATCCACCTCATCAATCCTTAAAAACCTTCAATAGCCAATCACATACAACTTTGAATGTCACATGAATTTTGGATTCTAACCATTGATTTCAAAATTCTTTTAATCTTAGCCCTTGATTAATTTTAACATAAGAATAAAAAAATAAAAATAAACCCTAAGGTCCCAAAGACCCAAACCCTATTCTTTCATTTCATCTTCCAGAAACCAAAATCCATTAGAGTACCCAAGGTCCCAAACCCTAAGTCCCTATTCTTTCTTCCATCTTCCATAATCCATCCCATCCCTAACTCCCGCAGGCCCACCCGCAGACCCATTAGAGCACCGCAGCCCACCCGCAGCCCACCGCAGTACCATTCCAGAGAGTACGAACTGTCGAACTCCCTATTTTGTTGTTGATTTAATTGATTTTGATTTAATTGATTTTGATTTTGTTGATTTTGTTGTTTAATAAAGATGTTGATTTTTATAGGTTTACTCATCTTGAGTAGTATATAATTGTTGTTTATTTTGTTGTTGATTTTGTTGATTTTGTGAATCATGAGTAATTGAGTATCCTTGATTTTGTTTATTTTGTTTATTTTGTTGTTGGTTTTTCATTTTAAGATATTGTTGTTTATTTTGTTTATTTTGTTTATTTTGTTGTTTAATAAAGATGTTGATTTTAATAAAGTAGTATATAATTGTTGTGTTTTTGAATTTAATGTAGTATATAATGTAGGGTTTTTGATTTTACGATATTGATTGTGTTAGGTTTATTCATTTTGTTAGGTTTAATAAATATGTTGATTTTGTTAGGTTTACTCATCTTGAGTAGTATATGATTGTTGTTTTTTTTATTCAAACAGGGATGGACTTTGAGAATGAAATACCTAGTCCGAAAAATCCTATTACTCCAACAATTAATTTAGAAAATAGTGAAGATGTTGAATGTGGAGAGGGTTGTATTATTGGTGCTAATGGTAGAAAACTTACTTCTGCTGTATGGAAACATTTTACTCAAGTACAAGTTGGTAAAGAAATGAAAGCAAAATGTAGTGGTTGTAAGAAATTGTTTGCTGGTGGTGGTAAAAATGGAACCACACATCTAAAGGATCATTTGAAAAGATGTTTGAAAGTGAAAAACTATGTTGATGTGAAACAACAACTTTTGAAACCAACTATGAAGGACTCTCCTAACATGTCAGGAATTGGTAGCAAATACAAGTTTAATCAAGAATATTCTAGAAATGCGTTAGTTAGCATGATTGTGAATCATGAGTATCCTCTTGCTATGGTTGATCATATTGGATTTAAGAGATACTCTAATAGTTTGAATCCTGATTTTAAAGTGATCTCAAGAAACACAGTAAAAGCCGATATATTTAGGGAACACAATGAAGAAAGACGTCGGTTAGAAAAAGTTCTAGCAAGGAACAAATCTAGGATTGCTTTCACAAGTGACATGTGGACTTGCACCAATCAAAGAAAATGGTACATGGCTGTGACAGCACACTATATTGACGATGATTGGATTTTGCAGAATCAACTTATCAGGTATCTTTCCTTTACTTTAATCAAACAATATATTATATTATCAGGTCTAGAATCTTATTTGATTCTATATGATGTTGATTAGGTTTCTTTATTTACCATGCCCACACAACAAGTACACAATAAGCAAGACCTTGGTTGAATGTTTGAAAAGTTTTAATTTGGATGAAAAGATTTCTACCATTACCCTTGATAATTGCACAACAAATGATGTTGTTGTAGATGTTTTGCTTGAGAAACTTCAACCTTCTAAGCTTATGTTATATGGCTCTTTTTTGCATATGAGATGTTGTGCACATATTTTGAATTTGGTTGTTCAAGATGGTTTAGAAATAATTAGTGGTGCAATTGAAAAAGTCCGAAGTGTAGTTGCCTTTTGCACTTCATCGCCAAATAGATATGACATGTTTGAAGATGCTTGCAATTATTGTAGAATTCCTATTACTAAAAAACTACAATTAGATTGTAAGACTAGATGGAATTCATGTTCTGATATGTTGCAAGTTGCTCTTTTATATAAAGATGCATTTACTTGGTTAGAAACTAAGGTTGGAAAAAGTGGAAAAGAAAAGTTTAGGTTACCGAGTAAAGAAGAGTGGAAAATGGCAAGTGACATTTGTGATAAATTGGCGTTGTTTAGTAGGACAACTGAGGCTTTCTCCGGTAAAAAGTATCCTACTACCAATCTTTACTTTCAAAAATTATGTGAAATAAGGCTCAACTTAAGAAGATGGAAAAGTTGTGGAAATACAGTAATTGAGTCTATGGCTAAAGCAATGATTACAAAGTTTGATAAGTATTGGGAAAGTGGTTAACTACATGTTGTCTGTGGCTTCAATATTGGATCCAAGAAGAAAATTTGAATGTGTATCTTTTTATTTTGAACTTCTTTGTGAGGATACTGCTAAATTATAATGTGAAAGGATTGGAAGGATTTTGAAGGATTTGGTTAATGAATATGAAACAGTGCCTAATGAAAATTTTACTCCTTTTTCACCCTCATCACATTCAAACAAGTATAATAAGAGGATAATTGATGATTCAAGTGATGTTGAGGGCTTATGGGAAAAGCATGTTTCTAGCCAACCAAATAAAAAGCCACGCAAATGTGAATTAGAGATATATTTAGAGGAGGAAAGACTCGTGGTGGATGAAAACAAATTCAACTTGTTGGCATGGTGGAATGCGGAATCGAGTAAGTTTTCTACACTTTCTAAGATTGCTAGAGACATACTTGCAGTGCCTATTTCAACTGTTGCTTCTGAGAGTGCTTTTAGCACTAGTGGTAGAGTTATTGGATCTCATCATAGTAGGCTTCTTCCTGAGACTATCGAAGCTTTGATGTGCCTTCAAAGTTGGAGGCGTATGGAATTCAAAGGTATTTAATTTTTTTACATCAGTACGTACAATTAAGAAATTATATAATTATATTATTTATTAAAATTGTTATTTCTAATTTGTAGACGCTAAAGCAAATCCCCTTCAATATGCATCGATTTTTGAAGACGAGGATGTAGAAGCTATAGACGAAGAATGATGTTGTAATGTTAAGCATGAAGAATTGAAGACTTCATCATTTATGTAATTTTTGTGTTTGTTAATGTAATTTTAGAAAACTAAGGACTATTTTATTTGTTGTAATTGCAGGACTAATATTTCTTATTCAAGTTGATTTTGAAGACTAATCTATATTAATTTTTTCGTGCTTTAAAATCATAAATGTAGTATCGATAAAAATAAATCTTGATATAATCCGAAGTCCGCCGGATGTCCGAGAGTCCGAGTCGGAGCAATGTTGGAGTATGCATAATTCGACTCCGAGTGGAGGTGGACTGAAAAAAATAGTCCGAGATTTATTCGGAGCAAAGTCGGAGGGTGGATAGTACGAGCCGAGTCCGACCCATTGCCATCCGTAGTTGAGATTAGTGTTCAAACTATGAGAACAAAACATCTAAGCCTTGAAGAGAATCGGGAATCAAGGCTGCTAGACCTGGAACTAGTTGATGAAGTCAGAGAAAATGCAGCTTGGAAGATGGCTGCATATCAGAATAGAATTGCCAGATTCTATAACAGGAAGATTAAACACAGATCTTTTCAAGTTGGGGACTTGGTTCTGAGAAATGCAAAGGCAACTCAAAGTCATCAACATGGAAAATTATCAGAAACATGGGAAGGCCCTTATATTGTGTTAGAAGATTGTGGCAATGGCAGTTACAGATTAAAATCGTCAAATGGAGAAAATCTTAGACACAAATGGAATATCAGAATGCTCAAAAGATACTATGTATAGAGAAATACAACCATTTCCTTGTAAAAATACTTCATCAGAATTATCATACATATATAGTGAGAAATTCAGATAGTCATACTGTAATAGTTATATATATATATAAAAAATAAAAAAAAATAAAAATAATAAAAAAAAACCCTAAGTTTGATTCAGATAGTCATTTTCTGAGACAGTGGGTGATAGACGAGTCACCCAGCTGCGCATGAACCTTTTCTGAGACAGTGGATGATAGGAAAGTCACCCAACTATGCATGAACCAGCCGGTTGAACCTGATGGTTAAATCAAGGTTGCATACTGAGTTCAATCACCTTGATAGTTAAATCAAAGTGATGGGCTAGTAGGAAAGCCCTGGTCTTAAACCACTAAAGAGCCTACTGAGTCAATGGGGAAGCCCTGGTCTTAAACCACTAAGGAACCCAATAAAGGGGAGTATTACCTTTTTAAGTATCTAAAGCAACATCTCAGATATAGTGAGTTCTAGAAGTGTCTGAAGTAAGATCTCAGATACAGAACATATACAACACCATACAAGACTTTGAATAAACTTTTAAGTATTTTTCAAGACTGAAAATACTCAAAAATTGGGGAGCATAAGGATAGAGAGAAGGAAATAATAAAGCATCAATAACTGAAGTATCTCTGAGGCATGACATCTCTGATTCTGGATGCTCGCTCAAAAACAAATTTATGATTTACCATTCCAAAAGCAATACCTGATGGTGTTGTATTGATTTCACAGTTCTCTAATAGGAAAGTTAGAGAAAGGTCTGTCAGGTACGTGGTACCTGATGGTATTGTATTGATTTCACAGTTCTCTAATAGGCAAGTTAGAAAAAGGTCTGTCAGGTACGTGGTACCTGATGGTATTTTATTGATTTCACATGTTTCTAATGGGAAAACTAGAGAAAGGTTTTGCAGATAAGTTGAAAGAAAGATGCGTCTGGGATAAAACTTGAAACCGAATGACTTGATTCTCTATAAGAAAGGAGATTTTCAAGCTTAACTTTTAAATCAGATACTTTTTATAAAGTCAGACAAGTTGTTATTAAGTCAGATACTTACAAAAGAGTTAGAGTGTCAAATCTACTCAGGTAGACAAGAAAAGTTCATTAATATTTATACAATAATAAATACAAAATGCTGGGAAACTTCAGACTGTACAACAAAAATCATAAAGTCCTCAGAAAAGAAGAAAAATACAAGATAAATTTATGGTTTCTGGGCTGATTGAGCCTTTGATCTAGATGAAGCTTCGGTGCCAGGAGCATTCGAACTTGAAGCAGGCTTAGAACTTGGAGGGGTTTTGGAAGCAGAAGCTGGAGCAGGGCTGCTGGAACCTTGGGCCTGTTGCAGCAAAGTATTGGGCCCTTAAGGTTGATAGACAGGGAGAAATTGGAGTCTCAGGGCTAAGGAATGGTATGATTCTTGAAAAGTCCAGATAAGGTGATGAGTGAGTTTTATGTCACTCATCGGGTAGTCATTGAGTCCATTTCTCGCATATTTACTTGCTTTCTACCCTTATTATGTTAGTTAATTGTTCATATTTTGACTTGGTTAGTGATATTTGCATTCTTGTACATTTTAGTTCATTTAGGTGCATTCTATTGCATTTTCCCCCTTTGTCTTTGTTTGCCTCTTTTCCCCCTCCCCTACTTTGCTCATTTGTGTAGGTTCCTCGCCTTCGGGACGTGATTCGATAGCATGAGCGACTCATCTCATCTTTTGGCGAAGCGCGGAATCCATTCCTTGCATCCAAAGAGCTTTCTAGTGCCTTGTAGTCCAGTGCTCGTTCAAGGCACTATGGTGCTCGTTCTAGGCAAAGACACTCCAACAATAACTAGCTACTGGGCTATGGTGCTCGTTTGAGCGCCTAGGATGCTCGTTCGAGCACTTGTTGTTTGGCAGTCAGTAGGTCCTGGAGGCTAGTGCTCGTTCGAGCACCTAGGATGCTCGTTCGAGCACTTGTGCAGCGGGTCATCTTTTGTTTCTTAGGCGTATTTACTCTATTGCCCTTAGATTTTCTTGTATATATATGGTCTCCACGAAATGTAAGAAAGCAGGCAGAAAAATTAGAATAGAGTAGTTTTAGTTCATTTACTCTTGTCTTCAATTCCAAAGCTCATTTTTATGGTGGGATTTGCTCCCTTTTGCTGAATTTAAGGTGAAGATCCAAGGAAAACATTTCTTAGTTCCTAATTGTGCTCAATCTTGCTCTTACTTCAAGACAGTAAGATCTTGTAACTATATTCTATTAGTTAATGAAATTTTCAGATTTTATTTCCATCTTTACATTTCTCCTTGCATGTGTTTTTTCTTGCTTGATACTTGCTTCTAGTTATTAGATTCTACCTTATCCTTAGTTAAAGTAACTCATTGCATACTTTTACTTCTAATTCAACACTTGCATGTTAGTTTTTCCTAGTTGTTAGAGCTTCAAGGTGGTCATTCTAACTTCTTGGTTCTTAATTATGCTTGATTTGTGTCCCATGCCTACTTTCATGATTATATCCATGATTTGTGAGTAGTTAGCTTCTAGGGCATGGGGTAAAGAAGTTCATTAATATGTAATGGGGTGTATGGGCTAGAATTTGGATTATAGAGCTTGAATGTTGCTAGTTTAGTGAGGTTTGGTACATGAGTTATCCCAAGAAGGAGTGCAAGTGCTCCCCACTTCACTAAACTTAGTTGAATTTGTGATTTCTCTTGATGATGTGTTTAGTTATCATTCTCATATTGATGGTTGAAAAGCCAAGAAGCTTGAAACCATCATTAATCATCTACTAACCCAAGAAGGTGTGTATTTGATGATGTTTTTAGTAGCCTTCATATCCATCAAGTTAGTTGCATTATCATGAGCTAGGATTTAAGACAAGACTTATGGATTAGTTGAGTTCAAGGCCAAGAAGCCCACACTCCATCCTAATTTGTATGTCTAAATCACCAAGGCCGAGAAGCCGAGGTGACACATAAGAGCTAGCTTCATTCATTTCTACGCTCATTTTAATCATCATGTTTTATTGATTGTGTAACCCCTTGCATGACGATGAATGGACTCCCCATGTCCTAGCTTGTTCTTATTTGTTTAATTCATTATCGCACTAGTTTTCTTGATTGAAGACATTTAACCAAACAAAATCTAAAAACAACCCCCCTCTTACCTCTAATATAGTTTAAGCACAATACCTCCTCCCTGTGGATTCGATCCCGTCTTGCCACTATACCTTTGTATTTTGGTGAAATCGGGTAAAAGTGATCAATGTTTTGGAAGTAACGACACCAAGGTGTTGGCCCTCTTGCACCTCACGTTAGAGAATCCGATTTTTTTGGCGCCGTTGCCAAGGAGGCACGATTTTTGTTCCAAAAAGCTAGTTATTAGTGGTATTTTGTTCATAGTGTTCATAGAAATTATTTTGTGCATCTATTCATTTATATTCTTTATACATGATTGTCAGTACTTATGCTCTCTTTCTAGTGTTTGATGCATAAGACCAGGTAGAAGAAGAGGAACTCAACCATTGGAACCATATATCCCGGAAATTGATCGATATCGTCGAAACCTCAGGCAGTTAAATCAACAAGCTTCAAACCTAGAAGACAACAACCCCATTGTTACTCTAGACCAACTGAAGCAGAATCTGAATTTGAAATGGAGAATCATAACAATCAGAACCCTCAGCCCTTGTTCGGATAGTTTGGTGCTCCTGGGGGATATGCTCCTCAAGGAGGGATTAGGCTCCCTACTACCGCAACCAATTACCAAATTCATCCGCAGTATACCCGAATGGTGAAGGAGGAACTTTTTAGTGGTTTGAAGAATGAGTGCCCATTGGAGGACTTAGAAAAATTCCTCGAAATATGCGACCTCATTCCTCCTTGCTTCGATAGTCCTGACTATGTGAAGCTTTATCTCTTCAGGTCAAGCCTAGCAGGGGATGCGAGGGATTGGTATAAATGTTTGGAACCTAATTCATTGACAACCTGGGCAGAAGTGAGAACATCATTCTTGGAGAGGTTCTACCCGACAGTCAGAACCCAAGATTGGAGGAAGAAGATCGTCGCATTTACGCAAGATGATGATGAGAGCCTCAGTGAGGCCTGGACAAGGTTTAAAAGAATGATCTGTGCATGTCCTCACCATGAGTTTGGAGAAAATCACCTTAACACCTTCTTTTATGATGGCTTGAATGATAGTACAAAAGCTTTGCTTGATTCTAGTGTCGGGGGTCAACTATCAAAAATCTCTCAAAACTAGGTGAAGAATGCCATTGAAGAGGTAGCAAAGAACTGCTCTTGGGGTGTGAGAGGAAAAAGTAAACAAAAGGGATTGTTTAAGCTAAGTGGGGCCGATGCTATAAACGCAAAGTTAGAACTTCTTGACAAGAAATTGTCTAAGCTTGACTTGAAAACGACAACGTCGCCCTCCACTAATGTTTCTTCAATCAATTCCCCCCATTTCAGCTGTGATATATGTGGTGGCACCAATCATGATACTTCATATTATGGTGGCTCAAACCCTGAACATGTGGCCGCAGTAAACAACTTTGGTGGGCAAAAACAAGGCTATGGGCAACAAAACTTCAGCGGGAACCCCCACCACAAGCAGGGGTTCAACCGGGGATACCAAGGAGGGAACCAAGGTCATGAAGCATACCGACCTCCTCAAGTAAGAAATCAGGGCCAAGGGTTCAATAGTGGCAACAAGGGTGGTTCTTGGGTAAATCCTCAACCGCAACAACAACAAGCCATGGCTCCGGATGTTCAAAGTCAAATCCTTGCGCAACTTCAAGCTCTTTCACAGCAGAATCAACTCTTCACACAACAAATTCAGGAGATAAATGCTCACGGGAAGATGGTAGATAATCAGCTGGCTCAACTTGCAAACCCTCCACCTCCACCACTTTTCCCGGGAAATGCACAGCCAAACCCTGCAGCCCAATCCTCTAATGCGCAACATTCTGCCAAGGCAATTCATCTAAGATCAGGGACTGCTTATGAAGGACCATCTATGCCACAAGAAGATGCTCCAGAAGGTGATAACAGTGAAGTTGTTGAAAAAGAAGCTCCTCTTGAAATTGTGATTGAAAAAAGGAGTGAAGAAAAGGAAAATGATGTTGATAAAGGTGAACAACAAAAGAAAGACAATTCCAAGCCTAGTGAGCTCTCTAAGGAGCCCGAGAGAGTGTACGTGCCTCTAGTTCCGTTTCCATACAGGAGGGTGGAGAAGCATCTTGATAAACAGTTTGAACGATTCTTGAAGTACATAGGGAAACTTGAGATGAACATTCCTTTTCTTGATGCTATGGCTCAAATGCCCAAGTATGCGAAGGTTTTGAAAGATCTCTTGACCAACAAGAAGAAGCTGGAGGAAGGAGTAATTAATCTTCCGCATCAAGTGAGTGCAATGGTGCAAGGTAAACTCCCTAGGAAGGAGAGGGACCCAGGGCCCTTTAATCTGCCGGTGAAACTTGGTGATCTTGAGCCAAAAGGCGCCCTCGCAGATCTCGGGGCCTCCATCAGTGTAATGCCCTTATCTATAGCAAGAAGGCTCATCTTTGATCTTAGGCCTTCGAGGAAGACAGTGCAGCTAGCCGACCGCAGTATTAAGATTCCTTGTGGGGAGTTTGAGGACATCCCGATTCAAGTGGGGCACTTAGTGGTTCCTTGTGATTTTATTGTGATGGATATGGAGGAGGATCCTTATACTCCTCTTATTCTTGGAAGAGCGGCGCTGAAAACTTTGAATGCTGTGGTGAATTGCAAAGATGACACCATTTCAGTGGAAGTGGCAAATGAAAAAGTAGTGTTTCAGTTCTCGAAATGCATGAAAAAGCCAATGATGGAACAAGTCTTCCGCATTCAAGTTGTTGATAGATAACTTGAAGAGATGTGTGGTACAAGAAGGGGAGATGATGCATTGATGGAAGTTTTGAATGATGATCCATTGTCTTATTCCGATGATGCAAAACAATTGAAGGTGACCCTAGATGAAGCTGAGGTTTGTGACAAAGAAGATAGTGAATTTGAAGAAATCTGTGAGATTGTGAAGGAGGGATCGTCATTGGAGGAGTGTTCTAAGCGTCCTCCCGAAGTAATATTGAAACCCTTTCCCCCAAATTTGAAATATGAATTTCTTGATGATGATCACCGTTGTCCGGTGATAGTGAATTCCGAGCTTGATGACCACTCTACCTCCAAATTGATTTCTGTTTTGAAAAAATATAGAGGGGTCATTGGGTATACTATAGATAATGTCAAAGGAATCAGTCCTTCCCTTGCTATGCACAGGATTCACTTAGATGATGATCACTCCTCCTCCATTGAGCCACAAAGACGTTTAAACCCAAACATGAAGGAAGTGGTTAAGAACGAGATTCTCAAACTACTTAAGGCTAGCATTATCTACTCCATTTCTGACAGTAGATGGGTTAGTCCCATTCATGTGGTCCCAAAAAAAGGTGGAGTGACCATGGTTAAAGGAAGTGATGGGAATATGATCCCTTCTCGTGCTACAACTGGTTGGAGAGTTTGCATTGACTATCGCAAACTCAATAAAGCTACGAGAAAGGATCATTTTCCCCTCCCATTTATTGATCAAATCCTTGAAAGATTAGCGCATCATACATTTTTCTGCTTTTTAGACGGTTATTCGGGGTTCTTTCAAATTTCAATACACCCCGATGACTAGGAAAAAACAACCTTTCCATGCCCATTTAGCACTTTCGCCTACCGGCGAATGCCATTCGGGTTGTGTAATGCACCTTCAACTTTTCAGAGATGTATGATGGCGATCTTTTCAGACATGGTTGAAGAATTCATGGAAATTTTCATGGACGATTTCAGTATAGGAGGTTCGTCGTTTGACACATGTCTTGTTCATTTGGAGAAAGTTTTAAAACGTTGTCAAGAAACGGACCTGGTGCTAAATTGGGAAAAATGTCACTTTATGGTCCAAGAGGGAATTGTCTTGGGCCATTTGGTGTCATACAGAGGCATTGAAGTCGATCCGGCCAAAATCGATGTCATAAAGAATCTTCCTCCCCCGACCAATGTAAGAGGAGTGAGATCCTTTCTGGGTCATGCCGGGTTCTATCGACGTTTCATTAAGGGATTTTCAACCATCGCTAAGCCCCTTACGGAGCTTCTACAAAAGGATGTTGAATTCTCTTTTGATGAGCGCTGCTATGAATCATTCGAAAATCTGAAAAATGCTTTGATTTCTGCTCCTGTTGTGCAAGCTCCAGATTGGAGCTTGCCGTTTGAACTAATGTGTGATTGCAGTGATATAGCTATAGGTGCAGTTCTCGGACAAAAAAAAGTGGAAAATCCTGTGTCATTCACTATGCGAGCAAGACTCTCGATGAAGCCCAAAGAAATTACACCACCACAGAAAAGGAGATGTTGGCTGTGGTATACGCTTTTGATTAGTTTCGATCTTACCTGTTGAGTTCTAAGGTGGTGGTGTATACCAATCATGCTGTGATCAAGCATCTGGTGGCAAAGAAGGATGCAAAACCGAGATTGATTCGATGGGTCCTCCTTCTACAAGAGTTTGATTATGAGATAAAAGACAAAAAAGGGAGTGAAAACTGTGTTGCCGATCATCTTTCAAGATTGACTCCAAGTGTTGTAAAAGGAGTAGACAACCTCCCATTTGTCAGTTTTATGAAGGAGGAAACCTTGCTCTCGTTGATGGTTAAGGTTGCACCTTGGTTCGCTGATATTGCCAACTATTTGGCCAATGGCATCGTCCCTGAGAGGAAGAATTCAAGAGAGAGAAAATTAATTTTCAAGGAAGCGAGCCATTATTATTGGGATGATCCTCTCTTATTCAGGTTGTGCTCAGATGGTATATACAGGAGGTGTCTCCCTGAATCTGAAATTCCTAATGTTCTTGCTCACTGTCATTCTTTCCCCACTGGTGGACATGCTGGGGTCATCAAAACTGCTGCCAAGGTTCATGAAGCTGGATTCTTTTTGCCAACCCTTTACAAGGACGTCAATGTATATGTTAAGAGTTGTGATGCCAGTCAAAGGGTAGGGAACATTTCTAGGAGGCACGAAATGCCTTTGAACAATATACTTGAGTGTGAGGTATTCGACGTATGGAGAATCGATTTCATGGGCCCCTTTGTACCCTCTAATGGAAACCTCTACATTTTAGTTGCAATCGATTATGTCTCAAAGTGGGTGGAAGCCATTTCATCTCCCACTAACAACCACAAGGTGGTGATTAAGTTGTTCAAGCACGTCTTGTTTCCTAGATTTGGAGTGCCGAAGGTAGTTATTAGCGATGGGGGATCCCACTTCGCCAAGGACCTATTCAATAATCTGCTGAGGAATTATGGAGTTAACCACAAGGTGGGAACCCCTTACCACCCTCAAACACAAGGGCAAGTGGAAGTTGCAAACCGAGAAATCAAGGGGATCCTAGAAAAGGTGATGAATGCGAGTAGGAAGGACTGGGCGTTCAAGCTTGATGATACTCTATGGGCCTATAGGACCTCTTACAAGACCCCCATCGGCACTACCTCGTTTCGCCTTCTTTATGGCAAATCCTGCCACCTTCTCGTAGAGCTCGAACACAAGGCATGGTGGGCGATCACGCGGCTGAATCTAAATGATGATCTTTCAAGGGAAAGGAGGTTGGCACAGCTCAGGGAGTTAGAGGAGCTGAGGTTGGATGCCTTTAAAAACTCCAAGATCTATAAAGAGCGCGTGAAGAGGTGGCACGACCAGAGGATAATAATGAACAGAGAGTTCAAGGTAGGGGATCGAGTCCTGTTATTCAGCTCAAGAGCCAAGCTCTTCCCCGGAAAACTTAAGTCGAGGTAGTCGGGCCCCTTTGAGGTGGTGGCGGTTTTTCCTTATGGCACCCTGGAGATAAAAGGTTCGAGAGGAAGCTTTTTAGTGAACGGACATCGAGTGAAGCTGTACCATGAAGGACTTGGTCATGTCGTTGGAAGGATAGATGAGGTTTCATTTGGCGAACTGGACCTTAAAGGTCATGTCTGATTTTCTTGTGGAATACGTCAAGCTAATGACGTTAAAGAAGCGCTGCATGGGAGGCAACCCAAGATTCTGATCGATCTTTCTTTTTCAATTTCTTTTCTTGGGGATGTTGGAAGGAGTCATGATGCAATTCAATGCCATCTCCGGAAAAAGTCTCCATCAGAAGTCGTACATAGTTGGATTCACATGCTCACAAAATCTTGCGCCATTCCGATGTATAGAATGATTTTGGCGTAGATTTTTGGCTAGTGGACTGGATTTAGTGTTGTGTTACGCCTTTCCTTGCATAAGGCAAAGGGTGGAAATTGGTGAGTGTGGGCATGTGTATTTTAGTAAGGAGAAGGAGTTCAGTAAAAAATAATAATAAAATAAAAAGAGAAAAAAATAAAGAGAGATGGAAGTATGTAAATAAATAAAATGTTCTTGCCTGCTGCCCGTTCCTGGCCAGTAGCTGGTAATTCAAGAGAATTGATGTGTGGAGGCTTGGTAATTTCAGAAGCAAAACAAAAGCAGCAAAACATCAGATGCTCGAACGAGCACCTCAGGCGCTCGAACGAGCATCCAGTACAGCAAGCATTCTGAACAAAAACAGCAATATCAGGTCACTAGTGCTCGAACGAGCACCTCAACTGCTCGAACGAGCACTTCATTCAGTAGGTATTCTGATCTCAGATTTTGATCTCAGGGGCATCAGGTAGCAAGTGCTCAAATGAGCACCACAGGCGCTCGAACGAGCACGTCATCCAGCAAGCGTCTGTTTCCATTTAAAACACTCATCAACCCTATCAATTCCATTTCCCTAACCCACGACATTCCTCCACTTCTCCCTCTAAACCCTAGTTCTTTACCTTCTTCCTCATCCTCTCACTCTTTAACCCTCAATTCTCACTCAAATCTCTACAACTAAGCCTAACATTCTTCTTCTCCACTTAGTTCTCTTCATTCCCACACCAGAATTCTCCATGTTTCCTCAATCTCACTCTCATCCATAAGCTTTGTCACGAAATTCACTGTTCTTAGGGTCCAATCTTCATCAACAATAATCAAAGGAAAGCAAAAGAAGTAAAAATTGCATCGCTTGGGTTTCTAATCCGAATTTGAGGTATAATTTCTATACCCTAATTTTTCTTCTCTTGCAGTTTGCTTTTATGCTTAATCATTCATGTGTTGTTGATTGAATTTGGTTAATTTTGGTGATTCTTACTTGTTCCTATTTATATATTGAGAGTGAATTTGGTGCATATCTAGCTGTTACCACCAACTTTGAGGATTAATTTGGTTGTTGGTGTAGAGAAAATAGCTTAGTTGAGACCTAGTGTTTGTCCTTTGCGAGGTTGCTAGATTAAACTGTCTAAATTTTGGGGTAAGACCTTGTTTGAAGACTAAATAGTGTCCAATTGATTGATTTTTGAGTCTCTTAACATGGCACCAAAAAAATCCACTAAAACCTTGAACTAAACCGCCCCGAGGCCCATGGAAGAGTTATGGAATAAAGCTTAGAAGCAAGGAAGGGAGATTTCCTGACCTTGCTAACAAGAACTAGTTTTAAAGCCAAGTTTATATGTAAGAGCCCCTCTACCTACCACCTGGGAATCACTGCACTGACGTCCGAGCTACCAGCCTGAGGCTAAGGTGGGATGGCCACTAGCGACTTTATTTATAAAGCAAATGTTGAACATACCGGGCCCTGCTAGAGTTCCTTTCTACTCTTCAAATTGAAGGGGCAGGTAAGGCTGATGGTGAGCAGGAGTATGAATCTCAGTTTGTTTAGTCTTTTTGTGTTCCCGTGTCTATGAAGAAATTGAGCGGGGCGGGTTTTGACTGATATCCCCTTGAAGGATCGGTATGCGATGATGATGCCCTTTCGGCGGTTTCGGTGGCGGGATGTGTTGCGTCCCAACCAAAGCACTCTCCTTCCAACAGAAAGCGTCAAATTAATCCACCAGATGCCTTCATTCAAAAATTTTTGGATGTTCGTATATGGGAGGCGAGTTGGGGAATGTCATAGAGAAAGGATATGAAACTTCACTTCTTGGTATCTCATGAGAAAAAGTCCCTAGCCCGTCAATTTGGCGGAAGCACTTTTTCCCAATTCATTTGTTTAAAAGGCGAGGCAAGCTGAAAAATTCTTATGGGGGATGATCTTTTCTCGCCATACCCTGAGAGTCCTTTGGATGATTTAGGTTTTGTGATGTGAGACCCTCATAAAAAACTCCTATTTGCGCGGGCCTGCCGAGCATCATCAATGTACACAAGAGGGACATAGTCTACAAAGTTTTTGACCAGACCCATTGCGCGCGTGTACGAAACAAATCTTTTCGCGGTGGGGTGGAGAACCCTTCTACATCCCTAGAACCATGGGGCTGAAGAGGAGGGAGTTGAGCACTATGAGGAAAGAAAACCTGGGTCTCAGGTCAAATTACACGCAATAGGCACCCAACATTGGCGAGCATGCCCAGGATACCTGACATGTCTTCTAACTCTTGCCGATGGCGTGAGGTAGGGATGCCACCATGGCACCGACCACGGGGCATCTATCCCTTGCCATGCAATGTCAGGCGAAATAAGCTCCACTTAAACTACCCGTATGAGCCTTACCAAGAGGGCCCATCGGATGGTTCTATCGACCAGCGTACCCATTGGCCCAGTCTGCACAAATGGTGCAGGGTATGATTGTGATACGGGGGCTCGATCCCGGCAGCCGCGAACATTCCTCCATTCTATGGAGGTTACTACTCGGTACTACGAGAGGTCCCCCCGGGTTTGTGAGTCATTACAGGGGTAGTCACAGCACCACCCTCGAAACTACCCAGGCCAGCTCGGCTAAGCCCGGACCCCCATACAGGATGTTGGGGCCTGCCCGGTGGACTTGCTACAACACCAATCCTTCTATGCCCCCTACTTTGAGGATGAAGGAGCGGACCCTCGGTGCTATGGATGTCAGAATTTCAGGGCGGCAGAGTACCCTTTGTCGCCCCGTTTTCACCCATTGCATGCCAGAGGGGAGGCATATTCTAACTTAGGGGCGTGATAATCTTATTCTTTTAGGGTTAGTTGTCTACTTGGGGTTCTTGGATTGTTTTCTTTCTCATTGGGTTGATAGTTCTTATTGGTAGTGGAACTCTTGTGTGTCGTTGTTGCCTCTTTGTGCTTTTGGTCATATTAAGCTTTATAGTCTTCATCAGTGTTTGACCTTGGAGCGTGTCCCTCCTTTCTCTCTAAAGCAATGATATTTTTGGTGGATGGTCATCCCTTGGTCTAATGTGATGTCATATCTCCTCAGTAGTCCGGTGGTGGTGTGCGTAAGGCGAGTTGAATGTTGAGGTTTTTTTGTGATGATGATATTATCTTGTGCTTATTGTTGTGCCCTTTCAAGGGACCTATCGAAGTTGAATTTGTGGTTTCTCTCGTTCTTCCCTTGAATTCAAATTGGTAAATCCCTCCCCTTCTCCCCTCATTTAGTTAAGCATGTAGTTTATTCCATCTCATATAGTTTCATTTAGTCACTTGTTTTTTCTTTTAAGGTTTTTGATGCTCATTTATAATAAAAAATACAAAAGATTTCATTTGTTTTTGTTTTTAGCATGCATATAACCAAGTCCTATCATGTCATGGCGTCCGATGATGATTTTGTGGACTTAGGTGTCATAGTTTGCAAAGTTTTCTTTTCACCCAAAATCTAATAATCTAGAAGGCTAAAGTGTTGGGGGTGTGGCCCGTGTTAACTTCGATCTAGAAGTCATTCGAACTTGCAAAACCAACCTTCTAGTTGCAATAGTCCTCCTCTATTAGCCTTCACCTTGTGACATATTGAACGTGGCGATTGTCTTGATATTTTAGTGGCCTTTTGTTTTGCCACTTTCTATTCATTGTGTGTTCTCCTCCATGGCTTATCTATTTTAGCATGCTCTATCACCAAAAACGCTGTGACTTGGAATAGGTAGAATGAGGCATTTCTTTCTTTATACTTTTTCGGTTCTTTTGTGTGTTCGATAATGTTATTTCTCTTTCTTTCTTTTACCCTTTTGGAGCCCAATTTTCCTAATTAGGTGGTGTGCTTGCTCCTTTCTTGTAATCTTATAGCCTTCACCCTTCCTAGCCCTAAGTGAAGCATGTTTTGAGGGGTTTGCTTTATGTTATGTTAGGGCTGCCGCATAGCATCTTTGCACCTTGTTGTTGGTGCCTTTAGCGTTTCTTTTGTACATACCATTTTTTATTAGTGAAGATTAGAACTTTTTCTTTTTCATTTCTTTTATATATAAAAAATGAAAAAAAAAAAACAAAAAAGAAAAAGAGAAAAATATTGAAATAAAAGAGAGGCATACATATTCCCTTGGGGAAACTTCTACCTTTTAGCTATATGTTATTAGTCTCTAATATTTTTTTGATTAAGCTACATGATTTTGGTGATTTATAGTTGGTTAATAGTTTGTATATTCTTTCTTTCTACCACGTCTTTGGTAGGTTATTTTCCTTCTTGTTCTTCTTATTTGATGATATTCATTTAGATGTATATATATTTCTAAAAAAATAAATAAAAAAGCAGAAAGTAAAAGGAAGAAAAAAGCGAAAGGTAGAAGAAAAAATAATCTTTGGTTTCTTTTATTTGTGGATGTAATTCTTTGTGTAAAAAGGAAAAAGGAGTGCTTGCATTGTGGTTGTTAGATTGATTGTTATGTTTCAGGCTGAGCTTTAACCCACGAATTTTGTCTAAAATTAAGTCTCCACCTAGCCATGTAGCCACAAATAGCCTAAAAGTCACTCATATCATTTACAGTCTTAATGTGGAGATTGGTACGATCTTGTGCATCTGAAATCCGATTGTCCATCCGAGTGAGATCTTGAGTGCTCTTGTTGTGCCCGTTACCACGGCTTTATGTTCACTTTGAAGAGTATGTGTGCTCATTGGACTAAAGTAGGGTTCAGTCATGCGATCATGCTAAGCTTGAGGGGAGGAAGAGTGGCTGCGATTAGTTAAACTTAGTTAAGCTTGGTTTTACTGTTGCTTGAGGTACGCCTAGCTTCCCACTCTTTTTGGTCAGATCTTGAGTTCTTGTGTCTTAAGAAGGTTTGTGAGCAACTTGGTGTGCATTGTCCCCTGAGGGGACCATTGAATCTACTCCGTCTTGTTCTTTTAAAGGATTGCTTGGGACAAGCAATATGCTAGCTCTGGGGAAGTTGATGAGTGAATTTTTAGTAATGCACAACCGGGTAGTCATTGAGTCCATTTCTGCATATTTACTTAGCGTTCTACCCTTATTATGTTAGTTAATTGTTCATATTTTGACTTAGTTGAGTGATATTTGCATTCTTGTACATTTTAGTTCATTTTAGGTGCATTCTATTGCATTTTCCCTCTTTGTCTTTGTTTGCCTCTTTTTCCCCCTACTGCTTTTCGCTCATTTGTGTAGGTTCCCGCCCGGGGATTACGATAGCATGAGCACTCATCTCATCCTTTGTGCGGGAATCAATTCCTTGCATCAAAGAGCTTTACAGTGCCTTGTAGTCTGAGTGCTGCGTTCAAGGCGCTATGGTGCTTTCGTTCAAAGCAAACACTCCAATAAGAAGCTGCTTAGCTATGGTGTTGCTCGTTGGCCTAGGATGCTTCGTTCGAGCACTTGTTGTTTGGAGTGTAGGTCACGGAGGCTGAGTGCTTTCAAGCACCTAGGATGCTGTTGAGCACTTGTGCGTGAGGTCATCTTTTTGTTTCTTAGAAGCTTATTTACTCTATTGCCCTTAGATTTTCTTGTATATATATGGTCTCCCGAAATGTAAAAAGGGTGAAACATTAGAATAGAGTAGTTTTAGTTCATTACTCTTATCTTAATTCAAAAGCTCATTTTTATAGTGGGATTTGCTCCGCTGTGGAATTTAAGGTGAAGATCAAGGAGAAACATTTCTTAGTTCTAGTTGTGCTCAATCTTGCTCTTACTTAGAAAGTAAGATCTTGTAACTACATTTGTATTAGTTAATGAAATTTTCAGATTTTATTTCCATCTTTACATTTCTCCTTACATGTGTTTTTTCTTGCTTGATACTTGCTTCTAGTTGTTAGATTCACCTTATCCTTTGTTAAAGTAACTCATTTAAAATACTTTTTACTTCAATTCAACTTTGCTGTTAGTTTTCTAGTTGTTAGAGCATGAGGTGAATTAGATTTCTTCTTCTTGGTTCTTAATTATAGCTTGATTTGTGTCCAGTACCATGCTTATATCCATGATTTGTGGTAGTTGGGTTTAGGGCATGGGGTAAGGGATTCATCAATATCTGATGGGTGTATGTGTAGAATTTGGATTATAGGGCTTGAATATTTGCTAGTTTAGTGAGGGTTTATTTGCTGAAGCTATCGAAAAAGGAGTGCAGTGCTCCAGCTTACAAACTTAGTTGATTTTGTGATTTCTCTTGATGATGTGTTTTAGTTATCATTCTGTGGTTTATGGTTGAAAGCCAGAAGCTTGAAAAAATAAATTTAAACCTCCTAACCCGAAGAGGTGTTATTTGATGATGTTTTTTAGTAACCTTCATATCCATCAAGTTAGTTGCATTATCCTTTAGCTAGGATTTAAGATAAGACTTATAGATTGGTTGAGTTCAAGGCCGAAGCCCGCGCTCCATCCTAATTTGTATGTCTAAAAACACGAAACCAGAAGTAGAGGGTGACCACATGAGAGCTAGCCGTTCATTTCTACTGCCTAAAATTTTAAATTTTCATGTTTTATTGATTGTGTAACCCGCCCTGGCGATGAATGGACTCCCCGTTCCCAGTTTGTTCTTATTTGCTTAATTCATTATGCACTAGTTTCTTGATTGAAGACATTTAACCAAATCTAAAAACGAGCTCCCTCTTACCTCAATATAGTTTAAGCCAAGACCTCCTCCCCCTGTGGATTTGATCGTCTTGTCACATACCTTTGTATTTTGGTGAGGAGGGGTAAAAGTGATCAACATTTTGGAAATACGACTAAGGTGTTGGCCCTCTTGCACCTCCGTTTGAGAATCCGTCACAACGGGGTGGGATTAAAGGCGCATTCATTGAAAGCCGAAAAAATTTACCATCCTTGAGTTTAAGCTACGTCGCAACCACTTGTGCAAAAATGCCCCGATAGAATTGATCACTTTCTTCTTCCGTGGTCCCGATACTCTTCTTCTGGCTTAGGTGCAGGGCCTTGTCTCCAAAGATTAGCATTCTCTCCCTTTGACACATTACATGTCTTGTAATGTCTTTAATTTGTTTTTATTGCCCCGGTTTTTACGATTCTTGGTTTACAAATTTAAAAGGCGAATTAGAAGCGGCTCCTCCCTTTGCTTGGCGTCGGTCTGCTTGTCTCCTCCTCCTTCTCGGCTAATTTTCTTTCCACGATTAGACGGAAGATCCACGAACCTTCTTAATCTTTTAAATTTGGGTTTTGTACTCAGTCCCCCTATGAGCAACCAAAGTCGGCTCTTGGGAAAATGGGCTGAGCTTTTTTATTGTGATCTGCTAGAAGATCGTTTGTATTTACCCATTGAGCCTTGATGAACTCGGTCAGGAGGTGGATTTTTGTTAATCTTGGAAGCGTCCAAATCCTAGTCCCCCCCGTCACCCTCTCATCCTGCTTGATCTTCTTGTGATTGGCACTTAGCCCTCGGATGGTTAGCTTCCTGCTGTGGGAAGAAAAGGAAGTCTCCGGCTCAAGTTCACGGCTTCCGGGTATCGGGCCCTCACCCTAGCTTGAGTCAGGATTTGGAATCTTGAGCTTGTATTTACGTATAGATTTTAAAAGTCAAACTGAATATGTCTCTTGATAAATGGAACCCGGCTGTAGAATCGGAATCCAGCGCAAAAAGGGGTTTCACGGAATCGGAAGGAAATGGCTAAAAAATCAGAGACAGAAAAAGCAGAAAATGATAGAATATTAGATACCTGAAAGTTGTGATGAGGACGTAAAACCCTTTTCACCGGTTTGAAAGGTCAAACGAACGAATGTTGGGGTTCATCCTAAACCCCACCTTTTGTGGGTCGAATGGGGGCATCGTGAAGGGGTTTTTTTGGCCCTCTAGGAAGCGAAGGGTTACGAAAAGAAAAATTATTTATGGATGAAAAAAATTATGTTATGGGTCACAAAGAAAGAAGAAATTTTTACCTTTAGGGGGGACCCGTGCGTGGCGGTGTGACCTCGATCCGGGGTTTTGAATTTGGGGGTGCGATGCTCGTCCCCAGCGAGGCCACCCCGGAGCGAGGGTTGGAGCCCCGATTTGCACCTCTTGATTTGAATGGCCGGAAGGTTTCGGGTGCCGACATCCTCGGGTTGATGGTAGGATGTCTTGACTGAAATTCTGGGGGCAGGGAGGGAGGATCACGGGGCTTAAAGGGGGTGGGAAAGGGTTTTGCCTCCCGCGAGGGGTTAAAAAGCGTGCGATTTGCATCAGCTCCCCGTTTTGGGGGACTTCATCTTCACAACTTTAGGGAGGGTAGTTGTTAGAACTTTTAGAAAATATATAGGATTAGAAAAAGATTTTCAAAATGAGAAGCAGGATATCCCAAAAGTAGGATAAGAATACATATCCATCCCACGGGGGTGAATTTGTTCATTTGTTTATGTGGAGCAATGAAAAGATGGGTATTACCTTAAGGGGATGGTGATAGAAGAATATTCTTAAAAAGACATAACCACGATTGTGGGTGTCTTTAGGGTTAGCTTCGGTTTCCCCATCCACCTGACTTACTTCCTTTTCTTAGGGGAGCTCCGAGGGAGGCACTGATGGGATAGAGGGGAAGCGAGGGAAAAAAGATGAACCTATAAAAATGAAGGAGAAATGAGGACTTCGAGAAGAGAAGAAAGATACAACGAGGAAATAATACAAGGATATGATTTTTATAACGACCTAGGAGATCCCCGGGTGTAACAAAATAATTTGTGAACCCTCGAGGGCCGAAAAGGGGTACCGAAAGGAGAAGCGAGAGGGTAACTTACCTTCAAGGGCTTTGAAGGTAGGGTTCATGCGCCTCCTACTCTTCTTCCTTTTCTTTGGGGGCTCCTTTTTACCCAGGGGGGATCTGGAGGATGAGGCCTCAACCCCCCATTTCCCCACCTCTTGGACCCCCCTTTTAAAAAGGTGATAAGCAGTCCCGGGGGGGAATTTTCCGGGTGGCGGGTCATTTTATTCTACATCCACCGGGAAGGAAACCCGCCAGTCCCGTTTTAAGTAGTTTCCGGCGGTTAGCCACTCTCATGGGAACTTTGGGGGGGCCCGGGGGTCCCTGTAGTATGAGGCAAATCTCCCTCTTTGTAGTCTTGAATTGGAGCGGGGAGGGGCGGGGGGAAGCAGTGCAGTGATTGTTCACTGGTATTCTATGAGGGAATCTTTGGAGCGGGCTTTGTAATTTTTCCATAAAAGGGAAATCCCGGGAATCTTAAGGGGATGAGTTACGTGCATGATCACGAAAAAGAAAATAAACATCGGCCAGGATATAAATGAAGATGAAAGAATGGAAAATAAAATGACCATGGAAACGAGAATGGCGCCCGATTTACGAGTAGTGCGGTCGGCCCAACCCTTTGAGAAATGAAGCCACTCTATGGCCGGAATGACAACTTTTGTAGAAACACCCCATTTGCGAGTTTTTGCTTGGGCTTTACTGCAAAGTAGAAAAAGGCGTGCCTTTCCCTCTTAGTAAAAGCGTAATCGAAAACACGAGTAGGTTCCCTAAGCGTTTGGTTTGCCCCCGAGAAAAGCTGAGCATGTATCATAGGGGTTGGCAGGGAATCTTAGGTACCTAACCGAAGGGAATTTTTTGTCCTTGTACCATTTTGGATCGTTGATTGAGGGAAAGAAACCTAGACCCTTGATGGAGTAGAAGATAGCGAAGGGTTTGTTCTTGGCCGTCCGGCTTAAGCAAAACTCTTACGGCCTAAAGTAGGGGCGGTTTTCATAAATTTTCGCGAAACGGATGGCGATAATCTTTCTGGTAGCTTTAGGAAAAGTTGGTTGAGGATATTTGAAAAGGGCTGAGAATTTGGGAAAAGAAGGGGGTAAAGAGGGAAAGCGGGGTCAGAAAGCAAAATGATATATCTGAGACGAGGATAAAATACTCTCTTCATTGTCGATGGAATGATGTATTAAATTGGCGATCTTTCCCCGCTGCTGACTACCAATACCCCCTTTGCAGGGATTTGGTATCTCAGGGACAAATTGTGTCTTTTCTCGACATTTGTTGATAAAGTCTCTGAAGCGTCTCCTTCAACTTGGGCCAATCTCGGAGGTGGTAAAGTAAGAAGTGAATCACGGTGGGACCTTGAGAGCCCTTGGCGGTGGGGAATAAGATCCACCCCGAGCCCGGGGGGAAATTGATCCTTGTTGCCTTTATCACGGAGGCTCGTAAGGGCGAGGCCTGGGAAGGGAAATCTGATAGGGAATGAAAACCCAGGGGTTCTTGGTTGAGGTCTTTCATGAAATCATGTCTGTCGTAAACTATGTCTTTTTGAAAAAATTAGAAAAGAGGAAAAATTAGGGTTCAAAAGGTGATTCAGAGGGGTAAACGAGAATGTTTGAGAGAATTAATAGATGTTAGAATTTGCTAAAAGGGGCCAAAGTTATAGGGTTAAGAGTATTATTTATAACCAAGTAATCATTGGAAATCAAAGCGTTAGAAAAATCGGGGGTTGAAAATCATTGGGGGAATAAATGTGGGGAAAATCGCGAGTGAGATAAGCAGCAAAATTTGAATTGTATAGAAGTGGGGAATAGTGATTGGATGGGCATTTAATGCAAAGTACAACCAAGTTGAGGTAATGATGAAAAAATTCAAGTCGGTTAAGTGTGTTAAAAACGAGAGTTTCCCCGAAATGGGAAATACTGGAGATTTATTGGAAAAATTATTAGGGGTTTTTAGGAAGTTTTTGGGGATATGATAGCGGGGAACACATGTTCACGATGAAAATATTCGGAAAGGGGGGCATATGGAGATAAAATCATTTTAGGTTAGTAAATCAAAATTTAAAATTATCATCCAACGGTAAAACCTGGCTTCCTTGATCGGGAAGTTGTAAAGATCAATTCACATCATTTTTGAATCGATCTCTTCCCTCCCCGGATGGGAAGTAGAAGATTCCAAATATTCCTTGTTGTTAGATAAAGAAGGTTTTCTTAGTGCAAAATTCCTACAGGTGAATAAAGTTGCGGAATATAAGTTGCAGGGGATAATTATGAGAAATGGGGCCCATAAATTCTAGGTAAAAAATTTATAGGTAGGGAGAAATATATGGGTAAAAAGCTACAATTTAGAGATTATTAAGGTAAATTATGGTCAAAGAAAGTCAAATCAGCGAAATGCGGTAACTTTTTAGATGAGGAGGGTTTGATCACGGGAAGGTTAATCGGGGATCGGGGAAAGAGGCGCTTTCTTATGAAAAGTATTTTGCATGAGATTTGTCCCGCGTGAGATTTAAAGACTTTTGCCTCCTTTGTGGAGCCTTAGTTAAGTGGGTGGAGCCGAGACAAATAAAGTATTTGATGTAACCTAGAGGTTTTTGGGGTGCGAAAGGATATTGATACCCCTGAAAACTATCTCTTGGGATTATTAAAGGGGAAAGTTCTCTCACAAATCATTTTATAAATTAGACTTTGGCGCCTAAATGAGGTAACTTTTTTTCTTGATAAAAGGGAGTTCTTACAAAAGAGAAAAATACAAAAACTCAAAAAATATAAATTTTGGTGAATATCAAAAATTTTCCAATTGTTTTTTAAAAACAGCGTTTTTAAAAAAGCATTAATTGTGTTAATTTTTCCCAAAAAAGGCCTCTTAAAAACAAGCCCTAAGCCATAATCCCTGATGAGCTTGCGTCTTGAAGAATTTAGTTAGGCAAATTACCCTCTAAATTTGAAAATTTTTGACTTAAAATTGGAGTAGGTACGGGAAAAAGTTTAAAGGACCAGCCGATTGTGTTTTTTGGCCATACGATATCTTCTTTAAAAAAAAAGTCTGCCTTAACTAGGCAGGTTAAGTTAAAGGATCTCCCGCTCTTACGTTAAATCATGGGTGGGAAAAATAAAATTGTTCTTCGAGAACGGGGGGGGAACAAAGTATCATTGATGAATCAATAACCCACCTTGCTAATAGGGAATAAAAAGGAGAGAGATAAAGGAATTGCCAATATCTAAAAGAAAAAGATTTTGGCTTACCCGGGATGATAAAAAGCAATTAAAAATTTTGCGCGGGATCAAAAATGATTGGGGAAAGGGAAAATAGTAAGATGTTAAAATTTTTGATCATTTTAAAGCAAAAGTGATCATATTTGTTGCAAGCAAATACTAGAGGTGGGCTTTCCCTTTAAAAGATCAAATGATAAATTTTAAAAGGTTTTATAATTAATCTTTTTAATATCACTTAACTCAAAAAAGTGATTTTTTAAAGAACTTTGGAATTAAATAGCAATTTATAAAAAAAGTGATCCGTTATGATTTGATCTTTTTTAATTGGTGATCATTTAAGACTAAAACGTCCCGGGTTGGAATGTAGACAGGGAAATTTGTACCAGGTAGGTAAGTAATCACTCTTTTGGGTGATTGATACTTAAGATTGCGGGTAAAACTCTAAAAATAAGCATGTTAAAACAAAATGTAAGTGATTAGTTTAAACCCTATATTCATGTTAGGCTACAAGTCATCCTTTAAGATTGAATGAAAGGGGGAAATTTTAAAGAATATAATTGAACACTTTATTATAACTAATGGCGATACTTTAAGTTTATAAATTTTAAACCCCGTTTTTAAGTTTATTTTCATTTTGGGTTTTCTTTTTTGGGTTTCCCCATAAGGGATCTTTCTTTTTTTTTATCTAAATTTTTGGCATAAATAACCTTATTATCCCATTTTAATATTTTAAAAATCTTGTGGTTCAAAATATATTTAAATTCTTTTAATTTTTTTATATTTTTTTTGGAAAGTTCCCCCAATGTGCATAACTTTATTAAAAATTTTTTAAAAATAATTGTATATATATTTTTATAACTTTTAAAAATTTTTTTAATATTTATAGTGCACCCCCAAAATAATTTATTATTATAAAATAATTTTTTTTTAAAAAGATTTTTTTTTCTTAATTCTATTTTCTTTAAAACTTAAAAAAGAGCGGGAGGGTAATTATTACAAGAATAGCCTAAAATTTGTAAGTAGGGATAAATTCAACCCCAGATCGGAGCGTGGAGTTTCCGCCCGGGGAAAATAATTGTTAGAGCAAGGGAAAATTTTCCCGGGGTTAAAAGGTTTGAGCGGTTGGACCTTTTAAAAAATCGAGACTCGGGCAGCTCGAAACAGAAGGGGACTCGGAGCTTTAAATTTTTACTTTTTTCACTAATATTTTTTTTTTTTCCTTTAAAACTCTTTGATGTGACTAATTCAAAAAACCCCTCTTAAAACTAATTGTAAAATTTTTGGGTTTTGAAAAAATACTTGGTATTTTTTTTTAAATTAATGAATCAAGGTAGAACCAAAAAGAAATCAAAAAAGAAATAAAAAAACCTTTAATCAAAATACGAAAATTTTGGTAATTTTGTAGTAGGATTATTTACATTTGTTATGGAAAAAAAAATTTTTTGTTTAAGATGCTTTAAAATCATTAGTACAATATCACGCGATCTTTTTTGATAATAATTGGCCTAAGTAGCTGATTTGGAATCCAGAAGTGGGCAAAATGGAGTATGCATGTCCCGGGCTCAAATGGAGGTGTTTTTAAAAAAAAAAGTCGGGGTATTATCCAGGGGAAAAAGGGTTTATTTAGAGGGGTCAGATTTTCTAAAACCCATGTGTAATGACATTTAACTAATATAAATTGGGAAATTATTCTTTCCCCCCCCAAAAAAAAAAATTAATAACTAGTGTTTTGAGGGGTAATTTGAGGGCTTTAATAGGGTTTATGAAGGGCGAGGTTTAGTTAATGTGTAAAATGGGGTTCTTTTTAATTATTCCTTCAATTCACGCTATCTAATTCAGCCTTTTACCCCCCCTTTAATCTTATTTTTCAAAAAACTTTATCTCTATTGTGCATACTTAATTATGAAGAGTTGATATAAATAATCATTGCATTAAGACAAATCAAAAAAAGATTCCATTTAAAATATGTTTTTTAAATTATTATTTATAATAAAAAAAAATTAAGAAAAAAAGAATGGTTAGTGTCCCTTTAAAAACAAATGGGACATTAGTAGTAGATTTGGGGAGTATATTTTTTGTATTATATACTTTTGATCTTAAATGTACATTTTATTTTTACCCTAAATGTTTATAGAAAAAAAAAAAATTATCGTCCCTAGTTGAAAAAAAAACTTTTCTTATATAAAGGCTTCACAGTTTTTATGCAGAGGCAAAAATTTTTAAAAAGCATTAAAAATAAACAAAAAATGGAAAAGCTCTCTTGTATACTTGACACGTGTCAGATTCTCTTATTGTATTAATAGATAGTATGAAGTATGGCTCGGAGTCAAAAAATATAAGTGGGTTTGTTTTTGAGTTTAAGGTGTTTCGTATTGAAATAGGTATGACTATTCAATCCGGACCCGGCCACCTCCTGATTCGAGGCCGATTCAGTGGAATTTAATCCCGATTCGAGTACGAGAAACATAATATCCAACTCTAAATCTAATTATGTAGTCCGATTCAGAGAGGAACTAAAGTTGGATCTCATAAAAAAAAACTGATACCCTGACATAACTACGACTTAGATCCGACTCCAACTCGACTCGATCCGATTCGACCCCACATCTGACTCCGAATTGAATACGTTGAAGCGTCCATGTGTTACCCACATGTGAGTTGTTTCACATCGGAGAAAGATTAGAGTATGAATCACTTTATAAACTTAAGGAGTAACTCCTACTATCACCAATTGGTTTTAGTAGTGAACTTTCTTTGAGTTTATGAGTGGACTACTGTTTCTTCTCCTTATTTGGGTTGCCAAGGCCCATTTTCTGAATTCTATAAGAATATAATTGTAATATTCAGTTTATAACGCATTGTTTTTGGTTTCATAATTGAATATTAAAAGAGATATTAGGTGAATAGTCATATTATAATCAAGAGTATCAATTTAATCATTAGAAAGCAAAAAAATAAAAGTTAGGGTCTTGGGATGTAGTTGATTGGGTGGGCTAAAGTCCAATTTAGAATTTTTGCAGAGTTTTTATAGAATCGTGTAGATATGGTAGAATCATACAATTCTAGTTGCGATTTTACGATTTTAATGATTTTAATTGCGATTTTAGAATTTAAAAGACATATTTTCTTTGTAAAGTTGTATTTAAAAGGCTACTCTATTAATTTTATATTTTTAAATTATTAGTATAATATCGATAAGAATAAAGCTTGATAATAATCAGAACTTTGTCGGAGGTTTGAGAGTCCGAGTCGGAGCAAAATTAGTGTATGAATAATTCGACTCTGAGTTAAGGTGAATTGAAAACATAATCATTGTTTATTCGGAGCAAAGTCGAAGGATGAATAATCTGAGCCGAGTCGGACCCCATTACCCTCTCCAAAAAAGTGAGTTTACTTTTTTAAATTTTACAGAAAATCATTAATCAAAAAGGTTATGTTATTACTTATTAGGGATGGCGGGTGCAAACCTTGGCAAATGGCAACTAAACAAAGTTGCATATACCAACAATTAGGGGGTGAATAATTTGTGCCCGAATACATCTTGACTCAAATTTAAAATAATTTCGTTTGAGCAGATATTAATTTTTTAATAAATATAAATATTTATTCAAATTCAATACAATATTTTTATAGTCGTTATAATTTATTAGATTTCACTAATATAAATTTAACTTTTTTGTGACATTGGATTTAGTGGCATTAAAAAAATACCACTGATTCATATTTTTAGTATAATAATTATTGGATTTTATTTTAAGTTCCACCATAAAGTGATTTAGTGATACTTAATTTGGTCTTTAAGGGCATATGTAATTGTCACTATAGTCTATTGTGACATTTGTGAGAAATGTCACTAGATCCTATGTCGCTAAAAGCTTTAGTGTGACTTTTTAATATGCTTCTAAAGAATCTAATAAATGTCACTAAATCGTTTAAATACACTATAAGCTAAATATATCCCAATAAAAGCAAATTATGTTGTGGTGTTTAGGGTTTTAGAAATCTATTTAATGTGTCATTGTGGCTATTATTCTTAGTATTTTTACTCCTCTTGTTTAATAATCCATAGTGCAACGGGATTTTAGTATGGGTATAAATAGGTTTATGGGCTAAATTCAAGTCTGAAATTGGTTTAAAATGGTCTAAAACGAGTTATGAGTTTGACGGAGGTTAAAAACATTAAACTTAAACCCAACCATGATTATTTTAAAATTGAATTTAAACTCGTTTTAGACGTATTAGATCTTTAAAAGTGTAATATATACTTCTTTCGTTTTATAGTACTCGCTACATGTCTATAGTAACACTATTCATTCAATTTTGTTTCGATAATTCCGATTTATACAAAAAAAATAATATAGACATATTGGATGTTGTTTTATTCTTCTTATAACCTACTTTTTTAATATGTAATTTTTATAATTTTTCGTTTCGACAAAATAAAAATATTTAATACTAAAATATATATTTAATTACGTGCAAAAAGAAATGTAGCAAGTATTGGTAACGGAGGGAGTATGAACCTATGAATTAAGGTTAGATATGAGACGGGATCAACTGGTTTTCAAACTTATGAATTAGACAAATTCTTTATTAAAAGACCGTCTCGCCGTGAGACGACTTAATATGGGCTGACCTAATTTTTCATTTGTTAATAATCAGCCCCTCTTGTATGAGACCGTCTCATCGTGAGACCCAAGTATGACGCACGTCTCACAGTTAGACCATCTCATACAAGAATTTGTGTTTTTGAAATTGAATGAAAAAATCTATTTTTGACTTAGTTAAGTACTATACAAGTTTAACATTGAGCTATTTGTATGCACCTGTCTCACGATAAAACGGTTTAATACGAGACTTGCTATATGAATTATGATCTCTACTTACAACTTAGTTTTATAAGTGCATTTTACATTGATATCTATAACCTTGACAATACATGGATATATGCATGATGCACGACTGATTATCTTTAACACTATGTTTAAATAACAAATTAAAAGAGAAAAGAAAAAAAGGGAAGGGGAAAAGGGGAAGGAAAGAGAAGGAAAAGACTACGTTGTTTGTTATGAAGGAAAGAGAGTGGAAAGGAAGGAATTTCATTTTCGTTCCAAATTTTTCCTCTTATGGAGAGATTTTGATGTCAAAAAAATAAAGGGAGTAAATCCCTCCAAATCCCTTCCCTCCAAATCTTCTTCCACTCTTTTTGCTATCCAAATAAAGGGATTTCATCCTCTAAATTCTTTCCTTCCTTTTCCATTCATTTTCCTTTATCCAAACAAGACCTAAAACTAGTATTAGTGTTAGTTTGGGTCGAATGCACACTAATTTTCTTTGGCAAATTTGATATTGATGCAGACAAAGTTATGAAATAAATGGAATAATAGAAGTTTGTATGAAATCGTCTCAATGTGAGACTGGTCCATACAACTAGTCTAATTAATGCTTTTTTCGAAAAAAACAACTGATTAAGTAAGTTAAAAACAATATTTTTGTGCAGTATTTTTAAAGTAATATTAGACCAGCCCATATCAAGCCGTCTCATGATGAGACGGTCTTAATAAAGAATTTGTTAATTAATAATTTATGCTTTTTTTTCTTTCTACATATACTTTCTTTTCTCTCTATATCTATCTATTAGAACTCACCTTTCGTTTCTTTAACTCAACATGAGTGGAGGGAAGCTTTAGAAGGTAAATGATTGCACATTAGTCGTACGAAGATCGAGTATTTGCGCTGTGACTTTAGTGGGACATCACCGGTAGGTGAACCAGAGGTGTCCATTGGTGAAGCAGTTGTTAAAAGTACGACCAAATACAAGTATTTGAGATTGGTCATTCAAAGGGGTGGAGAGATTGACAGAGATGTAAATCATCGTATACAGGCGAGTTAGCTCAAGTGACGATCAGCCACCGCGATGCTATGTGATAGGAAATTCCCAAGCAAGTTAAAGGGAAAATTTTATCGGGTGACAATCAGACCTACTTTGCTATATGGGACCGAATGTTGGCCTATGAACAAGATTTTTGAACATAAGATGGAAGTTACAGAAATGTGTATGCTGAGGTGGATGTGTGGGCTCACAATTCACATTGATGGATCGAATTAGGAACCAAGAATTTAGGGACAAACTAGGGGTAGCCCCTATTTCTGGAGAAATGCGCGAAAATAGATTAAGGTGGGTCGGACATGTGTAGAAAAAGACTTTCGACGCCCTTATGAGGAGGGAAGAAAGCATTACAGTAGAGGGTATAAGAAGAGTCGAGGAAGACCCAAGAGAATTTGGGATGAGCAAATAAAAACTGACTTGCATGAGTTAATCCTATATTAGGACCAGACTATGGATAAGGGTAGTTGGAGGCGGCATTTTAATGTTTTAGACTGTTGATTTCCTCTTAGATTACTTATTAGTGTTTTTGTGCTCTTGCTTTTCTCGATTATATTTTTAATTATTAGTGTTATTGTTTTCATTTTTACTTTTTTAACTGTTTTTACTTATTTATTTTATTTATAGGCATTTCATTTATCTTTCACGTGCATATACTTCTCTTATCTTTCTCGAGCCGGGGGATTCCTTTGGTCGTGTTCTCCTTTAAGTATGAGTTGCCGCTGTCTTTCCCTCTCAGACCCTGTCCATAGTTTTTCTATGAGCGGGATACACTGGATAGGATGATGATGAAGACTCTTTTTAAAGTTTTTAAAAGTATATTTTTTTTTAAATACACTAACATCCTATTTGGTAATCGATATTAAATATTGGGAATAGTAATGAAAATTAGTGTAATTTGATAGGAATATCTCTTGACATGTTTAACACCCATGCTTATTCTCCTTCAACAATTTCATTTTCTTCAAAAAAACTCATTCCAATATTGTATTACCATATGAAAATGTGATATTAGATGGTAATGAACAATTGTAAACAAAAAGAAATTATAATCAAAGTTTCATAATCATGGGAATGACATAATACATTTTATGAAATTGACATTATAAATTATTTTTATTACCACTATTTAGTATTGATAAACCAAACAGGGTTTAAATAATTTGTTGTAGTTGCTAACTATACTCTTAGAGGATTTCAAGTTCTGATCAAAGAACCTTGGGTAGCAAAGACATATGCATATATGAACTTGGACTTTTTTATTTCATGAGCCATGGAATAACTACTTCATGTTTTCATAGACTATCCCCATAATTATAATTATTAAATCTAATTAAGAAATGGACCCAAAAGGACAAATTGTTTTTAATACCATTAAGAAGGACAATAAAGTGTAAACCAACGAAAGGATAACACTTAATGAATGTCATATGTAATCCGTATTTGTGTTTACAACCGATTGCTTTATATACCTAATAAATACACAATTCAATACTAGAATCCAACTTACTAATAATAAATATTTTTTTTATGGGTAATGATATTTATAACTCTTAGGGTTGTATATAAAAGTTAGTAAATTACATTTATTATCATTAAATTTAGATTTTCAAAAGAATCTAGTATAGAAAATTGGGAATAATTAATGTTTTTTTATAGTTATTTTAAATTTCCAAGAAAAAATTTATGATAAAATAATAAAATATAATTAATTCTTATGTTTTCAAAGGAAAAAACAAGGAAAATGATATGTACAACACTAAGGGTCGTATACAAGAAGGAATCCTGATTATTTTTTTCTTTGAAAATATAAAGATTTAATTATACTTCATTGTTTTATCGTTTATTATTTCTTAAGAAGTTAAAAATCATTGTATAAAATATTAATTGTTTTCCAATTTCTAGATTAGATTCTCTTGAAAATTTAAAATTATTAATGATAAAAAGAATTTATTAATTTTTATGTACAACCTTAAGGGTTGTAAATATCATTACCCTAAAACCAATAATGAATTACATAAAAAATATACTCATTTTCCTTTATTTATCTACTGATAATAGATATATTTGGCGACATTTAATTTAAATGTCGTTATTTCAAATTTTTTATATTATACATAGATGATTTAGTAACATTTATTAGACCCTTTAGCAGCATGATAAAAAGTCACACTAAAGCTTTTTGCTACATAAGAGCTAGTGACAATTCTTACAAATGCCACTATAGACTAGAGTGACAATTATATATGCCACTAAAGACCAAATAAAGTGTCGTTGAATCACTTTATAGTGAAACTTAAAATAAAAAAAATAATTATTACACTAAAAATATGAATCAGTGACATTTTTAATGCCACTAAATTCAATGTCGCAAAAACTTAAATTTGTTGTAGTGTTTAAATTTTTCTTCTTTAGAGAAAAATTTAAATTAGATTTTTGAAATATGCATTAAAGATAAAATATCTTCATTTGAGAACTTATTAGATTTGTCTTAATACAAAATTTTTTAATATTTAATTTTACAATTTTTTATGATTAGAACTAAAAAATATTGAAGTTCAAAATTCAATTTAAAATGCATGTAAAAAATAAATAGGACAAATAAAAAGAAAATGAATTAATTATTTTCACTATTAGTTGGCAAAAGTATTGACAACATTTCCATCTCCACTTCAAAAAGATTAAAAAGAAAACATTTTCTTCTTACTCTGCCCCATTTTCGACAAAAGCTCCTTTAATCACATGTATATACTCAAGTGTACTACGTCTATGGTCTACCCCCCAAGGGCCCCAATGTTTTAATTAATGATAAGTATAAGTTTATTTGAGCTAATTAATGATTAATATTTAATACCATAGTTAAGCATTTAAGCTACATATATAACGTAGCTAAAGGAAAAGGCATATGGCCTTTTCCACTCCCAACTCAAGGGAATTGAAATATAGTATTACTAGATTGTGCAGGTGCGATGTACGGTTTTATAAATAACAAAAATAAATCCTAGTAAAAGTATATTATGTTTTAACTATTTCAAAATATCCAATACACTAAATAATATTCATTTAACAAAAAACATTGAAAAAATTTTTATAAAAAATTTAAATAAATAAAATATAATATATAGTTTGCTAATACATTAAATATGATTTGACCCAAAAGTAAAAAAAAAACAATTAATAAGAAAAATAATATATTCAAAATAAAAAGTAGAAAGTGAAAGATCATAATAACAATGACATCATCATTTAATTTAGGAGGAAAAATTTTTAATGTGGAAGCGACACGTAAGCAATTTTGAAAGGTAATGATGTAAGCGTGTTTTGTTTTAGTAATAGTTATAGATATTATTTTATAATAATAATAATAATAATAATAATAATAATAATAATAATAATAATAATAATAATAATAGGGCATTATTTTCTTTTGGGTTGAATAACTCATCAAATCAAAATTCAATGAAAATACTGAAAATAATAGGTAAACAAACTTAAATATATTTTTTGCAACCGTATTTGTACGATTTAATTTCTTCACAAATTTTATTGTAAACTTTAGTTAGAAGTGTAATAAAAGAAAATATATCATCATCACCATACCCAGTGTATCTCGCTCATACACAAACTATGGTCAGGCTCTGGGGAGGGAAGATAGACGGGAACTCATAACCATATAGGAGAGTGCGGTCAGAGAGTCCCCCGACTCTTAAGGTCTTCAAATAGATATCCGAAAGCCTGCAACTTACACCCATGTTAGTCATTCACAATAATCAACTAAATAAAGAAACATAATAAAGAAAACACAAATAAATAAACAAACGATAAGTAAAGGGCGGTAAATAAAGGCATAGAGCTGTAACAAGCGGTGGACGAGATTTACATGTCTAGTAATCTAAGACGTGGATATTGCGCCGCCAACTGGCCCTATCCCTGGTCGGTCTTTAGAGAGGAGGAGTTCTTGCAGGTCACTTTTAATCTGCTCCTCCCACGTCCTCTTAGGTCTTCCTCTGCTTCTCTTGCCATCCACTATGATGCATTCGACCCTTCTTACTGAGGCGTCATGGGTTTTTCTCTACACATGCCCAAACCACCTCAATCTGTTCTCCCGCATTTTCGCAGAAAGAGTTGCGACCCCTAACTTCTCCCTGAACTCTTGGTTTCTTATCCTATCCATCATAGTTTTACCACTCATCCACCTCAGTATACGCATCTCTGTTACATTCATCCTCTGCTCGAAAACCTTCATTACGGGCTAACACTCTATCCCGTACAACAAAGCCGGTCTAATTGCAATGCGATAGATTTTACCCTTAAGTCTACTAGGGAATTTTTTATCACATAGCACCCTGGTCGTAGCCATCCCGCCTGTATACGATTAGAAACATCCCCATCAATCTCCCCATTACTTTGGATCACCGAACCCAAATATCTCTGTCATACATGTCTTTTATTACACCAATGTACCTCTGTGAAATACCTCTATTCTTGAGGCTATCCCAAACTATGCTTCGTGGTATATTGTCATACGCTTTCTCTAGGTCAATAAACAACAGATGTAAATCTTTCTTTCGCTCCCTATACTTTTCCACCAGTCTCCTCAAAAGATGGATCGCCTCGATGTTGATCTACCCGGCATGAATCCAAACTGGTTCTCTCTAATCACCGTCTCTCGTCTAATTCTTTTCTACATTACTCTTTCCCACAATTTCATAGTGTGGCTTAGGAGTTTGATACCTCTATAGTTCTCGCATTCTTGTGCATCGCCATTATTCTTAAACTCCCCATTCTTCCGGCATCTTACTAGATTTCAAGATGTCATTAAAGAGTTTAGTAAGCCAATGAATGTCCTCCTCTCCTAAGCCTCTCCACACCTCAATCGGAATTTCATTTGGTCCAACTGCCTTAAATCCCCCCATCTTTTTGAGAGCTTCTCTTACTTCTGTCGTGGTTATATCATCAATCGACCTATAAACCTGGGGACTTTGAGAGCCTGAAGTTTGTCGACTATTTTTTGTAGGACCCATAGTCTCATTTAGTAGTTGAGAAAAATATCGATGCCATTTTAATTAGATATCCTCTTGCCTAATAGGAACTCGTCCACTCTCATCCTTAATGTACTTCACTGCCCCTAGGTCTTCTCTCTGCTTAGATCTGGCTTTAGCCAGCTTAAAGATATATTTCTTTCCCTCTTTGGTATCAAGCTTTTGATAAAAGTCTTCAAATGCACGACTCTTAGCCTTTGCGACTGCTTTCTTTACATCCTGTTTTGCTTCTTTATACCACTCTTTCTTTTGCCTCCTATCTTCCTCCTCCGTACACGCCATAAGCTCCTTGAATCTCTTGTTTTTGTCCTTTATTTTCTCTTGCACCTCTCCGTCCCACCACCACGACTCTTTGTACACCCTTGATTTCCCTGTCGACACACCTATCGTCTCCTTAGCCGCCTTCCAGATGGTTTCCGCCATAGTCTCCCACATCTGGTTTGCATCACCTGATTTACTTGGGTAACCCGGCGTCTTGATCTTGTTCGACAAGATTGCGACCTTATCCCCTTTAAGTCTACCCCACTTGATCGTTCCCCTACTCTTAATCTTATTCTCGACAATCTGTCTCTTCATTCTAAAAACTAGTACTTAAAACCTGTGCTGGGTGGGCATTTCTGTGCCAAGCACAACCTTACAGTCAAGGCACGAGCTTCGATTATTCCTCCGTACTAAAAGGTAATCAATTTGAGTCGCAAGCCCAGCACTTTTGTACGTTATCAAGTGCTCATCCTTCTTTCTAAAGATCGAGTTAACTATAATCAATTCCTTTGCTAGCGCAAACTCAAGAAGGTACTGCCCACTCTCATTCCTCACTCCATAACCAAAACCGCCATTGAAGTCTCCGCCTATAAAAAAAATTTCATCGGCAGGGATGGTATCTACAAGGTCCCCCAAGTTATCCCAGAACTCACGTTTGACTTCCTCGTCTAGCCCTACTTGCGGCCCATACGCACTAATGATCGATATGACCTCTTCTCCCACAACTATCCTAACTAGCATAATCCTATCATTACACCTCCTAACTTCTACCACTTGCTTTAAGATCTCATTCGCTATAAGAATACCGACTCCACTTGAATCTTGTACTTAGAAAGCTCAGTCGCCAACTCCAACGACTTGGCTTGTAGTGTGTCTATGTTCCAGGTTCCCACTCTTATTTCCTTGATAATTTTTAAATCCGTCAGTATAATATAATTTGTTTTTAGTGTTATATATTTAGAGACATTTAATCTAAATGTCACTATTTCAAATTTCTAATAGTCTATGTAGTGGATTAAGTGACATTTTTTAGCAGCATAATAAAATATGACACAATAAGTTTTCGCGACATAGGATCTAATAACATTTCTCATAAATGCTAAATGTCACCATATACTATAGTAGCAATTACAAATGCCACTAAAGGCCAACTAAAGTGTCACTAAATCACTTTATAATGGAATTTAAAATAAAAATCAACAATTATTGCACCAAAAATATAGAGTCGATGACATTTTTTTTAATGCCACTAATTTCAATATCGCAAAAAGTTAAATTTGTTGTTGTGCATATATATTTTTGTAAAAACTAGGATCAAAGTCTATGGAAATAAAGACCTATAAGAGACAGCAAGGAGGCCCATATCATAAGAGGTTGTGATCAAAGAGGCCTGCAACTCGAGAAATAATGACCAAAACACACTAGAGGCAAGATAAGAAAATAAATACTCCCTCCGTTTCGTAATGCTCTTCTCATTTACTTTTTGCACAGTTTTCAAAGTATACTTTGAGTCTTAATATCTCTAAATACGGATCATAAAAAGTTATAAAAATATATGATAAAAAAATATACTTTAAGACGAATCTAACAAGATCCTACATGGATATATATTTTATCAGCTTATATATATATATATATATATATATATATATATATATATATATATATATATATATATATATATATATATATATATATATATATATATATCTTAAAAATGTTAAATTAATTTCTCTCTTCAAAATAGAATATTATAAGTGGGAAGAACATTAGAAAACAAAGGGAGTAGTTTTTAGACTAAAAACAAACTAAAACAATATAAATAATATATATTCATACAAACACAAACGTATAATCATGGTAAATGTAGATATATTATTTCCATATAAATGTAAACTACTGCAGATTTGATCCATTCATTTATTACAATTATTTGTAACCAATGAAACTCACTTTTAAGCCTTTAATCACCCCAAGCATAATTGCATATTACTTTTCATTTACCATTTTCCAAGAGTTATTTTTGGAATCGCAAATATAATTGATCATCCGTAAACAAAGATGAAGCATTTTTATAGACTATAACTATTTGATTCTGTTGGAATGAGTTATCCCACATCGGCAAATTGAAAATGGTGTGCACACTTTATAAGCTATTGGAGACCGTCTTCCCATTGCCATATGGTTTTGGGATGACATATATCTCCTTGGCTTCTGAAGTGTGTGCACCTCGTGTTTTCCCCGATAATTGCTGACATTCACAATAAGTCCAGCCTAATTTAACAGATTCAAATTATTAATATACTTTTCATTTTTATTGATTAACAAGGGCAGACATAAATCACACAATGCTTTGAAGTATTTTAATTTTGTTTGTCCGATGCAATCACACATCTTACATAATCTTCTCTGATAGAACTGTCTAAAATTGATATGAAAATACAAAATAATCCATATGTAAACATAAAAATTAAATTATCAATATATCTACGTATATACAAAAATAGAAATTAATTTAGCTTAAGATATCGAGATATCATACTCAAAATCCATCCTAGCATCTACATAGACAACGTTAGTTTCGGATAATTGGAATTTCATATTATTTTGGTGGGGTTTATAAAAAGAATAATACTTGCAATAGATTATGATGTAACAAAGTGTGTGGATTCATGTGCACAAACTCATAGAGGTAGATAGATTATGGAAGAATAGTGGGGGGAAATGGGGAAAGCCATACCTAAATAAATCATTGCAATTTGGAAGTTGGTTCATTTTTACAAAATTTAAGTGTTAACAGCCGCCGTATGGGTCCATTATACACGTTTGCTATGCGACATCACCACGAGCTACTCATTGCACAACCACCCTCATCCTTCCTTCCCAGCCAACTATTTTATTTAGTCGATATAGAGTTGGTTGGTAAAAACTAACAATCGTAATTTTTGTCGAATTTCAGACTAACTATTTGTTGGTAAGTATTTAGTCGGAATTCCAACTATTTTGTTTAGTAGGAATTTAGTCGGTGTTCCAATTGTTTACTTACTAAATTCCAGTTGGATAACGTTTAGTAGGAAAACGGTCGAAAAGTTTGAGTATCCAAATTTAAGCTAAATTCCAAAAATCCGCTATACAATATTATTTTTATTTTCCGTCTTATTTCGACTACATTTTAGTAGGAAATCAATCGCTAAAGTCAAACATCACATTTTTACCTAATTTTTCCCAAAAAAGGCAGTAGAGTTTACTGACTGACTTCCTACTACTTTTCAATCAAAAAACAGTCGGTGTTACGTTGACCATGCAATCAAACTTCTCATTCACTATTTGTTGAGGATGAGTTGCGACATCACAAGGCCAACATAATAATGATGCGCAACATCACCAACCCCAAAAACAGTCTTAGAGGTTGTCATAAATATCAACTAATCTAGTCTAGTTTTCTAAGATAACCAAAATAGCTAACCAACCAGTATTACCTCAATATACTACAATCAGTGGACTGTGAAAACACCATGATGTACATCAAGTCTATACCATCCAAGTACGTCACAACAATCACGCCTTACGCACCGAGACAAAACTAAAACACCTTGCACACCTTTCAAATTGCATGCAAACCTAGTGTTCACCCACGTCATACATAGAAACCCCATGAGTATGTAACACTACAGCAAATTTAGTTTTTTGCGACATTGAATTTAATGGCATTAAAAAAATGTCACTAATTCATATTTTTAGTGTAATAACTATTAGTTTTTATTTTAAGTTAGCGACACTTAATTTGGTATTTAGTGGCATATGTAATTGTCACTATAGTCTATAGTGGCATTTGCGAGAAATGTCACTAGATCCTATGTCCCTAAAAGCTTTAGTGTGACTTTTTAATATACCGCTAAAAACTTTAATAAATGTCACTAAACCCTCTATATACACTATAAGAAATTTGAAATAGTGACATTTAAATTAAATGTCGCTAAATATATCCCACTAAAAGCAAATTATGTTGTAGTGTAAGAAAAATATCCGAAAAATGTCACTTTTGCTATGTAGACCCTAATATGCAATAACGATTGATTAATCCATCAACTTCTTTTCCAAACTGAAGAGGCTAAAAAGTATCACTTGCGCAATGCTCCTAATTCAATTCGGATTTGCTGATAGTCCCTTGGAATCTCTATACCAAAACTATAGCTCAAAAATATAAGTTGTATGCACACCAAAGTTTATATAAACAATAATGTGTAATTATTCGAAAATAAATATATCTAGTCATTATTCTTCAAATTCACAACCACATTTAACCACTAAATAGTTTAATATATCAAAAGAAATCGAAATTAATAAAAAAAAAAGTAAAACAAATCTTAACTAGTCGGAGATGTAGTAGCTAGTCGACAAATTGTCAAATGTAGCCCAACGGAACCGCCAGAGGAAGAAGAGAGGAGAGGAAAGTAAAAAAATAAAAATAAAACTTAGGTTAAAAGTATGAAAATGGCGTTTCTGGTGAAAATTTTAGTATTCATATAAATTATCTTTCGAAATTTATTTGGTGAGATTTTTTTATTATTATAACTGACATAACATTTCAACTCAATAACTTTTCCCCATTTCTGACTAAAAATAGTCAATAAATAGTCGGTTAAATGAATAATCCGAACATTTATTGCTTGTCTGTTAGCTTTGGGAAGGGAAATCACTCTTCCAAATACCTACTAAATTTCGACTGTTTATTAGTCGAAATTTAGTCGTATTCTAAAAAGTTATTTCCTCCTCACTGCTGGCAGACCTACATTCAACACGTCATTCTATTTTAAGCTTTTAAATTCTCCGATTGAGAAACAGTCGGTAAATAGTCGGTACGTTTTGACATTTAAATTTTCGCATTACTAATAATTTTTCTAGATTTAAATTTTAAGTTTACTAAAATTAATTTTACTTATAAATATTAATATTAATGTAACAAGTATATACTTATAATCGTTAATCTTAATTAAACAATTCTAGTTTGTAATTACATTAATATAAATAATGTGTAATATAATTAACAATAGAAAATATAAACTATTTAAAAATTGAAATATAAGATGTGCTTAATTGATACACTTAAAAAATTATTGGGTTACAAAATAATTATTCATAACTCACTACAAAAAAACAGCAAACTTCCGACTAACCAAAGTAGTCGGTATTTAGTCGGTATACATTTATACGATTACCGACTAAATACCGACTACATGCAGTTAGTCGACGCAGAATGATCCGTAATATTAAATAGTCGATAAATTAGTCGGAATTCTGACTAAATTAGAGATGGTAGGTATTTAGTCGGAATTCCGACTAAATGGAGTGGTTGGAATCTGGTAGGTATTTACCGACTGCTTACCTACTAAATGATAGTCGCTAAGTCGGTGATATTTAAAATATAAATTTTCTCGGTTTTTCAGAACTTTTATAAATAAAATATTAATTTTATTTTCCGACCAATTTTCGACGTAAATGTAATAGGAAATTGGTTGGTAAAGTCAAACCTCATTTTTGTCAAATTCTGACCCAAAATTGACGGTTGTGGATTCCGACCATATCCGACCAACGTGTAGTCGGTGAGCGGTCGGTAAAGTCAAACATTGATGTTGACTGAGCTGACCCAAAAAAGGCGGCTTGTTTTAACGACTAATTTCCTACAAATATGTAGTCGGAAAAATTAAATATTAAAATAATAAAGGGATATTCTCTATGGTAAGCATCAAATATGGCAAAATACGAGTGATAACGATTCTTAAAATTCATTCCACAAAATAGCACTCAACTTTTGAACAATTAACTACCGTAACTATATTAAGCAAAAAATGTTAAATTTTCCGTAAACTATGGAAATGACCATTTTACCCCTTTTCGTTTCATTAAAACTCATTTACTCCTTCTTCCTTTCAACATGTTCTTCCTCCTCCATTATTGTTCTTCTTCCTCTTCAACCCTAAATCATTTACTTTGTAATTGGAATCTCAATTATATCCTAATGTTTGTTGTGTTTAATGTATTTTGGATGGTAAATGGCAGATTGGTTTGATTATAGATTATAGATGACTAGGATAGAAACCCGTGCAATGCACGGATTTTTAAATACGTTTATATCTTAATAAAATTTTAGACGAACGAAAATATTAAATAAAGGTGCGTAATAAAGTATTTACATACATATATTGTAATCCAACAATAAAGTTTGACAATAGAGAAATGATATGAGCAAATAATTAAGTTGGTCAAATGGTGTATTTATATTGTAGTTCATGCCATTGTATTGAAAGACCATTTCTATTTTTGTCAACTTATAAAATTAACTGAATTGAAACTCCTTTAATTTATATTCCTGCCATTAATATAAATCATAATTTTTTATTTTCGTAAAAGAATAAAATTGTCTGAATTGAAATTCCTGCAATTATTACTCATGCCATTATTATGAATCCAACGTTTTATTTTTGTAAAAGAATAAAATTGACTGAATTAAAAATTGTGCAATTAATATTCATGCCAATATTATTTATGCCATTAATATAAATCCAAATTTTTATTTTTGTAAAGAATAAACTTGACTGAATTGAAATTCCTGCAATTATTCCTGCCATCAATATGAATGCAACATTTTATTTCCGTAAATGATTAAAATTGACTGAATTGAAAACCATGCGATTAGTATTCGTGCCATAAATATTCTGATAATGCTGGCCAATTAAAAAATTACACATGGCACTCTCTTATTCAATCTAATTTTCTTTACTATACAACAAAATTAATATAGTGTATGATAGGAAGAGAAGGTGATTAGTTTAAACGACAAAATAAGTGCTTCGTTATTTTCCACTAAAACCAAGGTTGCAAAGGCTGTTTATGTCATCTAAAACTGCAAGTGACATGAGATGGCATGCTGAAACTAGAGTTAAGGAGGAAGGAATCTTTACGCATCCAGCAGATGGCAAAGCATGGAAACATTTTGATGAGAATCATCATTCCTTTGCCTTAGATTCTCGGAATGTTAGGTTAGGTCTAGCAAGTGATGGGTTTAATCCATTTAATGGACTACAAAACAACTATAGCATATGGCCGGTAGTACTTGTTGTGTATAATTTGCCTCCATGGATGTGTATGAAGCAACCTTTTACTATATTAGCTCTATTGATTCCTCAGAAGAGCGCTCCTGGAAATAACATTGATGTATACTTACAACCTTTGATAGAGGAATTAAAAGAGTTATGGGAATTGGGGGCTAAGACATATGATGCTTTTAGAGATGAATATTTTCAAATGCGTGTTGCATTATTATGGACCATTAATGATTTTCCAGCTTATGCAAACTTGTCTGGGTGGTCTACGAAAGGCTATAAGGCATGTCCGATATGTATGAATGATACCCTTTCTCTTTGGCTACCAAATTTTGGAAAATGTTGTTATATGGATCATCGTTGCTTCTTGCCTATTGATCATAGATGGAGAGATAGTAAATCTTTTAATGGAAAAAAAGAAAGAAGAGGCCCCCCTAGAGAGTTATCTGGTGATGAAATTTTGGTTCAACTTAGGGAGTTTCAAGGTATGTTATATGGAAAAAAAACACCACAACCCAAGAGAGATGATAATTGGAAGAAAATGAGTATCTTTTTTGAATTGCCATATTGGAGTTCCCTTTTGCTTCGTCATAACCTTGACGTAATGCATATTGAAAAGAATGTGTGTGATAACATCCTAGGTACTCTCCTTGATATCGAAGGAAAGACCAAGGATAACCTCAAAGCTAGACATGATCTGAATTATGTAAAACGTATGAAGCATCTTTCTCCAAAGTTGATTGGTGGAAAATGGCATATTCCTCCAGCACCGTACACACTCTCTAAGACTGAAAAGGAAAAAGTATGCAAGTTTTTTGCGGATTTAAAAGTTCCCGATGGGTATTCATCTAATATTTCAAAATGCATAAACCTCAGTAAGCGTAAGATATCAGGCCTTAAAACCCATGATTGCCATATGATTCTTGAACAATTTTTGCCAATTGCTATTCGTGGAGTATCACCTCCTAAAGTATACGAGTCAATAACTCGTTTAAGCAATTTTTTCAGAGATCTATGCTCAAAGACACTAAAGGTAAAAGATTTAGACAGACTTGAAAGTGAAATCGTTATGACATTATGTGAATTGGAAAAGATTTTCCTTCCTTCATTTTTCGATGTGATGGTGCACTTGTGTGTACATCTCGTAAAAGAGGCGAAATTGGGTGGCCCTGTTCAGTATCGCTGGATGTATCCAATCGAAAGGTATTTATTGCAATAAGTAAATTATAATAGTTTTCGTTCAATTGAACATTTCATGAATATATATTTATTACTTTGTAGGCTTATGCGCAAATATAAGTTTTATGTTCGACATAAGAATAGACCTGAAGGTTCGATTGCAGAGGGCTATATTGTCGAGGAGTGCATGCTTTTTTGCTCAAAGTATCTTCATGATATCGAAACAAAGTTTAACCAATTAGAAAGGAATGCAAATGTTGATTTAGTTGATGACTACCAAGGTTTATCCATATTTGCCCCATTGGGTAGTCCTTTAGGGAAGGGAAAATGTAGATCTCTTACTGAAGAAGAGTTACACCAAGCTAGAGAGTATGTTCTCAAGAATTGTGATGAAGCACAAACATATTTGAAGTAAGTGCACATCTTTTGATTATTTTTAACCATGTAAATATTTTACCCTTTAATATATCCTTATTTTATTTTCTTTTATTATTGAAGAGAGTATGAGGAAGGAGTGTTCAATAAAGATTTCATTGAATGGTTTTGTGATCGGGTGAGTAAATTACATAACCTTGTATTTTTTTGATTATCTATTCAAAAATAAATGATTCCAGCCTATGTGTATTTGAGCTAGGTCACCGATATGCCTTATGAAGGTGATGATCAAGTGATGAATGGTTTACAAACTCTGGCTATGGGTCCGTTGAAAGGTGTTCGATGTTTTAATGGTTATCTTGCAAATGGCTTTAGATTTCATACTCTAGAATTACAAAAGAAGAGAATGTATCAAAACAGTGGTGTCATGGTGAAAGGCACTAGTGGAGATAAAGAACAAGATTACTTTGGAATTTTAACGGACATAATTGAACTACAATATTTAAATGGAAAGCGACTGATATTGTTTCGTTGTGATTGGTGGGATACTCACAAGATTGGTAGAGGCATAAAAATAGACAAATATGGTATTATTAGTGTTAATAAGCGATGTCACTTGCGCACTAATGAGCCTTTTGTTCTCATGTCTCAAGCAAAACAAGTCTTTTATGTTAATGATGGATTTGATCCAAATTGGCTTGTTGTCGTGAAATCCCAACCAAGGCATCATTATAACGTGCTTGAAAAAGAAATTGTTGAAGATGAGGAGGCAATACAAATTTTAGAACCAAATTCATCTAAAAGTGTGGAAGTGGAAGAGATTGATGATACACCTATTGTAGTAAGAGATGATATTGACGATGTGGTTGTAGATGCTACTGCAGTAAATCAACCAAAAGATTTGAATGCAAATTGCAATGAAGATTCCTCTTCTGATGATGACCTTAATTATAGTGTTGAAAGTGAGGATGATAGTGATGACGATATCGACATTGGTTGATAATAGTTTTTATATTTCTAATTGAACTTAAGATTTGTTGATGCTATTTCAGTTTTTCATGATACTATTGATTTGTTTAGAAATTAATTAGTTTACGTTACATATGATTTGTCTTGCAAAGCGAGGTATTATTTGGTATCTTGTGTTGTTTACATACTATGATATCCTATTTGAAAATTTGATTTATTTTTATGTTTGTTCTTATCTTTAGTTTATTGTGGGTCTACTATGTCGATTATTTGCATTTGTTTTTAATCTAACCCTGGTGCAACAGCTAAAAAATGACTAGAGAAAAAACCTTTGACAAGGTTAATGTGCCAATGAATGAGTATGAAAGAAAGAGATTTATGACAATTCAAGCAAATATGGAAAAAATGAAGCACTTAGGTATCAAACGTATTGTCTCCTCAATGGCAAGTATGGTTGAAAGTACTAAAGAGAGGAGAAGATGAAAAATAAGGGGGAAAAAATGAAGAACTTAGGTATCAAACTTAGGACATGTTCAAGATTTGATGTGTTAATAGAGTCTCGTAAGAGAAAATCGAAAAACCAAGTAAATGGAGACACCTTAGCTAACAATACACATGCAATTGTAAGTTAAAATTTTTGTAGCTAGCATCTATTCTTAAATTGTACGTACCTTGATACATTATTTAACTTGTTTACATCTGTAATAAGGACGAGGTGAATAATTTAAAGGAGCAAAGAGAACAAGGAATTATTGAAAAATCAGATGAATAAATCTTTCAAGAGGTTCTTGGTAAAGACACTCATGGATATTTACGTGCTTATGGACCTGGTAGAAGTATAACCAAACATTTTCATGTGAAGCCTTCTCGATTGGATCTTAGTCAAGAGATTAATGAAATAAAAAGCACAGCTGAAAAAGCAATTCAAGAAGCTAATAAAAAGGCAGAAGAGACTATGAAAGAAGTTGAAAACGCAAAAAAGGAAGTTGAGATCTTAAGGAATGAGGTTAATCAGAAACTTTCCTCAAATAATAAGGCTTTACAATTGATTTTACAAGCTTGTGGGATAAACTCTGAGACTAACTGGGCAGAAAGTGACAATTCATCAAATTAATGTAATTATTTGCATATTCTTACTTTTTTTAATTAATGCTCCTATGTCATTGTGATTTTGTGAATTAGTACTATTGTGAGTTGTGATTTGTGGAATGTTAGTACGTTATTGCGAATGTGTTTGGTTAATTGGTAATGTGAATTGTGACTTGTTGGAGTTTGTTGTTTGGATGGTATGATCCGAGAGGTATAGAACTTGATTTGTTAAATGTGTATTTATATCTGGAGTAAGGAGTTTGTTTTTATCTTATTTTTGGACCCATGCTTATGAATTATAAGGTCTCCTAGATTCAACATTCGTGATTATAGTTGTCCCCCAACATTCCCCCATCCACCATTCATTTCAATTTGTTGAAATTACTTAGTGTTAAAATGAAGAGGGATCTTTTTTGTTAAGTTTAAGCTTGATCATATTCGTCTAATTGATGGCGGCTACACCAATTTGACTTGCATGCTCAATATTTGTGTTTGGTTTCTTCTAGAAATTTAAAGGAAATGATTTAGTTATTCTTTTATGATTTTTTGTATATAGACTTATGAATTGTGGTCTTACGAATTATAATTTTCTATTTTTTGTTTGTAGGTAAATGGATTTTGGATTCTAAAAGCCAAAGATGTTATATCAATGCAGTAGAGTTGAGACAAATATACTCATGTTTTACAAGGAAGACGATTTATATATATTAGTTTTAAAATGTTGTGTTTAATTAGTGAATAGGTTTTTACTTACAACTATATGTATACTTATGTTTACTTTTTACAAAGGATCATGTATTACAAATTTGTTGTTACCATTCAAACCTCATTACTAGTTGAATTTTCATACAAATAGTATACTTAATTATCTACAAATTTAATTGTATGAATGAATTGTAGCCTCGTGTTGTGATGTGGAATACGAGTATGATTAGTCACGAGTTAATTTACGTGACAAAAGATTATGATTCGCCACGGGTAAACACATGTGGCAGAAGAATATGATTAGCCACGGGTAAATGTTTGTGGCAAAAGAAGAATATGATTAGCCATGGGTAAGTGCATGTGGCAGAAATAAATGATTAGCTACGGGTTATACCTATGGCAGAAGAGTATAATTAGCCACGGGATCTCCCGTGGCAAATTTAATCTTTTTTGCCACAACCCTAATTTTCTCGTGGCAACAATCTAGCCACGATCACTTGTGCCACGGTAGTCACAAGTTTGAATTCCCGTGGCTAGGTAGCATAGCCACGGGAAATTCTTACTTGTGCCACGATTGCAACTGTGGCACAAGTGATGATTTGTAGTAGTGGAATTAGAAACTTTATTAAAGTCTAAAAGAAGTAAATCTTAAGGCTAGTAGAAGAGTAATAAACTAAAGTTGGGTATGGGTCATGTAGTAGTATAGTTTAATAATTAATAGAATTAATTATTTAATAAATAATATATTAAACTAAGCGGACGAGCGGGTATACCCGCGGGTATTTTTTTGGTGTCTCTACCCGCCCGTTTATCTTGGTGGGCGGGTATTACCCGTCCAAACTTTAAATTTTTTTGAAAAACATTGTCCATGCCCGCCCGTTTTTCGAGCCGGATGGGTCGGGCCTGGCGGGTAGCCCGCCCATGAACAGCTCTAATTACTTGATACAACATCATATTTCATACTTAATCAAATACTTTGGATTCAATTCTTTGGCACATGATGATTACTTGAAACAATACACATTTCAAAATTGGAGTATTTTTAAAGTTAAAAAAAGAATAAAGCTTTTCAACAAGGTAAAACGATGATTTCAAGATAGTTAAAACGTAGTTCATTTACACTTTCAACTCTATATTTTATTGAAATCAAGATGTTAAATTATTAAATAAACGTTTATAAAAAAAGTAAAAACGTACTTCGATTACTTTTAATAAAAATTTCTAAATACATAAAATCTCTTAAAACACTTCAAATAATATATGAATAAACACATTGGTTAAATATGAAAATTTATAAAGCTTAGTATAGATAATTCATATCTCAAGTAGAAACAAAAATGATTTTTATTTAAAAGCAACTCTTCTTTGTAGAAAGACAAATAAGAAAAAGATTACTTTATATACAAACTCAAAGAGAGTAGCTATAAAATACTTTTAAGATACATACTTTAAAACATAAAGTAAGAGTCTTTAAATCTTAAATTGTAACAAAACAAAGATATTTCTCTTTAATATTATAAACCAAACACTCCTTTTGAATTTAATGTCAATAAAACCTTAATTTAGTAACTCAAGAGAATTTTGAAATCTATCAAGAACGAAAACAAACTTTGAAAATCATAAATTACATTTGTTAGTAAATAGAATAATTTTTAAAGATAAACTTATTTATAAATTCTTTCAAAACAAGACAATATTCTTATATAAATAGTACTCCCTCCTATTCTCCCTATTAGTCCCATTTCTAAATAGGGTTAAGTCACTCTATTAGTCCAATTTCTATTTATAGTATGTATTTTTGACCTTAAGACCCTTACTCACATTAACTTATTACAATAAATCTAATGAAAAACCACTAACAATTCACTTACTATCTTTTCTCTCTCCTTTTTAAGTGGGTTCATTTGACCCACCTAAAAATTGGTGAAAAGTCAAATATATGAGACTAATTAGAAGAATAGGAGGGATGGGTTTATAATGCAAAATTGATCATTTAATATTTTTAAATGATTTTATGAAGTGACTTCAGATTTTGAAGAAATTTCTGAAATTATAGTTTTATGGAATTAATGTATTTTCTTTGTAATTAAAATCAATCCATAACCAAAACTTGTTTTTAAATACCAATAGACTATAACATCATTATAAAGCTATTTTAATAATATTTTATAATTATATAAGTATATTTTCTTATATAAATCATTTTTAATAAAACACATAAGATAAGCTTTTGTCAACACAGTTTGTGAAATCATTTGCAAATACTTAAAAGTTTATAAACCAAATAAATATGTTTATCAAATTAATAAAGTTTTTGAAGGAAATATAAATAACTTAAGTTAATTAAAATCTTGAATAAAACCAAAAGCATTGAAATTTATTCTTTAATATAATAACAATATTTAACAAAATAAAACTTTGTATATTCAAAGTTAAAAGTTTGAAACTCCCACTATTGTTCTTGGCACTTAAGGATGAATAACTAGAGAGGTTAATAACATTAATCCATTACTAAACATACTTAAGCTAAGATTAAGAAAAGTTTAAAATTAGGGTTATTACAGTATGTTGATGACATATTGCTTGCCAGCAACGATATAAGCCTTCGCGTGAAATTAAGAATTTTTATCAAGGAATTTTGAGATGAAAGATCATTCTCGAGGTATTCTTGGGTTATCACAAGAGAGTTATATCGAAAATGTGTTAAAAAAGATATGGCATGCAAAACTGCAAACCAGGAGATACCCTTGTTGCTAAGGGAGACAAATTCAGTCTTGATTAGTACCCCAACAATGAATTTGACAAAAAAAAAAAAGAAAATGGAAAATATTCCTTATGCTTCAGCAGTAGGGAGTTTAATGTATGCTTAAGTTTGCACTCGTCCAGATATTGCATACATAACATAAATGTTGGGACATTATTTAAGTAATTCAGGATTAGAATATTAGAGAGCAGTTAAAGGTGCCATATATAGGACAAACAAAAATGCTCACATATAGGAGGTCAAATAAGCTCAAGATCATTAAGTATATTAACTTTGATTTTTTAAAATTTTATCACGGGGCTGTGTATAGTGGATTCTATACAAAGAGCACTTGAGTTATTTTGTGACAAAGATTCCGTAGCGAAAATTTCTAACAACAATAAGTGTTTGAGGAAGTCAAAGTTTGTGGCTCTCAAATTTTAGGTTGTAAAGGAAAGAATTCAGGGTAAAGAATTGTCAATTACACATATTAGTACAATCTCTATAGTTGCGGATCCGCTTTCTAAGGCGTTACCACCCAAGCGGTTTCTTGAGCTTTTAGCTCATATGGGTGTTGTTTATGTTGCGAAGGATATTCGGTTTTAGTGGGAGTTCGTAAGTTCAATTCATTGAATATGTGTTGAAATTTTGGTTATAAAGTTTTCTGCAGAAATTAAGTTATGATAAAGTTTGGTTTTATACCCTGATTGTGTTATATAATAGTTTGATCTCACTATTAATGTGGACCAGTTGGATCAGAACATGTTAAGATCACATTGCATGTTGTTTCCATGCTACACATCCACTTCATGATCTATGTCATTTCTTTGTGTTGGTATTATGATCATTGAGCTCTAGTTACGACAAATGTAACAAAGATAGCTTTGGTCTATGCTAATATGATTGATGGACGAGATTGATTTATGATAAATTACAGTTTTTTGACAGTATGGCTGAGCTCAAATTTAGTTTTTTAATGATACACGTTTATACAATTTTTACATATAGTCCAAGTGGGAGATTATTGGACCAAAGTCCAACGTTGGGCTTATATGTAAATATTTATATGTCATTATAATTAATTGAGACTGTCTTTATGCCTTACTTAAAGAGATATAATTAAAGTTAAAGAGTTTGGGCTTAAATGTATCAATAGGTTGTGGGCCTTAAATGTGTAGAGACTTGTTTTATGACTGGGTTCTATGATGGGCTGAATACCAGTCATAAGTTATTATATATATAGCAGTTATGGTCTCTAGGTTATACATATTCTTTTTTCTCCTGTCATCCCATTATCAGAGAGAATTAAGAGTGATAACATTAAGGGTCGTCACTTTAGGGAATATGTGTTAATCTAGAAGATCCATACACTCTCATTTTCAAGATTACCTACCGTGCCATGGAATCAGGTATTCTTTAATTTTGTCTTTACAGTTTGTTCTTTTAATTCAACATAATCGATCATGTTTATTAGTAATGGTATTCACCATTTATTTGTCCCATCACCTGTTACTTGTGAGGAAGTTGAAGCATAAGCCATTAAAGAGGTGCATTTGAGAAAGCTTGCGGTGTGTGAGGTACATTACTAAGATGATGAATAAAATCTCATTAAAGACATTGGAGATGAAGGGAAATACAATTAATGAAGATTAAAGGTGATGGAGTCTTGAAGGTGGCAAGGTGGTTTAATACACTTAAAAGGTTTGATGGGTGCTAATGGGAGTAAACCAGCATCCCAATGACCCAATAAGATTATGATCATTGTATCTCAAAGTAGACTTCACTGATTTTGGAAAAGATTGCTACATTTTCAGTCCGTTTGGTTAGTGGTAGTAAATGATGATAAAGAATATGCTTTATAGTGTAAAACCTCCTCAAAAGTTTTATGTCATTCTCATGCATTGGAATGAAAATTATAAAGAAAATGAGACGATCGAAGTTGGACAAGCATGACCATTAAGGTAGCAAGAGTTTGTTCAATTAAAATTACACAAATTTTCATTCCCATTACCATCGTTTAATACCACCTACCAAACGGGCCGTTAGGTCATCGACATGCTGGATAACTCAACACCTGCTCAAAGTAGTGGGATGATACGGGTCCAATATTTAGATCTGTATCTCCACATTTTAAGATTGTCCCTGATGTTTCGTCCATGATGCGCAATATGGGCATCTTGTATCTATGATCAAATTCTTATTACATTCTTCCAGATTTTCGCTGAATAATAACTAACATATATGATATACAAAATTGATGGTGTGCACAAAAATGCCTACATGATTTACATATTACATCACACAAGATCACACTAGATGGTAAAAAAAACCCGACTTTTGAGAAGACGGTTATCTGAAGTTTCCACAACACCATACGAACTATCATCGGAGAAAAATTACATTGCTGTTGTATATATACAAATCTTCTTGTTGAAGGAGGGTTCTAGCTATAAGAATGAGGGCGGTGAGCTATACATTTTAACAGCCTTATTATAGCTGTAAAAATGCACCCTGAGCAGAAAATTTAGTAATGTTGCCTGTTTGTGCGCAACGTTAGGCTGGTTGTCGAGGACGACTACCCCAAAGGGAGCTTAGAGCCCTTAGACGCTGGAAATACTCTCCTAGAGCTAACAACCCTCGAGCTGCTTGGCGTATAGTTAGGATCCGGTGCATTTGCAGCAGTGTCTCTTTTCGAAGATGATCTGCCTGGTGGAGAAACAGGTACAGTATTAACTTATTTGCTACTCGGCTTGAAGGATTTGGAAGCCTATCTAAGAACTAATGGCCTCCCCAAAAAGAAAAAACGAAAGCCAAAAGAGGACAGAATAGAGAGCAATGATCTATAAAAGACTAAGTCCATATGTATTAGACGTAACTCCATATCTAAGGTTAAGTAATGCAAATACTTTTATGCAATCAATCAGACCTACAATTTTCAGGTGCATCCAATCTTGTTGGGTGACTTATGAATTCTGAAATTCTGATGTCGATGAATTGAAGAGTGATGAGGAGTGACGATATAAATGCTAAACTGTTGATGGGCAGTTCTCGAGATATTATTGTTTTTTTGTTGAAAGATGACAAATGCATGTCTCGCTCGCTAAAAGGATGAGATCAGTCTCATCTAAGCACTTGTACTTTTGCAAGACTAATAAATAAGGCAGTTAGTGGAAGGGGTTGAGCAGGATGGTAGAGGGTATAGTAGCGCACTATATGTAGATTAGTATGATCGTTAACATTATCAATCAATTTTAATAGTTGCTTGTGTGATCAGCATTTTAGTACCAAATACCAAGTGTGTTTGTGTAGAATGAAAATTGAAAATTACTCGTGAAAATCACTAAAAAAAATAATAAATAGTCGATATTTCAGGAAGAAAGGAACACAGAGAAAAATTCGACAAAAAGTGAGGATGAGACAACAATAGTCCAATGCTGCATGAAGTGAAGGTTGAAGACATTGGAGCAGCGATGGTTGGAAAAACGAAGGTATGCTATGTGGTAGCAAGGATGCATAAAAGCATGATTTTGTAGGGGAGACTATAAGATGTTAATTTACTACCTAATTTCGATGGAGCCAAAGATTCTTGGTTTGGTTTTGGATTATCATTTACACGAGTAAGGTTCCATACATCAGAGCCCCAAAACCCCCAACTGGTGGAAGCCATTTAATGAAATTGAGGTAATAAAGTAGAGATAAGTTCCATCAAAAGGGTGAAGGTGATGAAACCATAACATGAACAGAATTTTCATTACCATTTGACAGTTAGTATTGAATTAAAATTGATATAAGGTTCGGGTAGTTCAACATGCACCCTTCATATTCATTCATTGTTTTAAGTTTTCTTTTTACCGATCTTTGCATCAATGAAGGATATTCCAATCAAAACCCGTTTAGCAAGGATATATATAGGTTTGAAGATAAATCCAGCCTACCAAAATCGATGCCTGAAATAAAAAACAAAAGCACAAAATAGATCCAAGTATAAGAGCAAGTCAGTAGAGAATTGTTTGATGAAAATGTGATGTTATTACCTGATTTATAAAGCTAACAAGGGCTTCAAGTTTCTCAATTGCATTATTTGCCATTTCCGATGTGTAAATTCCTTCGCCTAAGTGATCAGTTGCGATAGTTTCACCAAGAGTTTGCTGTAACTTTTCCATCCCCTGTGAAAGAGCCTCCTCTGCTTGCTCACAAGATTGTTTGAGGTTGTACACGTCCACGACTTGTTGATCTGTCAAGGGATCAAGCTGTGGACCAAGTACCTGTTGAGATCATGTTTCCGACATTGTCAAAATATGACAACAACAGTGTAACATAATTTGCTAGCTAGTTTGCATTTTAAAATCGTGATTCGCTCAAATTTGCCCAAGAATAGCTCAAAACCGACTATAATCTGCTTTTTTCGATTCACGATTCACAAGGAGATTAGTGAATCGTGTGACACTGGACAACAATAATCAGGAGTTTGTCTTTCAAGCACAAAAAATCCCCAAAGCCATTTAATGACCAACTATCACAGTTCCTAGAACTATAACGCAAAATTAAGGCTGCATCACATTGCATCGAATCGACTGCATTATAATGTTTTTCAAACACCTGAAACAATATCTCTCGCATTGTAAAGGTGCATAAATAAGTGTTTTGGGACCTTAAGCGATATCTCATGCTTTCTTCCAATATTTTAGGTTATGATTGCAACCATTAGCGCATTTTTACACTATGCACAGAATGACTTAACATGACCATGTTTATGAGTTTTATGATTTTCAAATATATAAGATCATGAAGAGAACATGCATCACCTTTAGTAATTCCGATGGACGAGACCCTCCGATCCACAAAAAAAAGCGCTCAGTAGAAGTTTTCCACATGCCAGATATGAGATAAAATACATCAGCCTTAGCTGCACTGCCCTTCAACTGGAAAAGATCAAAGTAGTGTTTCATGCCACTATCCACTAGAATCCGGAGCTCAACATCGCTAACATTCGCATTCAAAGCATTCCTGAGCTCACAAATCTGTTTATTTTGCTCTTCAATCCAATGTCCGTACTCCATTTCAAAGGCGACAATCCCTGCAAAGAATATTCAAATAATGCACAAAATTTGTGATCAAGCAAATAACAAGGAATTCTAAGAAGGGTAGATACTGAATTCCCGAAGACATACCTGAATTTACACTTGGGGAGAAAGGAAGCTGTTCTACTCCACCACCAACATACGTACCCTGGAATAAACCATTTAAGGATTTCTTTGGCTTTCAATGGTCAGTGTACATTGTTTGAAAACTTAGTATACACAAGTCAGAGAAAAGGATTGTTTTTTCACTGTACCTGTTGTCTCACTCGTTCAAGCTCTTGCTCCATCTGCATCAATTTTGTACGGCTTAGCTCTAGTTGCTGAATATAGGCCTGTAAGAACGTTGCGAAGTTGATTATGTCAGTACTAGAAACATGTAAGTAGTCATTATATAGGCATGTGTTTGCTCTTTTCCTACCTTTTTACGCAAGCGACTTTTGCGAGCAGCCTCACGATTTTGTGCAAGACGTCTTTGTATCTTGAAAATGGAAGTCAAATAAAAATGAAGAGTTAACAGATGCATAAAAGTGAGAAATGTTGGATAGACAATCTTGCCTATCTATACGTCAATATCACATTACATCGAACACCCCTAAACCATGCTAAAATCTATCTGGTCTGGCAACAAACTAACAGATGAAGGGGGATTTCATCTTAAGATCAATTGGTTATGAAAAGGCGCTATTTTCTTGGCGTACAAGATGATTGATTCCACTAAATAGTTTTTGTTTTCATAGAGAAGCCGATCTTAAGAAAATGAGGATCTTCCACAACAAATAAGGATAAAAAAACAATAATCCGGTAAAGAGAAACTGAATCTTGGTTAATTAAAGCTGCATTGATGTTTAAAATGGCACTACAATGGAACTTTGTTCGATTTCCTTCAGAACTCCATCATCAATCTGTTGCAAAAATAACCCACATTTGATCTAACATCGGAAAATTAGAGAGAGGTTGACTAACATATAAGCTTGATGTGCTACTCCTATTATCAATTGGTTTTAGGAGGGAACCTCATCAGATTTGCCTGCAGTCAACTCTCTTTTTACGTGGATCTAGTTGTATACAAGCCCAATAACAAATTTATCACAACCACACTCTTTTCGCCAAAATATTTGTGAATATGAACAGAGATGTGATGAAGATATTTTACCTTATCATTCGGTTTAGATGCTTCCTGATCATACTTGTTCAATGGTGCCTGTGCTCCATGTGATGAAGTATCCTCTGACTACAATTCAAATTCTAAGTTAACAGAGGCTTTTATTGATTTATGAAGAATCCTTTGTATTGAAAGAAGGCCAAAAGAAAAGCAGAATCTTGATAAACTGTACCAGGGTATCTAGTCTTTCATTCACTTCTACAACAGTGGAAGGAGACACATTTGGAAAGGCATCATCTCTGAAACTATCCACCCATGAACTTATCTGGTGGAGCGGCTCGTACATATTCATTCTTCTAGACATTACGAATTGTGCAGATGCTGAATTCATGTTTCTCTATAGAATTGTATGGCTAATCAACTTCTCTAGCTACAACAATTAGCTTTCTCAAACCCAACAATCTGCATTACCTGCAATACATCAGCTTAATAACAGATATTATATTATAGATCAATCCTTCAAGCTGAAATAATTCAAGAAACATCCTTATAAAACATGGTATTCATTTAGCAAATCAACCACATGGTAAAAATATTTCAAAGAAAGACATGTTATTTACAACAAACAAACTATTATTCTGATGTCATTAAGTATCGTCCACCTAAGCAGAATTCAGATGTATGCAATCGTACGCTTGCCATTGTACAAACAAACAGGTTATTTGATTGAAAATCCTATTAATAATATAGTACTTTTGTTAATCAACCTTCGATCAATGACTAATACCTCAATGATTACACATTAAATTAGACATCAATAAAGCCACCCGGTTTAAATTTAGGCCCGCGCCTCCCTATTCCATGGCCTAGGTTATTTGATTGAAAATCCTATTAATATTAAATTACGTAACCTATAACACAGAAGACTAGTAGCCTAGTTTAACTCAGGTACAAATGAATGTTGAGTCCACTCTATACTAAAATCCCTTAATCGCCCCTATTATACACCTATGCTTTTGGGGATATAGCTAAATGTTCCCTTTCTCCCCTCCCCACAAAAGAAAGGTTAATGCTTTACATATACACACTACTATGACCATTGAACACCAACTCAAAGCTATTGCAACAGTGCATCAAACTTGTCTAGTAGTTGGTGGATGCAACATTTTATGGGATGAAGACTTTACATCAATCAAATATACAAATCAATATATATACTTTTGTTTTCTAGATAATATTTTGATTTTTTTTAAAAAAATAAAAAGTTTGATCAAAATGACATGAAGCAAAGGATGACTTCAAATCATGAACATGAATATGTAATAAAATACAATAAACTTAACAAGATAGAATCAATGATCATACATGATCATCTAATCCAACAATAACTACAATTTCCACTTTGTCAAAGTAAGGCAAACGGAAATCAGATGTACACAATCTTACCCGTGATCGACTAACATAAAACAAGTTACCCCACCCACAAAAATACACTCAAAAAATTAAAGTTATCATAAGAATTAAAAACATAAAATGAAATAATTATAAGTACAAAAATTGAAGTCTATAGCATATACTAGCTAGCTATAATAATACTCTTTTCATATCAAATCATAAAATAAAAAAATAAAAAAAAACAAAAACATTATTAAGAAAAAAGCAGCAAATCCCATAAGGCAAAAAAGAAAAGAATCATACTTCTATTAATTAGTAATAGATAAGATAGCAAGAAATATAAGAATGAAACATAAAGTTTTATTAATTTACCTGGAACTTGAAATTTAATTGATGAACATCATGAAATTTAGTATTTTGAAATTGAGAGAAATGATGTAGGAGAATCTGCAGAAGAACCCAGAAATAATGGAATCCAATATTTCAGTTTGACAAATGACAACAATTATATTAAGAACCAAGGCAAGGTTAGCTTAAGTATACCATCATCATTATATTTTATATATTTTTTATTTATATTTTATTATGTTTGTCGTAAACGAAAATAATATTGCAAATAGGTGGGATGTAGTGATGTTATTGGATGAATCCTGATAATGTATAATAATAATGGCTTGCATTATAACTTACTCATCTAATTTCTCTAATGATCTGTTTGGTAGTCGATAATAAAATGTGAGAATTAGAAATTTTTGCGTAATTTTAATTAGAAAATATTTTATCAGTTTGACTTTCATACTTGTTATTATATAATTATTTCATTTTCTTGAAAAAAAAAATCATTTTAATGTACATTTTATTAGAAAGATCTTGTATAATTATATATGCTACAAAATCATATATCTATGGAGTATCAACAATATAAGGATGTAACTTATTTTATTGCAAGGTATATCCTTAAATTACTAGGAAATACTATTGTGAGATTTTATTCTATTTACAAAAATTTAAGTAAAGAACATTAGATGTTTAAATTTCAAGAAAGTGGAAATTGCTATGTTGCATAGGAATTTATTAACTTTATAACACTTTATAATTAAAAATTCCAACAAAGCAATTGAACAATATTGTCTAATATATATTCCTAGGAAATTAAATTCTTGTGTATCATAAATTCATATGGCAAATAATTAATTTTAATGTATGATTATTCAAGAAAAATAAATGAGATGAGAGATCGATAAAAGAAACAATCTCAAATAATAAAGGAAAAATTAGCGTGCATAATACATCTTTTCGTTAATTTTCCTATAATAATACCAACTATTGATTAACCATGAATAATATAAATTTAGAGGTTTTTTTTCTAAAATAATATCAATTTTAGTTTATTAACTAATTTACCAATTTTTTGTCATATAATCTCCTATAATTTGATTTTTAACATGTTATTAAGTATATTATTGGAAAATGCCCCCAAAATTGGTATTATTCATGGTTAATAAAAAATTGATATTATTGTAGAAAAATAAGCAAAATATTGTATTATGATCTTGATAATTTTTCCAACAATAAATGGTAGCAAAATGATCTACACAATCAAATCAATAAGATTAGCAAGAAGAACCAAAAACGTAAATTTGACAATACCTCAATCAACTCGTAAAAATATTGTTTTTAATGGCTGATACAAGCGACTATACCACAACATATGCTATATGAGAAATGTTTCCTTCGTTAGAGTTTGCTTCGTTCATTTATTTCATATATCTATCATGTTATATTTGCTACATTTTAAAGAAAATTTTAATTAATCTTTTTTTCAAAAAATGAGTATTATGTGGGAATTCAACCCAAAACTTATTTGGAGAAAATGTATTAAGATAGAACATGATTTTCAATTAATTTTTCTTAGCTACCTACCCTTGTTTATGCATTTAATTTCTTTGTTAATCTTAATTAATGAAATTTAAACTTTTACAAAAATATTACTCATCTGACGTGATAAAATTGAATTAAAAAGAAAGAAGACGATTTTTAAGAAAGTGGTAATAAATAAAAAGAGAAAATGAATTGTGTAAATAAAATTCAAGAAAGTTAAAAATATAAAGATAAGATTAAGAAAATGGACGACTATTGTCCAAAAATAAAAATAATATAAATTAAATGAAGAAATTAATATGAAAAATAATTCGATTTTAATGAAAATTATAGAGTAAGAGTTTACAACTATAGCAAAAAAAAGTAGACCTATGAATGTAAGTTTAATTGGATTTGAATTAGTTGGAATCTAGGTTGTGATTTAAAAAATGATTTAGAAGTGGACTCTGATGAGTTATCGTTTGCTACAGTAAGAATGATTAAGTAAGCGAATGCACGTCCATTACTTTCATTCTTTTTTTCTCTCTTAACTTTATCGTATGCTTCTCATACAGATCATGTTAGGTTAGATTCGAATTCGGGGCTGTCATAAATCTTTTGATTCAAATGCAACTCATTAATTACTTATTTCGAAAGTCTCAACTTGAACTAATCTATAATATATCAGGTCGATCAGATTTCGGTTAAAATTTTTCGTTTTCATTTTATGATTTTAACTTTTAACATTGAGTACATCTTATTTTTAACCTCGAGTTCTAGACTTTTAGCTTAAAAGTTATTTATTTTGTAAACACTATGATAAATAGAAAAACTATTAAATACTTTCTCTGTTTCATTATACATGCTACATTTTACTTTTTACGCGTTCCAATGCATTATTTAGTTTATTTATATGTTGAATTATACAAATCTAAAAAATTATAAAAAGTTAATGTTATGAAAGCATGCGATTAGACGAATAAACAAGATCCCACTTGATTATATTTTTATTTACATTAGTCGCAATTTATAAAATAACCTTAAATGATATGAAAATGTAACAACAAGTATTTCAGAACGGAAGAAGTATATTATACAAGTTTATTTCAGATTTAAAATTGTAAGCTGAACCTGATCCATTTGATAAAAAGATTAAATTGGATTCCACTAAAAAAATGATTAATTTGGATCAACCTATTTAATTGATTGAGTCAAAAATCTCAATTCAAACTTATTTATTTCGGATTAGGTTTGGATTGGATTAGCAGATTAAGTTTTAGTGGGCCATCTTTGCTATTCATGTTGTCTATGACGTCATATTTTCCACTTTCATAATTTTTCTTTTAATCCTATCATGCGCACCAGGTCAGTACCATTTTGTTTTCCTACACGTACTAAATATATGTTAGAATTAGATGTCCCCACAGAGGGGTGTATTATCGTTGACGTTCTCGGGGGTCAGAAATGACAGTTAACCACGCGCCAATTTTAGAGGTGGTTATGTGATTTGGGCTTCTTCAATATTAGATGGTTCGGATTTAGGGATTGTAATTCTATGTGAATCAATCTGTTTTTGATCAGATTCGATTTGAGAAATTTAATCTAATTTAAATGTAAGAAAAAAGTTTTTATTTTGAATCTGATTAAATATTCTAAGGTGTTTTTTTCGACTTATTTTATTGACTTATTACTTATTCTTTTAGAATCAGATCAGATCAGAAAGATTCAGATCAGACCAGATCAGATCGGATCAGATCAGATCAGATCAGACCATACCATTATTATTATTATTATTATTATTATTATTATTATTAATATTATTATAATAATAATAATCATATTATTATTATTAATATTATTATTATTATTATATTATTATTATTATTATTATTATTATTATTATTATTATTATTATTATTATTATTATTATTATTATTATTATTATAATAATCATATTATTATTATTATTATTATTATTATTATTATATTATTATTATTATTATTATTATTATTATTATTATTATTATTATTATTTGCGCCCCTAAGCACCCTTTAGGCTCTCGACTCTAAGCACCCTTTTGCGCCCCCACCGGCTTTACCGTCTATCCCTCGTTCTGCAGATGCTCTATGTGTGACCAAAGATGAGGTGCTGAGTAGGATATATAACTTCCCTAAAGGAACCTCGTGCGGCAGAGATGGGCCTTAGAGCTCAACACCTTGTGGACATGCTGGGAGGTGCTGCGATAGCCATCGCTGATAACTTGTTGAGCTCTATCACTAAAGTTGTCAATTTGTTCCTTGATGGTAAGTGTCCCAGTGTGCTGGGAGAGTATATAGCTAGTGCTCCTCTTACCCCTTTGGTTAAGCCCGGGGGAGGCATTCGGCCTATTGCTGTTGGTACGGTGTGGCGTAGGCTTGTGTCCAAAGTCGCTGCTTTTGTTGTTGGTAAAACCATGGATGCCTACTTTGAAGATTTTCAATTTGGGGTGGGCACACAAGGGGGTGGTGAGACTATCCTTCATTCTGTCAATAGACTTGTTGAATGCAAGGGGGAAGTAGTTGGTCTATCTATGCTCCTGGTGGATTTCCAAAACGCTTTCAATCTTGCTGATAGGAGTGTTATGATGTCTGAAACGAGGACCCTATGCCCCTCCCTCGCACTGTGGGTAGAGTTCTGCTACTCCCAACCAGCTAGGTTATATTATGGTGATTCTATTCTGTGGTCTTGCCAGGGTGTTCAACAAGGTGACCCCTTAGGCCCTTTGCTTTTCGCTCTTATTCTGCACCCCTTGGTCATGAAAATTCATAAGTCTTGTAAGCTAAACCTCCAGGCTTGGTATCTCGATGATGGTACTATTGTTGGTGACACTCTTATGGTCGCCAAGGCCCTACATATTATTGAGGAGGATGGACCATCTCGTGGTTTGTTTCTCAATGTGGACAAGACTGAACTTTTTTGGCCTAGAGAGGATCCTAGGAGCCGAGAGCCTGGAGCTTTCCCGCCTAACATATCTCGCCCCCAGGTAGGGGTGAAACTCCTTGGTGGGCCTGTGAGTACAGACCGAGGTTTTTGTCGCGATTTTTCCTTGAAAAGGGTCTCTAAAACCGTCGAGCTTATGGCTGCTATTAGCAAACTTCGTGACCCCCAATGCGAACTCCTCCTTCTTTGCACTTGTGCGGGGGTTGGAAGGTTATTTTATGCTTTGAGGACTTGCCCTCTGAATCTGTTTGGGGATGCTCAAGTTCAGTTTGATCTCGTGTTGCGTGCTTCCCTGGAGAGAATAGTTACAGTTTCGGGATCGGGGTTTGATGATTGGCAGTGGAGATTAGTCACTCTCCCCATCAAAATGGGCGGCCTTGGTATCTTTACGGCAGGTGATGTTGTTAACTATGCTTTCCTTGCTTCGCGCCTATAAACAAGCTCGCTTCAAGCTAAGATCTTGGCTAATAGTGATCTTCTTTCTTTTGGCCCTGCTTTCGACCATGCTCTTGGTGTTTTCTGTGCTCGTTGTGGCTCCAATGCTCTTTCTCTCAATGATGATGGATCTGTTGCCCCCCATATGATGAAAAATCTGGCAGGGGCCTATTTTAATGTTGTTGAGAACAGCCTTGTGTCTAGCTACACGCTTACCCCTAGACAAGTTGCCATTCTTAGCTCCACCCGGGAACCACATGCTCAGGACTTTCTGCTTACAATCCCTATCGATGGTTTGGGACAGAAAATGAATCCTCGCCAGTATCGGTCTGTTTTATGCTATCGACTCTCCATCCCCTTATTCACCGAAGGTAGTATATGTCCAAGCTGCAACTCTGCTAAGATGGATACTTGGGGGATCACGCAGTTCATTGCTCCAGTGAGGTTGGCGTGAAGTTTCGACACAATTTGGTTCAAGACATACTTGTGGATATCTGTTGCAAAGCTGGGATCTCGGTTCGTAAGGAGGCACCGGTGGGGTTCTCTTCAGAGACAGGAAAGGACCTTAGGCCAGCGGATCTCCTTCTATTTAATTGGCTACATGGTAAGGATGCGTGTGTGGACGTAACTGGAGGCTCGCCCTTTGCTGGTACAGGTGTCTCCTCCTGGGCTCCTAGTGTCTCTTTAGCCAATGCTGCAGAGAGAAAGAGGAAGAAATACACCACTAAGTGCGAAGAGAACGGCTACAAATTCATCCCATTCACTTTCTCCACTTTTGGTGAGCTAGGTGAAGATGCACTTGAGCTACTATCAAGGGTTGCATCGGTTGCCCTGAGTAACTCTTGTAGTACTAAGTCTAGGGCTTTTTGTATTCAAAAAGGGGTGGGTGCTCCGCTTGTTGCTCGACTCCCCACCTGCTTCTTGTAAAGTTCTTTTCTAATGATATGAAATAATAATAATAATAATAATAATAATAATAATAATAATAATAATAATAATAATAATAATAATAACTTTATGAAACCAAATCGTGATCGGCATGATCGGATGCACGGATCGGATCGAAAGATTGGATTCGATCGGATCGGCCGAATCAGACTAGATCAGACCTTAGTAAATTCAGATCAAATCCAATCAGATCAGACGAAGAGAACAGACCCTAAGTCTGATTTAGACTTCGAAGATGAAACAAAGTTGATCTCAAAAAAAATTTGTTACTTCGATTCTGACTAGAATCAACTTTGACTCGACCCGACATCCAATGACGAGAGATAAGTGGGGCGGGTAGGGTCTTTGCCCTCCGAGTTTGGCTTGATGTTTTAAGTACTAATTCAGTAATTCTATATAACTTGCTTTTAGAAATTGTCGGTTTCTGTGTTAGTCAGATGATGAAGCCCAGATATACTAGTGAAGTCTTTGAGTAGGCATACAATAAATTTCATATTTATTAGTAGTACAATTCATTCTTACTCTAATTTAGTGGTTACGAATTTGATAATTGTATAAGTTCATGATTGTTACTTTTTTAATAATTTCTTTACGTCGAAAATAAAATTCTCATTCGGTCTTTTCATAAGACAATTTAAAATTGGACTAACTTCTTTATCTAGATTAATAATTAAAATATGCGCTTTCATACTTAAAATATGCACTTTAATTATTTAATGTTTAATACGATATTTTATATGTAAAAATTGTAAAATGACACTTTGGATATATTAATACATTTAGTTTTTGAATTTGAGCGCTTTGTATGGATCGGATTGTCTCACCCTAAGACGATCTTATACAAGAATTTCTCACTAACACAAATATTCTAATCCATAAACTTGTTTTGGTTGATGCTAGTTGTGTCTTATACATGTGTATTTTTTTTTATGACTTAATGACTAAATATAATTATGAAGAAAAAATGATTAGTAAATCTTGACCCTCCCAAAATTTGGCCAAGTTTCGGCCGACATCCACTTTGAACCGAATTTAAAGCCTTTTTTCTTTACAACAAATTCGAATTTCATATTTAAAATTAAATGAAATAAATTTATTGAAACTAAATTCGCAAACTTGACATGTGAGTCATAAATTTAATTGAAGAATCGAGCAATGTTGAGAGCTTGTGGGAAAAATATGTTTCTATTTAACCAAATATTTAAGCCACACAAATGCGTAGAGATGTATTTATAGGAGAAAAGACTCGTGATGGATGAAAACAAAATTACTTTGTTGACATGGTGGGATGCGGACTCAAGCAAGTTTTCTACTATATATGTTCAAGATTGCTAGAGACATGCTTGCAATTCTTATCTAATTACATCATTTATGCTTATAGTACTTTTCTAAACTTGTGAATTAGGGATCAATGGATGGATTCAATGATGTTGAGCATAAAGAATTGAAGACTTGATCATTTATATAATTATGTGCTGCTAATGAAACTTTACAATTTTTTCTTTACTAAGTTCTATTTGAAGGATTATTTAGCGATCTTTGCTTTTTAAGTTGAATTTCATTGACATATTTTTTTTAAGTTGTATTTAGAAAACAACTCTACTAATTATTATATACTTTTAAATCATTGGAATATCGATCAGAATAAAGCTTGAAAATAATCCGAACTTTATTGGAGGTCCAAAATTCCGAGTTGGAGCAACGTTGAAGTATAGATAATACAACTTCGAGTGGAGGTGAACTGAAAAAAATAATTTGAATTTATACGAAGCAAAATCAAAGAGTGGAAAATCTGAGCCAAGTTTGACCCGTCGCTATCCCCATACGGATTCTGAATGGGCTTTCATCATACAATCATACAATCATACAATACTATAAAAATATACAATACTATAAAAATGATGGAAAATTCCTAGTGTCATCTTCTAAGGAGTCTTGACAAATGTAATTATTTTAGTGGACAATATTTGTTTACATGACAATATTTACCTAATTTAGAATCATACATATACAATACTATAAAAATGATGGAAAATTCCAAGTGTCATCTTCTAAGGATTCTTGACAAATGTAATTATTTTAGTGGACAATATTTGTTTACATGACAATATTTACCTAATTTAGAATCATACAATCCTATAAAAATGATGGAAAATTCCAAGTGTCATCTTCTAAGGAGTCTTGACAAATGTATTCAATAAATAATTTGAAAAAATCAGTACGTAATTTTTGCTTTAAAAAAGTCATTTATTCCATAAATTTAATCATGATTATATATATTTGCATTATTCTTTAAAGTTATGTTTTTATATATTTCATACTCATAAATTCGTGCATTGCACGAGTTTCTATACTAGTTCTTATAAATTTGCTTCTTTACCTTACAAAATCTTCATATTAAAAATAAGTAAAATTTGTCGTATCTAACTTAGTGTAACATACATTTTATATAACACAAATTATGAGAATATAATTCTTTGATCTGAAGTTGTTTTATTTATCAATTCTTTTATAACAAAGAGTTTAGGAAAATTTCACGTGAGAATCCTGAGGTTTTGGGTTTTTCACATGGTAACCAAAACTTTTAAAAAATTCACGCGGTAATTTTGAGATTTACCAAATTGTTCCACCGTGACTTTTTTGCACATAAAACGTTAGCTAAACGTTAGCAAACATCAATTTCGAAGCTCTAAGGCTGTTGTACGGCTATTTATGCGACTCACATTTTCAAATTCCATCAGTTTCAACGTTTTCCCCCCAAAATATACACCCTGAATCTACCATTTTTGATTTGGGGGAAAAATATGATTTGAATGAAAGATGGTAGAGTTAGAGGTTATGTTTTGGGGAGAAAAGTTGAAACTGGTGACATTTGAAATGGTGAGTCGTATAAATAGGGATAAATCAGCCTTAAAGCTTCAAAATTAACGTTTGCTAATATTTATATGTGCAAAAAGATTAAGGTGGAACAATTATATAAACCTCAAGGTTACAGCGTGGATTTTTTAAAAGTTTTAGTTACCACGTGGAAAACCCAAAACCTCAGGGATACCACAGTGGAATTTCTCAAAAGTTTATATGATATATTAACAAGATTAGTTTTAGAAAAGAATTAGGTAATATGCAGTGTCTATTTCAATAAAATTACTTTTCTAAACTATTGTTAAAAAAAAATGTTCCCATGTAAAAAGCAAATATAGCAATTTAGTAAGACCAAAGAACACTCTCTCTCCCTCTTAAGTCTTAATATTCAACATTTGTTAATCCTATTAATCTAATCAAATATGTATTATTTTTAATTTGTCATATTTATATTAAATGTCTTATTTTGTTATTTAGTAACAATTTTCTCTTATATACATCCACATGAAATTTAACTATTTACAAAATTGTTATTGATTATTATTTTGTGTTTTACATATTCTCTTACTCATTCCTATTTGGTCACTCCCTCATTTAAATCAAATTGAATACACAAAAACTTGTGTGAGACCGTTGTATGTGTGAGACCTGTTTTATTGGACTTTGGGCTTCAAATCCATGGGTGTTTGTTCTTTGTTCTTTACTTCTCAATCACACATACAACGGTTTCTTCTCTCTCATCTCATATTTTTACTTCTTCACTTTAAAACTTGCAACTTCCCTTCCCCTCCCTCCCTTCCTCCATTTTCATTAATCCTTTGTTCCTTCAAATCCACGGCTTCAAATCACACAGACAACGGCTTCAAATCTACTCTGCAACTAAATTACTGGTATGTTCTTTGTTTTCTATTTTTCTTATATTTTTTTCATTTTGTTTTCCTCTTTGCTATTTTTTGAGATTTTTGTGGAAGTTCATCAGCATTTCATTTTGTGGATGAGAATAGTTCATCAACATTTTTTTGTTTTTTTGATTCATCAACATTATTTTGATTTTTTGATGTGCTTAATTTACAATTTCTCTAAAAATTCATCTCCTCTAGAATTGGCATGATTCAGTTTAAATTCATAATTTGATTAATAAGAAAATGCATGTTGCTTCGGTCAGTTGGATACTTTTAATTTTTGTTAGTAAAATAAATGACTACACTCTTACTGGCTTTTGAATGGTCATATTATTTGTTTAAGATTTTTTGATATTTTTGATTTTTTGAATTGTTCTCATCATATTATCTGTTTAAGATCTTTTTAAATTTTTTTGTGACCGGCTATAATCTTTGATCCATCAGAACTTTATTATTTGTTTTGGTTTTTAGATTCATCAGCATTGTTTTGTTTTGTTATTGATTTTGTTTTTTAGTTATGGCTCCTAAAAGGAAGATTGGAGCAACATCATCGATTCCTGTTGTTGAGGTTGTGAATAATCAAAGTTCGCAGAATAAACAAAAAATAGTTAGAACTGCATTTAGTCTAATCAAACTTGAATATGAGAATGGCAGGTGAGAATTATTACTATTCTTATATGATTTCATACATGTTTAAAAATTTATTTGTTAATTTGTATGCTAGTATTATATGCCTTGATTAGGTCTTTTAAGTCTTTGAATAGGATTTATATGTCTTGAAATAAGGTCTATGTATAATGTTGTATTAATGAATTAGTTGTTGTATTGATGACTTGTATTAGGTCGTTTATGCTTTAGAATTATTGTTTTATGTGAAGTATCAAGCATTTTAAGCTTTGGAATTATTGTGATTTTTAAGTTATAGAATTACTTTGTTTTAAAATATTCTTTCTTGTTTTACGATATATTCCAGTGTCGACAAACATATTTTTACAAATTGCAAGCCTCAGTGGTTTTTAATGGACGGCAAGACAAAATTGGTATTGACTGAAATGCAAATAGAATCTGTGAAACAGATTGGATTTGGGGGATTATTGGATTTGAGATTAACCAAACTTTCATTTGAAATTATTCCTTTTTTAGTGCAACATTTTGACCCAAATTCTAGGATTCAACAAATTCCTAATAGTTCAAATTATGTCATTACTTCTGATGATGTTAAGGATATTTTAGGGCTTCCTCTAAACCCTTCCAAATCAATCAAACTACCTAAACAAGTTGATGATGGTATTGTGAGTGAGTGGAAGACTCTTGTTGGACTGGAAGGTAAATGTGAAATAACTGCCAAGCATTTGTTAAATTTGTTTCCAAGATATCCGGAGGGTGGAGATATTTTTAAGAAATTGTTTGTAGTTTATGCTGTTGCTGTACTATTATGGCCTCTTCATGATTTTAAGGTTCGAAAGACTCTTCTAACATTTGTTGAGGATGTAGTTGTTATTCCAACACATGATTGGTGCTCATTTGTACTTGATATATTGTACGATTCGGTGGATAAGGTGCACAAAGGGGGTGAAACAGTGAATGGGTGTGTTTTGATATTATTGGCAGCATTTTGCTATCGCTACCCTTTTCAGGGGAGGTATTATCCAAAATCACTCCCTCTTATAAAGCACTTGACTGATGAAGTCGTTTTAAGAAGGTTGCGAAAGGAGAAAGAAGTTGGTTTTGGTAATTCTCCTGCTGATTTTACCGGTTTACCTATTAGTCATACCTTCAAGGACTGGTGCTTGAGGGATGAAGTTGTTGGAGGAACAAAAGATAATTACGAGAATGAGGTCGATGATGCATCGCACGGGAAATTTTTGATCCTTCCATTGAATGAATTTCCTAGGGATGAAGAATTACGAGAGCACGCCAAAGATGATTTAAGTATTTTATTCTTGTTTCAATTGTTTTTTTTAGTAACAAGTCAAGTAGTATATTTACGTTATGAATTCGAATAGGCATTTTAGTTTTTGGAATTGGATTTATAAGTCTTGGATTCAATAATTTCAGCATTGTATTATTTTAAGTATTATAGTTAGTATTTTATTTATTGAAATTGACATTATAATGCTTGGTGTAGGCATTTTACTTATTAAATTGGCATTATAATGCTTGTATTCAATTTCGCCATTATTTCTTTCTTTTTGATTTACAGCCAATCGAAGAGGCTCGACTAATTTTAAATAGAAATAGGAATGTGGTTATACGTGACCACGTGAAAAGGTTATTGGCGATTGAAGCCAAAAAGAACCAAGCAGTCGAAGTTCTTGATGATATTGTTATTTCCTCGACTGATAAGCTTTTTGAAGATGCTGATTGGTTACGGAATGTGGACAATTGGTCTAGTGCGATTTTTTATAAAAGCACTAAAGTCCTAGGTAGTCAAAATGAAGAATTGAGAGAAGTTCAAGAGACTAATACTGAGGATCATCCTACTGAGATCATTGACTCTGTAATTGGTGATCTTGCGACCGCAGCGATGAATGCTTTGGAAGAAGAAGAAGGACGAATATTTTTACTTGGTGATCATTGACTCTGTACTTGGTGTACTTGGTGATCTAATGTTTAATATTTTTATGTATTTGTGAAGCGGGACTTGTTTAGTGATTTTCTTGAAACAATTGAGCATCGTGCTGCGGATGATGTTGCTACATATGATTTTCACATTATTGAGCATGAATGGGCTATTGCTAATCAAGATGAGAGTGGTACATATGTTGCGTACTTCATGGAGCATTTTGTGGGATATAAAGATATGATGCCTTTATCACATGTATGTATAAAAAATGTTGTTTAAAATTTGTTTTTGAGTTTGGATGATTAAACTAATTATTTACTATAACAGGTTCGTGAAAAAAGTTTATTCAAAGCCCTCATGTGCTCAAGACTAGTTCTAACCGACTTAAATCTCATAAGAGATGATATTCTTCGTCGTGTTACTGATCTTAATGCTAAAAAGATACCCCTCATCAAATCATTGGAGAAAAGAAGAAAAAAAGCTTTGAACAAGAATGAAGATGAAGCAAAGAAAAATGATGGCAAAAAAAAGAAAGTGATGAAGCAAAGGAAATCAGTTGCAAAAACTAAAAGACCTGCATCAAAGAAAAACTGAATTCTAATGTACTAGTGTAAACTTTAAGAAATCAAGACCTTTGTTGGATATTCCAATGTTTGTAAATTGTCAAAAACATTGTAGCCTTGGATTAGGTCTTTTAATACTTGGATTAAGTCTTTAATGTCTTGAAATATGGATTGTATGTATTAAATTTTCAAGTTGGCTATTAAAATTAATCCTTAGAGAAGCTATTTTAATTCTTCAAATAAGTATTTTATGCTTTGGAGTTGGGATTATAAATGTTACGAACAATGTCCCACAGTTTTTGAAAGAAATTTAATTAACTATATGTAGTCATATAGTAAACAATGTTAAAAACTTGAATTTGGGATTTTTATGATTGGACTAGAGCTTTTATGCCTTTGAGAAGGCTTTTTAACTCTCGAAGAAGTCATAATAAACATTTAATTTGTAAGAATTGAAATTTAATACTTGGAATATGTTTTTTTTATTCCTTTTAGAAGGGATTTTAAGTCTTGAAATAGTCAAACTAAATATTTATAAACTATTGTTAACATCTTCTTTATACTTTAATTTTTTTGATTGAATAAAATACTATTAGAATTCAAAGCTTTACATAAGAAACTATTTACAATAAAAATCAAATAGTATGGGAATTCAAAGTAATCATACTAAACATGTATGAAGGCATGTATATAGCATACATAATAAAATTGGAATTTTAACCCTTGGAATAGGGCTTTTATGCATTTGCGATGGCCTTTAATATCATTCTATAAATTTATAAAGTAATCAAATTCATAGTAAACTGTTTACAGTAAAATCAAATAATGTGGGAATTTGGAGTTTTTGAACCAAATTCACTTTGATATGAACTATTATGATTTCTCTTTTCGAAGTGCCCTTTTATCCTCTTTCTTCTTCCTTTTGTAGTTGCTCTATTAAGATCCATACATACGGTACACTTGCACTTAATTCTTGTTGCTGATCTTCTGCAACTGTTTCATGTTGAATACTTAGTTTATCAACAGCTTCACATGCGGTTCGGTATAATCTTTCAACAATCTTTCTTGATTCTGCATTCTCTTGGGTTTTGAGCACTAGTGCATTGCGTCCCATATCATACCTCCAAGGAAGTGTTGTCTGTTTTGTTGGAGGATCTTGATTTCCTGTTGGTGGTGAAATTTCCCCTTCATATAACCTAGCCCACACTTCTGACTTGGCAAGTTTTGTCCATCACGGAACAATATATTTGCTTGGAATTTGATTCACACAATGGTGGTGGAGTATACGCAAGCAATGACAACACAACCACCAATTAACGTCAAAGTTTCTACAAGTACAAAGCACGCTTATTAATCCGTTATGGCTGATATATTTTACTATCTGACTTGATTCTTCAGAGTTAGATACCTTGTACAGTTCAATTCCTGCTTCTTGTGAAGAAATTTGACACACTGTACACGCAATCGCCATTCTAAACTCCTCTTCAAAATCTCTAAATAGAGAGGTAGTGTACACCTCAGCTGCATGTTTTAACAAACCAACAAGTTTAAAGTTTGATGTTGGTTTTGGTTTAGAATAGTAAAATTCAGCATCTATTTCTGTTTTTCTCCATCTTGCAATAGTCCTCTTGAAAATTTGGTAAAATTGGGTGAGGCTAGTGTTTTTTTTTTTTGTTTCAAAACCAATTGCATTGTTAGTGGATTCACTTCTCTGCGAAGATAAAATCCCTGCAGAGAAGAAGTCTTTGTTCAATGCAGTACACCATTTATCTCGTATCTTGTATAGCCTATCGAACCACTTGAAGAAGTTACTATCACTTTTGAGATCATACTTCGCCACCATGTTGTCCCAACATGTTTGGAATTCTACGGGGTTATGACAGCCGTACAAGCATTTGTTGAAGTCATCTTTAAACATTGAATTTGATTTTAGTGATCCGAAATGAGATATTCAATTTTTCATCAAATGCCACAGGCATAACCTATGTTTTGCCCCGGGGAACTCCTTTGACAAAAACAAAAATAAAAATCATTCAGCAAGTCTTTTATCATTAAAGTAAGCATTTTAATGCTAAAAATTGGCCTCTTAATTCTTGAAGTAGGCTGCCTAATGCATATAATACACAATGTACTTTACCAAATGTCAAGTGAGCTATTAAACACAAGGGTTGGAGGAGGTGTTGTAATTCTTTAATTAGGGTTTTTATGGATTAAACTAAGGATTATAAAAGTTAAAAACAATGACCCATAACCTAATCAGATTAAGCCTTGAAAGATACTGTGTAATACCCTGAAATAGGGCTTTTAATTTTAGGATTAGGTCTTTTAATTTTAGGATGAGGTCTTTTAATTCTTAAAAAACACATTATTGAACATATGAATATTACCTTCTCTATAGCTTTTGCAATTGCAACATCTTGATCAGTGAAAATTGATATAGGACTCTTTTCACTCATAACCTTTTTGAACTTTTGCAACACCCACTCAAAGGATTCCACTTTTTCATCAGCTAAAAAGGCACATCCAAACATAACCGTGTTCCAATGGTTGTTGATCCCTACAATTGGTGCGCATATCAAATTGTATCTGTTTGTTCGATATGTCGTATCAAAGATCATAACGTCCCCATATATTCTATAATCTTCTCTCATCATACGGTCACACCAAAACAAGGCAACCAATTTTCCATCTTGATCTAGTCTAACTCTATAATAAAACTCTAAATCCTTTTCAGCCTCCTCAATCATAACATTAATCATATTTTGAGCATCCCCTGACTCAATGGATTGCATTCTTAACCTGTTTTTTACAAAGTTTAGATGATCTCGCTTTGTATGGCCAACAAACTCATCTCCACCAACTTCATTCGCTAAATATGTGTAAGCTTGGGTTGGTCTAATATTAGCTTCTTCAAAGGCAATAATTGAATCTACTTTCCCAGTCATTGAAATTTGTCTCTCAGACCTTTGAAGGTATTGCCATTCAACCCTAGTTAAATCATGATTGTGCAATGTAATATGTTGTTTGACAAAGTAAATACCACTCTTGAAATCCAACTTTATCCTGATTCTAGCTTCACATTTGCATCTTGTAAGAGGTATAAGTTTGCCTTTCATTCTCTGTTTGTCTTGTTTTTGATTAGTTATTTGTAATGGTTGTTTTATTTTATTGGTTAAGCCTTCACAAGCACACACAAAATATTTTTCGCTAATCTTATCCTTACGATAACGCACTGTAGACTTCCTTACACAAAAACCAATAGCCCTTGCATGTTTATAATATAATTCTTCGATATCTTGTAAGTTTTGACACTTCACCCCTTCGAGTGATCCCATAACATCAACATTTTCAATATCAGTGATGGCGTTGGCAATATCAATGCCTATTCCATAAGAAAAAAAGACAATCGGTGATGTAAGTCATAGAATTATCAATTTATGTATCAGTAATGGAAATTTGGAATAGAATTTTTAAGTAATGGAAATGCAACTTTAAGTCTTGGAGTTGGATATTTAATCATTTATATGTATTTAAAGTTGAAATTTGGAATAGGCATTGTAAGTAATGGACATGGTACTTTATGCTTAGGAATAGGCATTGTAAGTCTTTTTAATTAGGCATTGCAAGTCATGAATACAATATTTTATGCTTAGGAATATGCATTGTAAGTCTTTAATTAGGCATTGCAAGTCATGAATACAATATTTTATGCTTAGGAATAGGCAATGTAAGTAAAGAAGTATATTTAACAACATTTATTATAATTGAAACAAAACTCACAATACCTCCATGAACTTCTAAATTATCCTCATCACAATCAATTGGTTGATTATCAATCTCGGGCATCACTTTGTCAATTACAAAACCTTCAATTCAAACAATTAAGAAAATCATAAATCAATATTTGATAATATCAATAGTAACCTCAAAGCAAGTTTATATGACTGTAAATTCATAGAAACCAAAATGCAAGTTTATAATACCTTCATCCCCATCGTCAATAGTAAAACCTTCATCCAAAACATAATCCAAAACATAATCACAACAATCAGTGAATGAACAACAAAATTCACAAAAATCCGAATAACATACCTTTATGAAATAATGTTGATGTTTGAATTTGTTTTTCATTTGATATCACATCAAATTCTTTCATCATATCTTCAAAATTTATGTTGTTGGAAAGAAAAGAAAGTTTTTAATTGATTCTGATTACATTTGATGTGGAAGAGAAGGAGAAGAAGAGTTAGTGGTATGTTGGGGAGAAGGAAGAAAGGAAATAGCTTCAGGAAAAACGGAAATAGCTAGTAGTGGGCTTTTGTGAGAAGTGGGCTGGCCGCATGCCTACACCTGTCTCACAGGAGACTAGCTGAATTGAATATTTGTTTAAAATAGAAAAGGTAGTTTATTTTTGTCCATTTTAATTTTGGATAATTGACCCATACTTTATTCCAATCTCATCCAATACTTTCTAAATGTGTTCAAAGACATTTCTAGCAAAATCAACAATGGGTAAGAAATATTTTTTTGACTACTTTAAAAAATTAGTTACGTTTTTTTTGGTGGAAATGAGTTTCGTGTTAGAGATACTAAAGTAAAGTGATTGTTGTCCTCAAATACATAGATTTAATTATTTTTGGATTTTTATTATGAGAAAAAAAAAACTCTAAGTTGATCGTTAAGGAGAGTCAAGAAATATAAATGTAATGTAATTCCTTCATACTCGACGCTAAATAACCTATTTAAAATGAGGATGAATGACATGACTTAAATTACATTGACCTTTAATATCATATATAAGGTGAACGTAAAGAACACTCTCAGAATTCCGCACAAAGCAGGGTTCGGATGGTGGATTTTTTCCTGAAAGATGCGAACAAACCATATATGTTCCCCTCAAGAAGGAAGTAAAAAGATGCAAGCAGTCAAGAAACCCCCGACTAATACCTGAGCCCAGTAGGGGTTGAACCTCAAATCTTGTGCTCAACATGCAGATGCTCCATCCATCAAGCCACAAACAATTTTAATTGTAAACTTTTAATACCAAATTATTGAACCAATTAAATCAAAAATTTAAATTGATAGTTAAAAGTCTCACATATCTTATATACTCCTCATCATATTGTTTTATACCTATGATGTAAAGATAAAGAAACCATATATTCAAAGTTAGACCATAAACTCTACTTGTAGATTTTCAAGCAAAGAAAAACAAAGTGTTTGTGCTTCATATCATATCATCAACATGTCATTAAATAAATAAATGAATAATTGGTGGTTGTAATTTGCAAAAATTACACATGAAATTTCTATATTCTGCATAATATCTAAACTTTAAAATTGAAATCTGTATTTTGCAAATAATTATATGCCATGTTTGGGAACGATGATGAATTTCATTTGGAAATATTGAATTAGCTCAAATTTATTGTTTGACAAATCAAAAATTTTTAAATTTAATTTGAATTTGGATCAAATTCCACCATTGAATTTTAAAGTAGTTAAAGTTGGAAATTTGAGAATGATTACCCATAAAATACTTGTTCTCAAACACTACACCAGATAAATTAAAAATAGGAAAATTTCACGTGGTAACCTTGAGGTTTTGGGTTTTCCACGTGGTAATCAAAACTTTTAAAAAATTCACGTGATAACCCTGAGGTTTACGTTATTGTTTCATCGTGACCTTTTTGCACATAAAAACGTTAGCAAACATTAATTTCGAAGCTTTAAGGTTGTTATACGTCTAATAATGCGATTCACTATTTCAAATGCCATCAGTTTTAATCTTTTTTCACAAAACATAGATCCTAACTCTACCATCATTGGATTTGGGGGAAAAAATGATTTAGATGAAAGACAGTAAAGTTGGGGTTTATATTTTAGGGGAAAAGGTTGAAACTGATAGCATTTGAAATGGTAAATCGCGTAAATATGCTTATAACAACCTTAAAGCTTCGAAATTAACGTTTGTTTGCGTTTTTATATGCAAAAAGGTCGTGGCAGAACAATTACGTAAACCTCAGGTTACCACGTTGATTTTTTAAAAGTTTTGATTACCATGTGGAAAACCCAAAACCTAAAAATTATCCATGTGGAATTTCCTTAAAAATATGTACAAAAGGAATAGAGAGTTCGCTTTTATTTGATGGAAAACCACCTAACATTGAAAAATTTAAAACTACAAGAAACAAATAAACCAAATGGCTTTTAAAGATAGCACAAAGCTGCACTCAACTTCAACTAAGTCTTTATCCAAGGTACTTGGTATTTATTCTACATCGTATGTGTTGTATTTTTTTTGGGTTTCGATTTTAATTGTGTTTCTAGGTTGATAGTTTTGAGTTCATATACAAATCTTGTATTATACTTTCTTGTTGATATTTTTAAAATATTTTTTAAAAGGTATTTTATATCTAGCGTTGTCTCAAGTAATAGTGAAATAATATAAACAACTCCTATTAAACTGTGTGAATTATGATTATCAGTAAAAGAAAATAAGTGAAAATGTATTGATAAGAATAAAAAAAATAGTGAAAGTACTTCCCGAAATTCAAATGTTGCGAAGTTGAAAGAACGAACGAAAAGAAGATAAAATTAGAAAACTCTAATAGCTCACTACCATATTGTAAGGACTTGAATTATATTGATGAATAATTTATTATAAATCAAAAAAAAAAAAAAATAGGATACCAAAATAATCGATTTGACTTCAACAACTCAATTTGAGAAACATACTAAACTCAAAAATTGGTGAATCAAAATTACCTATTGCCTAAAATGAGCCGACCTGGATTAGATATATATAGTTTGACCAGAATAAAAACTTATTTGAAACCACTTAAAGATTGAATGTCACATATTTGATCTAGTTATATACTTGTAATATAATACAATGTTATCATATGTTCTTCTAAACGTATTTTTAGTTTTATTCAATTTCGTGTAACTCAATAATTCGGAATATCGTCAATTCTACTCTCACCTTTTTTGAATTTCATTAATTAATTCAACTTCTTTTGAATACGAAACAGATATTTACTTAATTAATTTGACAAGATTTCTACCTCTAAATACTCTCATTTTCAAAACTACAAAAATTGACAAAATTACCTTGATCAATCAAAAAAAGGAATTGAAATTTAAGACGTTGATTCAGTAATATTATTAGTGGCTTAGTGCAAGTTAGTGAATTAACTCTACATGTTAATTCCTCCAAAAAATTTCTATTACTTAAGTAAACAAGTTTAATTTGAAGATAAACAAAAGAAAAAAAAGATATACACAAGTCAATGATAGATTACATCATCGATCATACCATTAGTCCATTATGATTGAAAGGTTTATATATATATATATATATTATATATATATATATATATATATATATATATATATATATTATATATATATATATATATATGCATATATATATATATATATATATATATATATATATATATATATATATATATATATATATATATATATAATATATATATATATATATATATATATATATATATATATATATATATATATATATATATATATATATATATATATATATATATATATACTTTCAAACAACACTACTACAAAAGAAAACACATAAGTGGTTTGTTTGAGGTCATTTTTCTTTTTTTGTTTTGGTTTGCAGAGATATTTAAAAGCAAAAATTCTGATAGAAAAATAATTTTTATCCTCCTACAAACAATCCCTATTAAGTATTGGTTCATTAGTTGTAATTTTTATAATTTGCCTTAAATATGTGAGAGCGTTGATGAATTAAATGGTGAATTAAACATCAAAATAATGATGAATTAAACATTTGATAGTATAAAATGATTTAGGGCAAATAACAAAGACAACAGCCAATTCTTAATAAGGGTAGTGTCTAAATGGTGAATTAAACGAAAATTGTCAAGAATTTAATAGAAAATGCTACCGCAAGTTACATAAGGCATAAACTAGATGCTACCCATGTGGAAAAATCTTACAAAAGTGACCACTGATATTTCATGAAAGTTTGATGCTACCATGTGGAATTTCCCTAAGAAATACTCTATCTGTTCCTTTAAAAAGTTTTCATTTCTCATTTTGGGTGTTTTAATTGTTGTTCTCATAAGGAATTTTTCTATTTATATCTCAAATTTTGGACAAAAATAAACCTTATTCATCCTTATTTTAATATTTAAATAATGCTTACGCTTCTCACATATTTTCCGCTAACTTTATTTTAACATTTTTATACATTTATGGTCCCTAAATGTTTCCCACAAACTTTTTGAAATTTTTTTTTATTAGTTGTAGTCTTTATAGTTTTTCCACTAACTTTCTTTTAATATATTTTTTAATGTTTATGATCCTCACTTTTCTTCTATCAAATTTATTATTCAATAAAATAATACAATTTTTTATTTTCTACAACAATACTAACTTTTAATTAATCATGAATAATACCAACTTAGGGGTATTTTCTTTTTAATACCAACTTTAGTTTATTGGTTAATTTACCAATTTTTTGTCATATAATCTCCTATTGTTTGATTTTTAACATGCATGTTAGGGATATTCTAGGGAAACACCTCTTTATGTTGGTATTATTCATGGTTAATCAATAGTTAGTATTATTGTAGGAAAATAATCAAAAGGTTGTATTATTCTTGGTAATTTTTCCTTTAAAACATTCAATTTTTTGTAATTCCCGTGAACTTCCTTGTGAAAACTTCTTTAGGAAACGGAGGGAGTATTTTTCATACAAAATATTTTCCGCCAAATCCAACACTCTTAAATATTACTCTCTTTATTTTTTAAAGTTGTTCTCATTTAATATTTTGAGTTATTTTATTTGTTCCTCCTCTAAAAAATCTTTTTATTTATATCTCATTTTTCATTTTGGGTTGTTTCATTTATTGTTCCCCTGAATAATTTTTCTATTTATATTACATATTTTGAATATAACTAACCTTGTCCGTCCTCATTTTAATATTTTAATTAATAATAATTATGGTCTTCACATATTTCCACTAAATTAGTTTAATATTTTTATATTGCTTATGGTCACAACATGTTTTCTACTCAGTATATTTAAATATTTTTTAATAGCCGTGGTTCTCATATTTTTTCCCACTAACTTTCTTTTATTTTTTTTAAATGTTATTGGTATGCACTTTGCTCGCATCAAATTTATTATTCAATAAAATAATAAATCTATCATCTAATAATTTTCTTCCTTAATTGCTGTTAGCGTTATTTGTGAGAACGACTTTAAGAAACAGATAAGGTATATATATGCATTAAGATGAACTAAACAAGATCCTACTTGACTATGTTTTACATTATACATGGAGAAATATATACCAAATAAGAACAATTGTTGCTAAAAAAACTGTAGCAACTATTAAATCCAGATGAATCTTCTATCATACATTCTACTAAAACAATAAAAGAATATGACACATGTCACTTTTATATATCATGTTTTCCCTCCTTAATTTTAAGTAATTAAATATGAAAGCATTAACTTTTAATTAAACTTTATTTCTTAATGAACAATAATAGTAAGAAAAAAGTCAATTCTAGAACCTTTAATTTTTTTAAATACACTTTTTCAAGAATTTTTTTGTGTGTAACTTTGATTTTAGTAAATTAAATGAGTAAACTATTAATTATACCTTATTTATGATACAAAAATAACTAAAATATAATATAGTTGTTAACTATAAATGACCTTATAGTTAAAAACTCTTAAATCATATGTAACGTTAAAAAATTCGTCAACTTAATTATTCAGCTAATTTCAATATTTATAAAATAATAACTAAAATCTTATCTAGAATAATCTTACAATGATAAATTGATAAAAAAAAAAAAGTTATAGAAGTATATATTTTGAGCATGCAAGTGTTTGTGTATGAGTATGTACTGTATATTCATTTCATAGAAGGAAGTTTGATATAATATTTGCACAATAATTTATCCTCTGTTTAGTAAACCTTAAATTTAATAAATATTCAAATTGATCGGTTCATCTAGGAAAGAAAAATTACCATTCGTAAAAATTATTTTAACAGTGAAATAGAATCATTTTACTAATATAGTCGTTTTAGTTAGTAAAATATAGTTATGATGAATATAATGCTTAGTTTTGAAAAATAAACAATTATATTCAATAAATTTTTTTATATAACTTAATAAACTAACATATTCGTGCATTGCACGGGATATATACTAGTAAAGACTACTAATGAAAAAACGAGACTGACACATGTCAAACTCTTATTGAATGTTTTCCCGGTCATTTATGCTATCATTTCCTAAAATACTAGAATTATTTAAGGTGCAGAATAAGATTTGGTCAGCTTTATAATTATTTTCCAATATTATTCCTATATTATTTCCAAAGTAAAATGTGAATAAAATGTAAATGAGTATCATTTTTCAATATAATTTCCAAAAAAGAAAATAATATTTTGATTTAGCAAAATTATTTTTCAACTTTATTTAACAACTATAGAATAATATTGTTCCTAAATTTATAAAACAGTGTAATTTTTTAAATTTATATACCAGCCAGAAAATAATTACTATAGTATCATCTTTGTGAGAAAACATATAATATAAACTTTTTGTAGCATTGTCTATGGAAACATATACTTCCTCCGTTCTATTTTAGTTGCACCATTGAGTTTAACACGTTTTTTAAGGGTCGTCAAATCAGTATGGTAAAAGTAGGAATGATGTATGATTGATGGTGATATGTGGGGTAGAAATAAAAAAAATTATTATAAGTAGATAGTGGTTGTGACTTGTGGGTATATTAAATAATTAATGGGATGATGTATGATTGATGGTGATAGTGGGGTAGGAATAAAGTAAGGATAAAATAAGTAGATTATTTTTGCCAAAAATAGCAATGTTGCAAGTAATATGAAACTTCCAAAAATAGTAAGTGTTGCAAGTAAAATGGAACGGAGGTAGTATTTAGAATATTATACAAATATTATACAAGTATAAAATTAACTCAAGACCTTTTTTTTCTGATCTTCGTGCATGGCATGAGTATTTATCTAGTATATATTAATGCAATTAAACGTCCTAAATAACTAGACCCGTCCCTTTTAACTTTCACTTGTATTGTTGTTTCCTTGTTTTTGCTGATGTTTAACCGTTTCTTGCTCTTATCTTTGTATATGTGCATATGCTTGGTATTGTTTTTGTCAGCTGCAGGTTTCTCTCTCCAGAAGATCTTTCACGAGCCGAGGGACTCTTTGATCGCACTCTTCTCTATTGGTATGAGTTGCCGGCATTTTTCCTCCCCATACCCTGTTTATAGTTTTCTATAAACGGAATACACTGGGTATTATGATGATGATATATATTAATGCAATTACAAAGTAAAAAAGTGCGTGGTAAGCACGTATAATTAGAATACGTTTAGGGATAGGATTGTTAAATTTAGTTGAATGATGTTTTGATATGGGGCAACTAGTAGTGGAATCAAAGGGGCAAAACCTTATGGATGTCATGACTTTTGAGCACACAGAAGCGTCATAATGTCAAATGCATCTTTGATTTTAATATTTATTTATTTGTGTGTGGTTATTACTTACTACAACTTATTATTGTTTTTCTATTCTGCTTTTCTTCTACTCGACCAAGTACTGATTCATCATGCACTCTTCTTTAAACAATTACTAATTTACTATTACTACTACTACTCCATAACCTGTCATGCCACGAGGGGCCATTTAATTACTTCTAGGTTTTCATTCGAGGGGACAAATAAAAATAATACTCCCTCTAATTTATATTTTTTGTCCTATTTATTTGGGCACGGATTTTAAGAATTAGATAAGGTCTACTAAAAGGTGGTAGTTGGAGTATTTTAATTGATTAAATTAATTGTAAAGGTGGTAGTTGGGGTATTGTAACTAGTAAAAGTAAGGATATTTTGATCATTACTTATGTGAACATGAGATATTTAGGTAAAAAAATCATGACTAAAATAGAAATGAGACATTTGAGGTGAACTTACCCAATAAAAAAATGGGACAATAGTTGTAAGTTGAAGGGAGAAGTTATTTATACTGTAAGGAATTTTTAGTTTCATTGTTATTAACACGCATTTTAGATTTTATGTCTTATCAGAACTTGTAATAGCTTGTAAAAGTTTATAGGTCGATGTTAAAGACATGCTAAACGAAGGGATTTCCGGTAAATAATAAATGTAAAGTCCTTCTCTTGAGTGACCGTCTATAGTACAGACGCCCTCTCAAAAGAGCTCAGCCCACATTCTCAATAAAAAAAAAAATCTAAAAACTCACGAGCGCAGTTGAGTCTATTCGTGTTGGTGTTATAATCTATTGAAGTTAATGTTATAACCTATTAAAGTTGCTATTATAACCGATTAAAGTTGGTGTTATAACTAATTAAAGTTGGTATTATATCTATTTGGAGATATCAACTTTAATAGGTTATACTATCAATTCTAAATAGTTATAATACCAAGTTCAATTGGTTATAACATCAACTCCAAATAGGATTACACGGCGCACATTTTTTTAAAGTTTTTTTCTAAATAATAATGGGTCGGCCCATTTGAAAACGCGTCTCTTGTAAAGACAGTCTCAAGTAAGAATTTGTGTTTAATGTACTGTGGAATGAAGCAATATTCTCGATAAAAAAAATTTGATAATTTGCTTGAATAATAGTACCATTTCCTTTATTAGGTTGTGGGAACCTTTAGTATATTTTTGTTCTACTAGTCTTGATCAGTTAGTTATTGTTCTCTTAATATACCATTTGCTTAGATTGAATCGAATTGTCATGCATTATAGTTTTTACTTTGCATGTAATATGTCTTGAGATTTGAGAATATGGTTTTTATAATTAGTAAAAGGGCCAATCCACCACTAGCTTTAGTGTTACATGGCTGCTCCTTTTGTTTAAGTTATAGAAGTATACCATAAGAATCATTCATGCACTGCAAATATGAACCTCCTTTTGAGGAATTGTATTGGTCATTAAGTTAAAGATTTACTTTAATGAATTAAGGTGTGCTATGTCCTCTAGTTTGAATATCTATATTCTTGAACTGAGAAATTCTTTGACCGCAATCTCTTTTATGGGTATGTGTCGTAGTTTTTTTTCCTCGTTAGACCCTGATCATAGTTTTCTTATGAACCGAATACACTAGGTATGATGATGATGATATATCTTTGGTTCCATAATGACTCTCATTATTGCAGTATGGGTTTATATTAGGACTAAATTTCTATGAATTTGATTTTGCATATCTTCTTAACATGTTTTGTAAAATTATATTAGGTTTAAGAATAGTGCACTTATAAATATGAAATGCCTCTTGAATTTTTGGACTTTAAACTTAAAATGCATGCGCAACAATCCGTATTTATTTTGATGAGGGACCACATACTTATGGATCGGTATAATCTGATCTGGTGTTATAATCAACTCACAGAGCACGATGGCTAATCTGATCTTTATTCTTTTATGGGGCGTTTAAAACCGGGTACCTGGTCAACCCAGATCCGGAAATCCGGGTACCCGCTTTTTCGGGTACCTAAAATTGCAATCTGAATCCGATCCGGTTTAAACCGGGTATCCGGATTCCGAATACCCGGTTTTGTTAGAATGTTTTTTTATTTATTATTTTTTTTTCGTTTTTTCGTTCAACTAGTTTGTTTATCTCTATTTTTACTTAAAATATTTTTTTATATAAAATTCAAATACAAACTCTCTAAAAATCTTTATGCTATGTTTGGGAACGATGATTTCATTTGACAATTTGGAATTGGCTAAAATCTATTGTTTGGCAAATCTAAAATTTTTAAATTTGGATTTGGATCAAATTCCACCATTGTCTTCAAAGTAGTCAAAGTTGAGGATTTGACAATGACTACCTAAACCTTGTCATTCTCAATTCTTCATTTATGATGTCATAATTGAAATCTATAATTTAAAATGAAATACTTATTCCCAAACACTACATTAACTTAATTAGTCATAAAAGATTAATTACGAAAATGAAAGAATAATATCATTGTTCATGGGTTTAAGTAAGAACAATTATAAAATTCAAATACTAACTCTCCAAAAATATTCAATCCAAGATTAGCTTAACAGATATCATGATCATTTTATTTACGAAAAAAAGAAAAAAAATAATAATTAATAAAACCGGATACTAGGTTTCCAAAAAGTCATGACCCGGTAACCGATTTTAAAATCGGGTACACCCGATTTTTAAAACCGGATACCGAATAATCCGGATCGGGTTCTTGTGAACACCCCTACTGGTTAGTAGACCAAAGTGAGTGGTTTAGCGTTTGATTAAATAAATTATGGATTTATTTATTTGACCCATAACAATATTAGTTTTTACTTGTTAAGTTCATCAATCGCACATTCATTTCACCTTTACTATATAATTGTTGTCTTTAGATTAGAGCTGTGCAATGGGCTGGGGCTCATCGGGCCCCGGGGCCGACCGTTTATTAGATAGGCTTTCAACGAGTCCTAAATGAGCTTTTGACGGGCTCCAAACGGGCTTTGTAGAATTGATATCCTCAAATAGTAGTGATATATACCTTAGCATGAGGCTGTCCAGCTTTAGGATGAAATCATTGACGAATGTTTTGCAATGTCGCATGCCTAATGCCCATTGACGAAACAACAGAGGATATCATTAAAGGAAATTGAATAATCAAGTTATTTTTTCAGGATTTATTTAGTCTACTTTTGGAAATGATAAATTGTTTAATCAATTCAATATATACCATCCTAAAAGCATTTACAATGAGCATTTAATGAATGTTTTGCAAAAATGTTTAACAGGTGGTATTCTGACTTGTTAATTGATATATTCTAAAATGCAGACGATCTCCTAAACAATGACAGAAAATTTGAAGAATTATAATAAACGGGTCGGGGTAGGCCATCAAGCCCGACCCGTTTAAAGCCCATTTTCTATTTTGTAAGATCCGACCCGTATAATGTAGAATCCAGCCCCTAACCGGCTCATTACACATGCCTACTTTGGATTAAATTCATATGAATTTGTTTGAAAACCTTTTTTTAAGTTTCATACTGTATGGGTAAAAAATATTAAATAAGGACAACAAATATCATCCTAAAATAATGGAGATTAATTAAGGAAAGAAATCTCTAAAGGCTGGGTAAATCAGAAGACAAAGGTCATGAACTCGTATCCATTGGTATCTGGCAACAGAGATTATCGGAAGGTCGTCATCTGGGAACATTTATCTGCCGGATTATAAGGAAGATATCAGATAGCTTGAAGGCCTTAGGCACGAGAAACTCACGTGAGTATTAAAGACACTTGTTAAACATCTCAAAGAACAAGTGAATAGTGGGACACGCGTCAGTAATGGAAACCACTAAAGGTGAGATAAGTGCTTAGTTAAGCTCTAAAGGTGACACGTAGAAAGAGATCATTTGTAGCATGCAAGGAATGTTCTTGGGGACCCTTTAAAGGAATGTATACGACTCAATGATTAGCTATAAATACTAAGGGATATACCATAAATAGGGTACGAAAAATCTTATGTAAAAGAGAAAGACTGAATGCAAATATTGTAAGCCAGATAGTAATACTTTATTGATATAGCGTATTTTACAGCAATACTTGTCATTATTATTTTACAAAGACTTCACGTCATAAACAAATCCTAGGCCATAATCCACTTGACTGCCACTGTGCATCTTGAAGGACTGGTTAGGAAAATCATCATTTGTCTCGATACTGACTTGGGCGTTGGAGAAGGTCCCTGGAGGAACACCTTCCGGGCCTTTCTAACCCTTGTGTTGACATTTTCAGGCTAGCTGTCATCTGAAGCCAATAAGATCTTACTGCATAACCGGCAAAGAACTAAAGATCAAGACCCTCACCAGCATAATCTTCTTGATCATCTTGTAAATTAAGGAGATTATTCTTAATTAATTGTCCGTCAAAATCTGACAGGAACAATTTGGCGCTAGAAGGAGGGCCCTATTTTCTTTCTTTGCCAAACGTTACTCTAAGAATTTTCTTTAAGGAAACAAAAAGATGACGAGTCAGTCTGAGAATCAAGGCCAAGCCTCCAATCAATCAAGGAGGTCCAGGTCTCAAAGGAGAAGAAACTGAAGTGAAGCGCAGAGAATCCTTGACGAGAAAATATCAATGCGGCAGAATGCGAGTTCTCCAAGTCAAGCTATTGGGAACACTTCCTAAAGGCCTCCGATATCGGACAACCCACAAGGAATGATAGATGGGGATATGATCTCAAAACGGGCAACGGCATTGGCAAATGTCGTGAGAAATGAAATTGGAAACGCGGGTCACAATCAAAGAAACCCGTCCACCTCTGAAAGAAATCAAGAGCAGGAGGATGAATCCTACATCCCCTTGTCTCACTCACAGTCAAGTTATCAAAGATCAGAAGGCGCTAAGACGAGGCACGGAGAAGATGAAGGTGAGTCTATACCCGGTAGGAAATATGCCTGGTACAGGACCCCATCTAATCCAGGAGTCACTTCTCAGCCAGACACGCATATAAAACGGGGATGGACAGAGACTGTCAATCGACAAACCGACTCACAACCGGCTACAAAAGAGTCGGTTACAACGAAAAGAATGTCGGCAAAAAGCCAATTAGGCAAAAGTCCCCTGATATCGACTATGAGAATTGCTGAACGAGAGGATGAATCCATGTGCGTCGGCATAAGCAAATGACCTGAGGTCCATACGGTAAAGGGAAAATCCCTGCTGTCAGGTCTACTGGAAGTCCTAGAAGGTCAGAAAGTTTGATTTTCTGGGAAATCACCATTCATCCCAGAAATTGCAGCATCACCTGCAAAAAGGGTGAAGTTTCCTGCTCACCTGACGTACAAAGTGGAAACCTGTCCAAATGCTCATCTAGCCGCTTTTGACAATGTGATGAGTATGGATAGCCACACCAATGCCAGCTGGTGCATGAATTTCATTCTGACATTGACGGGAACTGCGCAAAGATGGGCTCAGAGCCTTCCAGAGGGATCAATCTCATCGTTAACGAATTAGCAGAAAAGTTCAGATCTCATTTTTCATCAAGGACTGCCAGATCTAAGCAGTCCATTGAGATGATGAGCATCCGACAAGGGAAAGATGAGTCTCTGAGGAGTTACGTGAGCCGATTCGACAAGGAGAGCTTACAGGTGTTGAATCCAGAAGAGAATCTTCTGACGTTCGCCTTCAGGCAAGGGCTGAATACCGAAAGACCGGAAAGTGAAGCCTTGAAGTTCAGTAATCAGTGGACATACTTGCAAACGATGAAGGAAATCCGGGAATACGCTCAATCGCACATCGATGTGGAGGATTTCAATTCGATTACCAGCAACATGCAGAGTAAAGGGAAAACCCCAGAGAAAAGTGTTAGGAAAACAGCTGACAGACAAGACAAAGGAAAGAAGTTGGTCAAAACCAAGGATCTGGATGTCCCCGGTCTGCCAAATTATACGAATCATACACCATTGAAAGAAATGAGGGCCAAAATCTTCAACATGCACGATCAAGACGCGAAGTGGAAGAGACCCGTACAAAGAAAGGTGGCAGGGCTGAAACTTGATGCCTTCTGTAAGTTTCATAACTGCCCAGGTCACTGAACAGAGCATTGTAAATCCTTGATGAATAATATAGAGGACATGATTCAAAGAGGATATCTTCATCAGTATAAGCAAGATAAAATTTATGGTAAGAGGTCGAACGATGATAGTTCTGGTCAGGAGAACAAACCTGTGCAGAAGAAGAAGAAGAAGAAAGAAATTTTGATGATATATCAAAAGTTGGGCGTATCAGACAATGAAGCGTATCTGAGAGCGGTGTCAGCTCCCAGTTTTGAATTGATGGAGGTCACAGAGCAAATAGAGCCACCACAGTTGCCAGATATGACCTTCACTAGAGAGGATTGCCGAGGAGTATCATATCCTCACTCTGATCCTCTAGTGATAGTCGTTGACATTGCTGATCAGGCTGTCCACAGGGTCCTGATAGATAGCGGAGCTGAAATAAACGCTATCTATAAGTCCTGTTGGAATTTAATGGATTTGGAAGAGAAAGTTTTGAAGAAATCGCCAATCCCTATTGTGGGGTTTTTCGGTCCCCTAAGAATTCTATGTTGTGGACGCTCCTACTAGATACAACTGCATTCTAGGAAGGAAGTTCACGGTTGCGATAAACTAGTATACCTTCCACTTTCCATCAAACCCTTCTCTTTGTCGGGGAAGGTGGAAAAGTGGGGAGAGCTAGAGGGAATTAGAAAGTGGCTAGGTCTTGCAATCTTGTAAATACGACAGGACTTGAGCCATCAAAAAGAAAAGGGAAGGAAAAAATGTCCGAGTTGGAAAAAGAAGTGGAAACAATGGAGAACCAGTTGAAATACAAAAGACTGAAGATAACGGGTTCCACGTCTGGGACTAAAACTCAAAACATCGTTGAGATAGATCCCAGGCCCTCTGACGACGAAAATGTCAAGAAAAAGACTCCCCAGATAGAAATTGATCATTAGAAGGTGGAGGAAATTATCTTGACAGAGGGGACAGATAGAACAGTAAGGATTGGAGCAGATTTGAATCCTCAAGTCCGTCTTCATCTGATAGAAGTCTTACGTCAGAATGCAGATCTTTTTGCATATTCTGCAGCTGACATGCCTGGAATCGACTCGAAAGTAATCACCCACAAGATAAGTGTCCATGAAGGGGTCAAACCAATTAAACAAACAAAAAGAAACTTCGGAGCGGAAAAAGATAAAATCATTGAAGAAGAAGTTCAGAAATTGTTGGACGCCGGATTCATCGAAGAATGTCTCTACCCAGATTGGTTGGCTAATGTTGTATTAGTTAGAAAGCACCAACCTGGAAAGTGGAGAATGTGTATAGATTTCACTAGTTTAAATAAATGTTGTCCCAAAGATTGTTATCCCTTGCCTAGGATAGATCAATTGGTAGATTCTACAGCAGGGTATGCCCTCTTATCTTGTATGGATGCGTTTTCCGGATACCATCAAATTTTCATGGACGTTGCTGACAAAAAGAAAACAGCATTTATATGCTCAGCAGGGGTATTTAATTATATTATGATGCCATTTGGGTTGATGAATGTTGGGGCAACTTACCAGAGGCTAATGGTAGAATTTTCAAAAACTAGAGAGGAAGAAATTTGGAGGTGTATGTAGATGATTCAATCGTGAAAAGTAAAACAGAAAATGAAATGGTGGTGGATTTACAAGAAACGTTCGATAATATGATGAAGTACAATATGAGGCTTAATCCCAGAAAGTGTGTCTTCGGGATTAAGTCTGGCAAGTTTTTAGGGTTCATAGTTAGTGAAAGAGGCATCGATGCCAATCCGGAAAAGGTTCAAGCAGTAATTGATCTGGCAGAACCTACGGATAGGCATGGGATAATGCAACTCACTGGGAGAATGGCTGCTCTTTCCCGGTTCATCTCCAAAGCAGCCGAAAGAGTTATGCCCTTCTCCACAATTTTGAAAGGGAATAAGAGTTTTGAATGGGGAGAGGTTCAAAGCAAAGCATTCCAGGAGCTGAAGGATCATTTACATAGTCTGCCAACTCTGGCAAGATCGGTCACCGGAGAGACTCTATACTTGTATATATCTTCAACTCAGCGTACTGTCAGCGCAGTGTTAATAAGAGAGGAAAATAAAACGCAGTATCTCATATACTTCGTTAGCAAAACGTTGCTTGATGCTGAAACCAGATATTCAATGATCGAGAAAGCTGCCTACGCGGTCGTCATGGCCGCTAGAAAGTTGAGGCCCTACTTTGATGCGCATACGGTCGTGGTCTTAACTGATCTACCATTAGAAAAAATCCTGACGAAAATAGAAAGATCTGGGAGATTAGCAAAATGGGCAGTAGAACTAAATGGCATGGGAGTGCAATTCCAGCCAAGAAAAGCAATTAAAGGGCAGGCCTTAGCAGACATTTTCGCGGAATGGGTCACACAAGACGAAAGTGAAGAGCCTATCTGGCAACTGTTAACTGATGGGTCATCCAAACTCGTTGGGGCAGGGGCCGGGTTAGTGCTAATCACTCCAGAAGGCAAGGTGATTGAATATGCCCTGAAATTCCAATTCAAGGCCATAAATAATGAGGCAGAATATGAAGTTGTGATTGCCGGATTACAACTGTGTAAAGCCCTAGAAGCCAGAAGAGTGAGCTTCAAAACTAATTCACAACTAGTTGTAAATCAGATTAAAGGGGAGTATGAGGCTAGGGATGCAAACATGCAAAAATATCTGGAGAAAACTCGAAAGCTGATATCGTGGTTTGAAGCCGTTCACGTTGAAAGGTTACCCAAGTTTCAAAACGACCAAGTTGATGCACTTTCTAAATTAGGAAGTTCCAGTATGCAGAACCTGAAGAGATCCGTACTGGTAGAGGTAAAGCCCGTGAGTTCGATCCATGAGGACGCAACATTTGTTTTTAATGTAGGAAGCAAAGATCTCCCAGATTGGATGAGAGACCTTGTTGCTTATAAAGAAAATGGTGTTCTTCCAACGGATCTAATATCAGCCAGAAAGATAAGACTCAAAGCATCGTAGTTTTGCATGGTAGATGGCGAATTGTACAAGAAGGCTAAAAATGGGCCCTTGTTAAAATGCGTCACACCATCTGAAGCGGACTGCATTCTCAAATAGATCCATGAGGGATGTTGTGGTCACCATCTGGGAGCTAGAGCTTTAGCGCATAAAGCCTTCAGGGTCGGTTACTATTGGCCTTCTGTAATAGCAGATGCGAAAAATTAAGTACAGAAGTGTGAAAAATGTCAGAAGTTTGCTCCTAACATCATAACGCTAGCATCTGAGCTGAAATACATCCACAATCTAGTTCCCTTTGCCCAATGGGGACTAGACCTACTGGGACCATTCAAGACTGCTGCAGGGGGCAAAAAGTTCCTGATCGTTGCCATTGATTATTTTACGAAATGGATAGAAGCAGAATCTCTGGCAACGATCACATCAAGAAAGGTAGAGAAGTTCATTTGGCAAAATATCATTACCAGATTCGGGCTTCCCAGAGTTCTTACTGTCGATAATGGGACACAATTCGATTGTGTAACATTAACGAAATATCTGGAGGATTTTAGAATTGTTATGGAATACTCGTTAGTATGCAATCCTCAATGTAATGGACAGGCAGAAGCAGCTAACAAGTAGATATTACACGGTCTCCAGAAAAAATTGGAGGAGGCTAAGGCTAACTGGGTTGACGAAATATATGATGTTTTGTGGTCTTTGAGGACAACTGTAAAGGAAGCAACTGGCCAAACACCTTTCAGATTAGTATACGGGTCAAAAGCGCTCTTACCAGTTGAGATCGGGGTACAAACAATGAGGCTGAAGCATTTAAACATGGAAGAGAATCAAGAGTCAAGGTTGTTAGACCTTGAGCTGATTGATGAAATCAGGGAAGATGGTGCGTTGAAAATGGCAGCCTACCAAAATAGGATAGCCAGGCTCTACAACAGGAAAGTAAAGCACAGATCTTTCCAAGTGGGGGACTTGGTCCTCAGAAATGCAAAGGCTATCCAGAAACATGAGCATAGCAAATTATCCGATAAATGGGAGGGCCCATACGTCATATCCGAAGATTGTGGCAATGGCACATACAAACTAAAAACTTCACATGGAGAACAGATCAGGCACTAGTGGAACATTAGAATGTTAAAAAGATACTATGTATGGTTCCTTTAATTTTTGCATTCTTTTGTAAAGATATTTATTTGTAAGAGATAATTAGATATAATATACACAGAAAGTTTTCTGAGAAACATATTGTAAATGTTCAAGTCAAGAATAATAGTAGATAGGAGAGCCAGCAGGTAGACTTTGAAACGTACCCAATTAATGGTACGATCAAGCAACCAAGCTGAGTTCAAATATCTGGCTAGTAGGAAAGCCCTGGTTCTTTGAAACTAAGGAGTCTGCTGAGTCACGGGGAAGCCCTGGTTTATCATAACTAAGGAACCCAAAAAAGAGGAAGATCAGAAACAGTGACCCGGACCAAACTGTCTAAGTATTTTTCAAGTATGAAAATACTTAAAAGTTGGTAGGGGGGGGGATGCATAAGGATAAGCATTGATTGAATACTTAAAATGTCCTACGTTCTTCAAAATCTTGGAAGGAACAAGAGGAAACAAGAGGAAAGCAAGCAAAAATCAGTAACATAAATTCAAGTTCGTTTCATTCATGTATGGAATGTACAAACGACTGAGAAATTTCATATTTACAACAAAAATAGTAGAAATACTCAGTAAAAGAAGAAAGGGGCAAGCAATATGAAAAAGATCAAATCGGTCTTTCTTTGGGGAAGATCTGCTAGCTGGAGGAGTCTTCGAGCCAGATGGAGCTTCTGAACCAGAAGGGGTGGAACCACTACCCTGGTAAATCTGTACATTGTATTGAGCTCTTAGAGTGGGGATGCAAGGCAGAGTAGGAGTCTTAGGATCGAGGAAGGGAAAAATCTTGGAGAAATCTAAATCTGGATCAGCAGTAAGAATAACGTTCATTGTCCTCCAGCTTGTTCCATATTTTGTCTTCTCTCTATCTGCAAGCAGCTGGGTTGTAAATTTCACCTGATAGGCGTCAGAGATCTTCTTTTGAAGCATGGTCTTGATGGTTCTCTGACCAGACTCCAGTTTAGCATTCTACGCCTCCAATTCAGTGATGCGTGTCCTCAACCTATTTTTGTCATCTTCATTGCCCTCAAGGAGTTGACTCTGAGATTTAATCAGATCCTTTTTCTTCGAAAGTTGTGCCCTCAGAGTGGCATTTTCATCCTCCTTTTTGGCAAGCATATCAGAGTACTCTTGTATCTTATTGGCAGAGTCCTGCTCCACGGATGCAAGAAGATCTTGTACCTTCTTCAAATCTCTTCGAAGCTGGACAGACTCCTCAACACCTTTAGATACAGTGGTCTGGAGCTCCAAGATATAAGGAGCCTGTTTGACCGATTCATGTTGGAGACTTTTGTTCTTGTCGTTGGCCTCCAAACATTGAGCATTGGCATTTGCCAGGTCACTTTTGACATGTGACACCTCCAGATCCAACGCTCTTATCCTAGCATCCTGCCGGTCAACTAGCTCAGTCTGAGACAACAGAGTTAGCTCAACCTCATTGTTCCTGGTTCTAATCCTTTCTAACTCAACCTGAAGGGAGTTAACCTCAGCCTCATGAGAGTTGATCCTCTGGTGGAGACTTTGGAGTTCCAGGTCACATGCGTTCTTCGCCACAGTGCATAGCTCAGAACATCTAGCATCCATCAGCTGGGATCAAAGAGTCACGATGAGAAGTGGAGAAATGATGAGAAATAACATACAAATCAAGCCAGAAGAAAAGGGTTACCTCATGAAAACTATAATGGGGACCTGCAATAAATCTATTCAGACTATGCGTAAAGTCGAATGGAGCAGATTGGGTAGATGTCGCTACTTCGTCAGTCCTTTGCCTAATGGCAAAAGGCTCTTCAGAATGAGGCTCCTCTAGGGAACGTTTCCCTATGACAGATGTCCCTGAAGAAGAAGCAGCGTTTCAAAAAAAAAAGAGAAGGAAAAGAAAAGAAAAATGTAGATCATGTTACCTTCATCCAGCATGTTTTTGGCAGGGGGAGGAATCACGCCAACCAAGTTTCGAATAGGGGAAGGTTGGTGACCTTCCACGATTTCAGTAGCACCCTCCACGTCTGTTTGCATGGTCGTAGAGGGAATCTGCTCATCAGCGTCAACCACGGGGTTAGCGGGGTCCGACGAAAGAGGGATCTGGGTTTGGGTTGAAATATCACCCATCCCAGGTTCGACTTCTGCTACATCGTCAACCCTAACTTCAACCTGGGGAGCAGAAGTGGGAAAAAGGCTAGATGCACCCTCTGGGATGCATGTCATTTCGGTTACAGGGACAGAGAGATCAGCGAGGGCATCAGCAACCTCATCTCCCAAAGTCCTTGTGACCTCTTCAACAACGGTAACCTCTAGCAAAACAAATCGCCCAATAGCTGAAAAAGCAGTCAAAAGGAAATCAATGTAATGGTTGATGACCTGGGATTCAACAATCAACACCAAAGTGAAGAACCTTAAAACAGAAAGTATTACCAACATCAGACTCCTCAGTGTATTGTTCAACGATGTCGTCTTGAACACCGACAAACGATTGGGGTTCGTCAATCGAAGTTGATGCAGAAGGAGAGTTCAATTCGTCATCATCGTCAACATCATCAACTATATCTTCTTGTCAGTAGAGGAGGCAATGGCAACTTCCAGTTCATCTACAAGTTCATTCTCTTCAGGAACGGACCCCAATTGAGCCTGTTCAACCGGAGTAGTTTTTAGAACAGCAAGGCTGCCCGGAGCTACAAATGAAAGCAACATCAGTCAGGTTGGGATTAATGGATACGTCAGGGAAAAACAAGTGTAAAAGAAACATGACAACTATAGAGGCACCTAGGGGTAACACAACAGTATGTACGCTCCCAGGAGATCGATAAGCCAAAGGAGAAGCGTCGAGAGTAATTACTTCACCTTTCCAAGGCTGAAAAGAAGATGTATATGCTTCCTTCCTACTCTTCGTACTCCTCTTTTTCTTGGTGGAAATCTGGGAAGGAGGATTGGCAGGAGCAGGACGGGCAGAAGAAGAGGCACCAGCATCTTGTGACTTCTTCAAACCTCCATTGGGTCCCAGAAAAGGCTCGTTGGAAGTAAAAACAGTCAGATGAGGATCTACCCAGTTCTCAGGATCCCCGAAATCCTTTTTAGAGGAAGGGAGGGGACCTCGCCCTGATTTGACAACGCCACCAGAATTGGCAGGACAGATGTCTGTTCGTCTCCATTTGGGAGCATTTTCGGGAGCCCGGGGATCGACGTAGTAACCAATCTTCCTCCCCGCCTTATAATTTTGAACTGGAGCAAGAGGGGAACGTGAACACCATCTCATGGTGTGATGATAAACAATATTATCCACCCAGGGAGACGAAGGAGTAGGTCTATAATATTTCCCCTGAGGAGAAATACCCAAAATCCTCCAGGGAATGATTCTCGCGGCTTCCTCTGCAAAAGTAACAAGATGAAAGTTGGTCAAAAATGTTCATGATCGAGGCTCATCGTCAGAAAGTAGTAAATAAAATACCTGGGGTAGTACAAGTGGACAGACCCACTAGAGCGAGGCACAATTCCTGTTGAATGATTGTACCATGGGGCATCCATCAGTTAGGCAGAGAAGCACTAGGAAGTCTGCAAAAATAGACAAAGGCGTGCCTCTCCCTCCTGGAAAACTCTTTCACGTGAGCGAGTTAATAAGTCTCCCTACGTCTGGGCTTACTCCAGAAAACAGGAGGCATGTACCTGTAGGGATGGCCTGGGGTCTTAGGTACTCTTATCTAGATGATTCTGTCCTTATAGTCTTTAAGGTCATTGATTTACGGGTAAGATACCATAGACCCATTGATTGAGGAAAAGGTAACAAAAGGGGCGTTCTTGTGATCGTCTAGTTTGAAAAGACTCTTAAACAGCCTAAGAGTCATGGGCAGCTTCATGTACTCATATATCCAGATAAGTCTCCTGATGATTTTGTGTTGCTTTGACATCCAAATCAGAAAAATCAAAACGAGTAAACGAAATACCTTCTAGACCTCGAAGAGATGGGGGTAAAAGAGCGTCAGTCCAGAATAAATGAATCCATTTCGTCTTCATCTCCCAGTCTAGGGGGGTTCATGAGGCAAAGTATCAGCATTATAAGCCATGGGTAACTCGGCCATGGCAACGTCAGTAAGTTCATTCTTGAAATCGAATGTCAGGTCTGAAAGGGAAGTCTTGGCAGTCACCATGATGAAAGGGTTATACAAAAAAAAAATTAAAACTTTGAAGAGAATAATCGTTCAGCAAGAGATTAGGGTTCAGAAGATATATGGGAACAAAGATAATTTCAGGGAAAAGTAAAAATAAAATAGGGGCAAAGTTAAAAGTATTTATAGTAGGGTAATTAAGAAGAATGGGAAAAAGGGGGAGATCAACCGTCTAAAAGTGTAATGTCTGAAAGTAGGAAGATCAACCGCTGGGGTTTACCGCTAAAATTTGAACTTTAGTAGGGTAGGATACGGCGATTGGACAGTTACTAAAGGCAAGTACAGTGCGATGATTGGATGTGCATTTAATACGTATACAGTGAAATGATGGCTATAAATACACTTGCTCACGCAAGTACGGAGGAAACTGACACGCAAAAGAAAAAATCTAGAGAGATGAGTAGAAAAAGATTCTTAAAGTTCTTACAAAATAGAAAAGAGTTTCTACCACCCAGAAAAAGTGAGTTGCCAAGAAATACATGTCCATCAAAGGAGTAATAGTTTTGTTGATATTTTCTTTGACTTTGGGAAGACATTATTTTCTTTTATTAGATTAAAATATCTTCCCAAGTCAAGGATAATACCAATGAGGTTATTAGAAGATTGATTCACCCGTCATCCCAACGTCAAAGAAAATGTGAAGGCTTGGATCTAAACTTGAGTGTTGATGCAGTTAGGAAAGTTCTTACAAAGACCAATTGTCATCATCACTTTTGCTTTCTTTTCTCGTGGGTAAAATATTAGTGATGGCAAGGGTGGGCAGGTTCCCACAAAAGGAACAGCCTTTGTTATCACTTTTGTTTTACCCTTCCTAGTGTACGTCCTCTGCCACCGCCTTCAGGGGGACCAGGTGTCACCAGATAATTTTAGGATGACCATAGTAGGAGCAATTGGGAGAATGACCTACCATGGTATCCTTTATGTGGTGAACTGGTGTGAAGGGTGACCTTGAATTGAGCAATTGGAAGACTTACAAGTCATGGCATCCTTTACGTGATGAATTAGTAACGGTCCCTGAAGATGGTGGGTTCCCAGGAGTTGATTCAAGATCGAGAAGGATCGGAAGGTTCCCATAAACACAATGTCTAGGATAAACCATGGTATCCTTTGCATAGTGTGCTGGTAGCTGCCCTTAAGTTCTTGGGTTCCCTGGAGTTAATACAAGATCATGAGAGGAGGAGAAATGTTGTTCCAGAAGGTTAAGGTCGTCTCAAGAACAGAACCATAAATCCTTGGAGGAGAATTTATAGGTCTGGGGGGCAGATTGTATGGGTAAAAACTATTAAACAAGTACAACAAATATCATCCTAAAATAATGGAGATTAATTAAGGAAAGAAATCTCTAAAGGCTGGGTAAATCAGAAGACAAAGGTCGTGAA